>CM035346.1:0-423444 GCA_020226455.1 Prunus salicina
ACTTGAAACATATTTTCATTGTTCCGGTTCCTTCTTTGCCCTCAGCATGTAAGCACGACTCTGAGATTTACAAAGATCAAGTATCTTTCTGACGTTAAAAGGCAGAGTCTGATACTCGCTCAATCGTACAGCCCCTCCTGCTCCCATACTTCCACGAGAAAGTCTATCATGTCCTGTCAATATGAACCCAATTAGCATTTAAACATGCAAACTGACATAGAATCCAAAACAAATATCAAGCAAAACTGCCAAATCAGATGGAAGACTTAACGAGACCCACCCCCAAAAAGGAAAAAAGAGGACTTACAGACAAAGGAATGCGCTGCGTGAAAGACTGTCTCTGTTTGGTTCCAACCAATCTTTCATACGTTGAATTCCAACTGTAAGGACATAGTTAGTTAACCATGAGGTGAAAGATATATGCAAATTAAAAAACAAAGCATACAAGTTTATGTGATTCATTGGAACCAGGATTAACCCATAGTTGACTATATTATTTCTACTACATACACCTGCTAATACAATTTCCTCCATTCATGAATTGCCAAAGCATTTAGTTCATCAGCTACTTTGGAAATGGTAAAAGAGTACAAATAACATACCTTAATCTGCTTTCCCGACTTGTTGAGTATGATTTCTAGGCTTGCCACTTCCAATCCACTCAAGCCTGGTCTGGTTCCAGAGAACAAGACCTGCAGTTACAAAGTGTAAATGCTATAAGTCAACATTCTACACACTTACAAATATTGAAGTTCACAAGAGCATGGATAAGGATTATACAAAACTTGACTAAAGGAGGATTTAAAAAAGTCGGCACCAGAAGTAGATAATGCATTAGCATAACCAGATGGAACTTATAAGTATATACAGGAACAGACTTTCAATTTACCACAAAGAAATATAAGAAATTAGAAATGTCTTTGAGTGCTAACTTTTGGTATAAACAAGTACCCCATATTTCTTCAGAAACTTACTTTTAATATCGAAAGTTAAATTCTTATCAGTACGCATGAGGTTTGCAACATAGTAGTGAAAACTAGGGAACTTTACAGAATACGTTTTGTTTTCTCTTTTCCATTTCCCTCTATTTATATATTTGAGGCTCCTCTTTTCTTGTTAAATGTCTGGGATTGTAAAAGGACATGGGTAAAACATGACATGACCTCTTAGCACATATTTAAACAGAGAACACAGAATTGCCAGACCAAAATAAGAACGGTATAAATAGCATACAATGAAAACTTGCCATTATTTACAAAGTCAGACTGGCTGCTTGTGCTACCAGCCACACTGCCATGGGTGAGGGTCTGGTTGGAGGTGCTGATGGATGAGATGCTTCTCTGGGATTGAAGAGCACTATTGTCCAAGTCGTATGTACTGCTGCTCCAAAAATCATCTGAGATACCAGGTTTCTTAACAGTTCGACCTTGAATTCTCAATCCCTTGGACGGCTCATCGACGGCAATAATTGGTGTGGGTTTAGTGCAGCATCCAAAACAACCACTGCTCTGTTAAAACCCAGGTTAAACCTTATTGCACAATTAAATTCCACCAATAAAAGACTGTATAGTGTTGATGCGAGAGTTACAAGTGTTAATATGCCAAGTCAATCACTCAAAGTGGCTAAATACCATCGATTCCGACACAAATTCCAATCCCAGGGGATTTCATTTAACATCTGAGGGAAAATTATTCAATACTCAAGCTGAACTTGCCATTGTTACCAAAAAGACTTCAAATTTTTGGAACCCAGATGGCAAAATTTCTTAACTTGGAAAGCATTTATAATCTGAAATTCGCTCCCAAACTTAGAAAGTCAAATTTTTACTACTAACCCAGTAAGCAGCAAGTCAAACCTTTCAAAAATAGCAGATTTGGAAGAACCAGAATAACTACCATAAATAGCAGATACAGAAACAAAGACACTAAATACAAGCACAAAAAGATAAAGGATTTCGCGTTAAGTGTAATCGAAGACTTACCCCATGCAAGCGAGTAAGTGACGGATCCAAGTTGTCACGGAGGCGTTGAGAGTCGTCACCATTTAGTCTGCAAGTGGAGTGAGTTTTGCCGGGAACATTCAAAAGCTAAGCGCCGGTTCCATCCGCGAAAACAAACTTTAAAAACAATGAATTTGGAGGTTTAGGGTTTCCAGTTTTCCAGGGAAGAAGGGAAAATCGAGTCCAGTGTATAAAGAATTGATGAGAAAGTGAGAGCGAGTCCGCGTGGACTTGTGTTTTCTTCGATTGTGTGGGAATCGTTGTTTTCGATTGGGTGATTTTGGATTTTGTTTTCGAACTATTTATTAAACATTAATTAATTAACTAATTAATACGCTGCTGGACGCGGGCCTGTCCACTGCGGTTTCTTTCTCCCACTACCACTAGTGTGCTGCTGAGGACGACTTGAGAAAAGGAAAATATCTTCACACTAAAGGCTAGTTGCACTTAATTTTCTTTTGGGTGTTAAAAGATTGTGCGCGGCAATTTCCAGGAAGGCTAGTTGCACATGATTTTCTTTCGGGGTGTTAATGATTGTGAGAGGCAATTTCCAGGAAGGCCCAAGACGACACTTCATTGGCAAAATTATATAATGAGGGTGTCATATATGATTTCTCATGTGGACATTTATATTAACCATAAGATCATTTCATTAAACTCAATGAAATTTTAAATGAATCTGCAACTAATATGAAAATCACATCTATGATTCATATACGGCACCCACACCATAAAACAACTCTGATGCAATGTTGATGCCTGAATAATATTATTAGGTTTTTATGTAGGTATGTGAGCATGAAAGAAAAGAAACGTACATGATTGGGTACTCTTGTTTTTTTTTTTCTTTCTTTCTATTTTTTGGTCAATTAAGATATATAAAGGTTTGCCTTTCGGGTATGACTTATTACAAGAGATGGGTAGACCTACCCGCATAATTCATAATTTTATATGGATTCACTAATTTGGTTCCATATGATCTGTAAAATGAATATGAAAAGAAAACTCTCTTGCAACATCCAAATTACGTTTCACTTTCATACCATCTAATTCTTTTCCAGGAAATCAGATAAAGTGTCCTTTACAATTCGAGCCATCTCATTTCCTGAATTATATATGTGGAGCAGGTAAGGTCGCTACGATCAGAATCTCTAGCACAGCCAAGTCTAAACACACACACACACACACCAGAAAGCAAGGGAGAGATGGAAGTATTATATATAGTAGCAGATTAAAAGCTAAAATCCAAGAGAAAAAGAGAGGAGCTTATAACAGTTTGAATATATCTCTGGCAGCACAACCAAAGAAAGGAACCTAAAAACTGAGATAAGGTTTGCATTCTTCCCATTTCAAATTTCAAAGCTACTTGGCCTTGTTGAACAGCATGGAGGCCAGGCCCACCCTCCATCAAGTATCGTAGAGGGTATAGAGGGCATCGAGGGTTCGTGCTTTTTGGGTATCAGAGAGGCCAGACCTGCTTGACACTGTGACCAGAGCTGTTCTCCAGCTTGGCACTAGTCTCTGCGTACCTGAAAAGGATTCAAACATTCAACTAGAAAATTGCCAATTTCACTCCATTGCCACATCACATTTCTATAGGAAGTTCATGTGTAAGAGAAAGATTCGCATGTGAGACATCTACATACAGATATGCAACAATTTGTGAACATACAGATTCACATGTTAGGTTACTACTAACATTTTCTGAAGTTTTTAAAATCTTTACACATATGACTAAATTCATGCTATATATGCCAGACAGAACTAATGAAAAACTGAAAAGCTACTTTCATATCAGCAAAAAGTATGATTATAGACACACATGCATGAAAAACACCATAAGGAGCAGGTAAGCTAGATACAATAGTGTAAAAAACGGCAACCACCATCTCAGAAGTTAGACGACGCAGTAACCTAAATCCTTGACTAAAAGCATTGTAACCGCTATGAGTTTTGTTCTATGGAGAGATTGCCAAGTCCTAATCTCCTAGATAACATTTAGTATACAAAAGGAGGCTCCAGGCCACCTTATGCAGGCCTGCCAAATGAAGGTCCACATATAGTAGGAAAAGTGCCTTTTGTGTGCTTAACCTGCGTGCCTATGATAAGAAGTATCCAAGAATCACTTGGTAAAACCACCCAACGAACTATGTACAACAAATTCACAAGAGGCAAGGGATCTCCAGGTGTTAGGGAAGATTTGGAGTGAATTCGTCTAACATGTTTTGTTCTGTCTTATAGATTATGGGGCGCTTAACATGGGATGTTTGAATGTTTCCTTTTAAGATTAACGCAATCAGAAGAATTTGCCAAAGTAAACATATAAAAGTATAAAAAAAGAGAAATGAAAGCATGAAAGGAAACGTACATGGAAGACACCGTGCCTTCGTATGCAAATGTTGACAGGCCCTGTCTTTGCTTATGCTTGGGATTGGCTGTGCAAAGCACATAAACACGCCCGCGACGTTTAACTGTCTTACAAAACTCACACATCTTCTTCACAGAGGAACGCACCTTCATGGCTACTGAATTCATATATTTTATAAAACAAAAACAAAAATTTAAGAAACCATCAAATTCAGCACCAACCCAAGTCATGCTTGAGATGACTAATGAGAAACAAAAAACAGTTGCAAATTGAACAAGAGGCTGGCAAAGTAATCAGTTAAATTTTCAATTTTTGTAAATGAAGGGACCTAATTATAATATGGCATCACCATCAGTAGGTTCAGATTATCAAATCCATGAGAGATTCACAATCCACAGTATATTCATAAAATTCATATCAAACCAAAAACAAATGCCTACTGTTGGATCAAAATCCGCCTTTTATTCATCTAAAAAAACAGGTAAAACATGCATAACTAAAACCAATTACAGAAACCCTAGAAGCCTATAGAAATTACTAGCACGCAATAGCAAATGTTCAGCAGAGGACAATTCTATACATATTTTCGTACATCAATGGAGCACAACAAGTACCTGATGGCTGACGACGACGGCGTTTGGTTTGGTTGATCAAGAAATGACCCCGCCTCTCTCTGTAGTGTGGGTGTGTGTGCTGCTTCGTCGTTCTTCTTCTTCAGCGTCTGCGTCTGAGAGTGTAAACCTCAGTTTCCGTGAACCAAGTATGTTGGGCCCAACCCGTATCCACATTTGTGGTGGGCCTTTATTGGGCTTCAAGGCCAGCGAACTATGTTGGGCCCAACCTCTGTCTCAGTCAATAATTCTCACATTATAAAAATAAAAATAAACCGACCCGACTGCCAGGCGCCCAGACCCGCCTAGCCGCCTAGCCGATTTTTCGAAAAATGTTTCCGAAATTTGGAAAAAGCATCTGATAAGTTGCGATGCTTTTACAAAAAGCATCTGATAAGTTAAGCGATACTCTGTCATAATTCTTGATGAGATTCATGAGCTGAGGTTGAACACGGACTTGCTTATCGGAATGCTATCTGGTGTAATTAGTGCTTGTCATGTAAAGCTTGATGTGGTGCTTATAACTGCTAAAACTTGTATTAATCAAGGTTTACAACCCCTTTTTATTATTATTCTCATTTGCATGTGATGGCAGAAAGAATATGCAGAGCAGCAACAGGCGTGCTTTCGGGAAGAACGACAAGTCCTGGACAGCAAGTTTTTCCGTTAAAGCTTGTGCTGATGAGTGCTACCTTGCGAATGAAGACTTTATTAATAATAGAAAGCTGTTTCGTGATCCCCCACCGGTTATAGATGTCAGTGCCGGACAATTTCCAGTAAGCATTAAGTTTGAAATGACAACATAGGAAGAAAAACCTTATGATATGATTATTCAAATGAAGAGAAGTTAGTGTCTCGTGAAAGCTTTTATAATGTTGACTGTGATGCTCTGTCCAGGGCTTATGCTTTGCAGTGCTATGAACTTTCCAACAGCCCATTGAGATTCCGCAATGACAATGCTCTACACCCGACCATCATGCAGGAAATGTCCAAGCTACTCAAAATTTTCTTTAAATATCAAAATGGTGTTTCTGGCGGTGAGAAAGAATTTTTATGAACCTGGGAGATGTAAAAGAAGATTGGAGGGTTTCCCATGATAAGAAGCCTCTCTCAGTTGACGATGAAAGGCTCTTGAGCCAAGGTATTTGTGCTGGTTGGGCGGATAGGGTTGCCACACGCACTGGCTCATCCAAATCAGGAGATAGAAAAGTTCGTGCAGTTGGGTATGAAGCCTGCATGGTTGAAGAAACCGTAGTGTACCTCGACCACAGGTCATCTGTTTCTAATCCAGCCCCTGAGTTTTTGGTGTACACTGAGTTAATACAGACAAGCTCAGGACCACCATTAATGAATGGCTTGTTGAGTATGCTCCATCTTTCTGCACTTCCTCTGCACATATTGAACCATACTGTTACGTGATTATCCAAGCCTAATCAAGTGCCCTAGAGTAGGCTTATGCTTAGGATGCTAGGCTTGAGAGCGGTTTTGGAATAAGTTTGGAAGTTAGGATTTTTGGTTCGAGACTTGGATTTTGAGTTTGGAGGCTAAAATCAATTTTTGGGATACTAAAATAGTTGTTACAATATTTTTGGGTACTTAAAAAGAAATTTCCAGGATTTTATAATAATAGAAACTATTTTAAAAATACTTTTGGAAATTAAAAATAATTTATCAAGTCTATAAAAGAATTTAAAAGAATTAAATACTATTTATTAAGTAATTTATGAAATTAATTAAAATATTTAAATACAAATTATTCACTAAAGAAATAATAACTAAAAACTAATACTAATTAAAATAATTAAATAAGGCTAAGATATTACTTAGTTACAAATATTAAACTAAACAAACTAATTTGTATGAAATTTTTTTATAAAAAAAAAACTTAAATTATCTAAATAAATAATAATTAAAATTAAAGTAAATAAATAAGGTTAAGATATTTCTTAATTAAAAATATTAAAATAAAAAAACTAATTTTGTTTTTACAAAATATAAATAAAATAGGCATATTCGAATAAATATAAATAAAAAACAAAAAACAAATATATTCAGAGAGTAGAGCCGCGCGGCTATACTCTTTAAAATGGCAGAAAATCAGCAAGCCCAATTATATTCTACGAAAAATGGTAACTGGAGTACTTCCCCCGTAAGACTGACTATAACTAAAATACTTTCATTTTAGTAGAAAATTTACTCCCTTGTTTATCACGTGCAGAAACCAAACTATATGCAATACAAATAACAACACCGGAAGCAAACTTAAATTTAAAAAAACCTGATGGGAAGAAAAATATAGTAACAAGTCTTCATTCTGGATGGTAAACATAAATTTAAAAAATTATGAAATAAAATCAAAATCCATCGAATAAATATTCGAATATATTTAAAAAGTATAGCCTTACGTAGAAGATAATGGGCTTTGGGCTTTGGGCTTTTGAAGAGAATAACGCTAGTAGCAGCCGTTGGTGGTGAAAAAAAAATGAAAAGGCCACCGCTTTCTTTAGAAGCCCACCAATGATCATTGACTATCGCCATTTATCTTAAGTTTGAAAATGATTTTTTATTAAATTAAAAAAAAATTGATGACGGAGACAAACAAAACGAGGGAGGCTAAATCAGCGATCTTTTGTGTTGAAAGATATTTGATAATAAACAAAGAATTATTGGTACTTGGTGAAATGGCACGTAACACTAAAGTGACAAGCATGATTAGTACAGGGGTTAACTAAAATGTTTCCTCTGATGGATGAAATTTGGAGGCAAATTATAAACAAACGCGTTTGATTTCCGGAATCTAAGGATGACGATTCATGATTCTTTGCTGTAATTAGTTAATAGTTATACATGTTAGGGATGTTCCAACATTTGTGATTATGATTTAACTCTCAACAACCCCATGCTCACTGATAAAGTACAATCAGGATTAGTGTTAATTAATTCATTATTAACACTAGCGTGATGATTTTCCCATTTCCCTTTTGTTTACTTACACTCCCTTTATGTTTTTTTTAATACTTTTTACTATAACAAAAAAAAAGGGAGAATAATAAGTTCACTCGCTCTGCCAACAAGGTCTAGTCTAGTGAAAAAATGCATTGATTTGCATACCCCTATGACGTCAGTTGTGTGTGTGAGAAACCATTCCCCTCTAGTTTGTACTATCACTTTTACTATATATAAAAACACACTAAGCTTGCTCATCCTTATCTTCAATTAAACCATTTTATTTTGGTTACTTTAGTGGTGACCAAATTAATTTCAACGCTTCCATTCCATGTTTAGGCAAGCTTTCACCTTTCCCACCTAATATGCCAAATCGGATGAAGTCACTTGTACTAATAAATTAAACATGTTGGAATTTGATTGGCTAGTATTTTCTTTTTTCAATTTCATGTTTCTTCTTCTACTTTCCATCGATCATTTTTAAAGTACATTATGGCAAGCCACTATGAGGTAGATGAGCACACCTTGTTGTAATTTGCAAAGATATTAGATTTTATGTTAAATGCTGTATAATTAAAGGCTTAATTAAATACAGCAAAAAAGCAGTGGCTCTTTTTATTGACTCAACGGAGGGCCATTGGACCACTTAAAAGAGGAAAGTCTCCTCTTTCTCTCTCTTTTTCACATAGAAAAATGTTACGAAGTTGATGAGGTCACAAAGAAAGTGGATCCAGGAAGCATCTACCTATAGATTTTGCAGATGTCATGCTCCTTTTTACTGCGCTGTTGATTTGTGAATGGACCTGTGTGAATGTGTTGGTCACCTTCCACTGCTATTATATGTTTTTTGCCATTCAATTTGCATCTATAATAATTGGAGGCTTTGCTCACCAACCAAAGTAATCATTAACTTTCTTTTTCAGAAAATCATCATGGTGGTGGCCTTTAAACCATCATTATTCAGTAGTTAGTGAGATTTTTTTTGGTTAAAAGTAATTACTCAAACTTCCGAGATTATGTGTTATAATCTCTCCTAATTAATATGGCTTGTATTTTCTTTTTTAAGAGTAAGCGAGACAATATGTTGTGGGTTTGCTATAGTGCAATGGAAGACTTTGAGCTTGATTTGGACCCAATTGGATTTGGTGCATGATGCGCTATGAATTGCCAAAGCTAGAACCGACACGTTGGCCAAAGTCACAAAGCTTGCAAGAACACTGCCCAACAGGGCCAATCTGTTACACATCAAATCTCCAAGCATGATGAAGATAATAATTGTGGGATTTCAATTTGTTAAAGGGCAGTCTTTAAATTACCTCCAAAGTAACCAATCACAACCCAAATTGACATCTAGTGGTGGTGAGTGAGGGGGCTAAGAACAGAAGAAATACAATACACAAAGTTCTCAAATTTGGTTGGTTGGGTGTGATTTGGCGACCAAACCAAAACTATGGAACTTGGAACATGCTGCCGTTGCAGCTTGTACTCTCCAATAAGAAAGACATAAGAAAATAATCAAATTGGAATTTAATAACAGAACAAAACAAATTTGGATTAAACAACACACAGAAGACATATGGGATGGGACGCACCGTGAGGCATGAGCCCCCACAAACAACATACTGAACCCTCCTTTTCAACAAAATGCTACAGCAGCAAGACAAAGAAGCTCATCATGATACATATATTATATGTATATAAACCAATAAAAATTTCAGTTGCCCATTCTGCTTATACATGTTTTGGTTGGTTTACTTTTCTCCAATCTCTTGCTTGCCATGTCTCATCCACAACCACAAAGCCTAAAGCTTCAGAAACGAGCCTACACTCACATGATGATGGAAGAAAAAAGAAACAGAGCAGGGAAATGCAAGGAAGGACTCTATTCTATTTTCTCCTCTGTCCTTATTTGCCATATTTCTATAAAAACAAAATTGACCACCAAATTTTCATTTTTCATATGTTCTGTAAGAGTTTTCAGACCCCCAATGACCCCAATCAAAATGGTGCATGCATGTTTGGCCATTGCTGTAAGTGTTGTTTTTTCCATTCTCCCCGGAATATGTTTGCTTTGCACTAAGTCAAGAATCTATTTTATTTTATTTTGATGATGAGTTAGTCAAGAATCAATTCATATGCTAAGGTGGAGATGGGCCAATAATTTTATGTTTTCTCTGTGTATGTTGTTGATAGTTAGCTTTGCTTCTTATCCAAGGTTTTATCTGGTCAAGGAGTAAAAGTCTTCGCGATTTATTGTGCGATTAGGTAAAGTTAAAGGTAGTTGGCTAGTGGGTAGAGAGAGGAGGAAGCATCCTGGCAGTGGCAGGCACATGGCTGTGTTCACACTCTGCATGGATGCTACCATACATACACATGTGAAGGAATTTATTTGTCAAAAGAAGCACACACATGACACACAAACACCCACACATTATTCAATTACAATCATCAGTCAAACCCCAGCAAGTTGTGAACAAGTTCAGCCTAAGAAGAAGAAGACCAACTCAAATTCTCACATTGACATTGTCTCTGTTCTCTTCCTTCAACAGGGTCATGGGGCTCTCAATTTCAAAGGGTTTTTTTTTTTTTGGTGTGTGGATTTGGAAGTCTACCAAGTCACAGGAAACAGAGCAAAATGGTGACTTGGATGCTTAGGCAAATTCTGTAAATGCAACTCCCATATTTAATTGCCTTGTTGTGGACCCTGAAAGGGGAGAGATATTGGAGAGGCACTATTACAATCCAACCGTTTCTTTGATATTTTTTTTGGTAGCTAGCAACATTTTAAAGTAGGAATCAGGGAGCTAGAGCTACACAGAGCCACAGAACAGAGGAAAGATGTAAGGCTGAATCTGGTTGAAAATTTTCAGTTGCTTAAAGAAACCCAAGAAGATGAAGGATTGAAATATCAACAAAAAAAATGCTCCATTAATTAAAGAGGATCCACCCAGTGCCCAATCAATCATGTTACTAGGAGAAACATAAAACGGCAACAACTACCAAAACCTGTGGGCCCATCATTCCTTACAATTCCGAATATTCCTTATAACCTCAGAAGAAAATTTGTACAAATTAAAGAAGAACAAGAAAAAGAAAGCACTAATCTTTATACACAATATACAGAGAACGTGTGAATCAGTATGAGTAGGCCAATCGGTGAACCACACGATCCCTGAGAATTCCATTGTAGAGAGCCGCGCGGTTAGCAGGCATTGGTCCTTTGAATTTTTGGGCCCTTGTCTTTTTAAAATTCAGTACTGTAGATGAAGTTGAAGATGCCGACAAGCAAGAAGAAGAAGAATTGGAAGAAGTGGAGGTAATTATCTGATGCTGCCTTCTAAACTCCTGACCATCTCCACTTGGATCCACCACATCCTCTGCAAAGTGCACCCTTTTGTTCTTCTTCCTCTCTTCTTTCCTTCTGCAGACCCAACAAGAAAAATTAAAGCAACCATGTATATAATTAGCCATTTAACCATGAGCCAGAGAAAACAGAGAATTAACCATGAAACAGAGAAAACAGAGTATTAAACAAGAAACAGAGGAAACAGGGAATGTCAAGCATACCAGAAGATATACAAGATCGTAGAATTTGAGGCGAGGACTGGTTGATTTGGTCAACAGGGAAGTGAGAATTGGGCAAGGATTTCTGTAGGCGAAGAGCTAGGAGGATGACAGTGCCAGAGACCGCCATGGCTGTGGCCAAGACCACCCCTTGTGAGCCTAGCACTGAAGACATGATCTTTTTCTCTTTCTTTAATTTCTCTCCCTCTCCAAGAAGAAGAAACAGAACCCAAAGGGAAAACAGATAAGAAAGAAACAGAAACCAGAAACAAAAAAGAAGTGGACTTACATGAATGAGGGAGAGGGTGGTGTGGTTTAATAGTAGTATACTTGGGTTGGGGGGCTGGGCTAGAAGGTGGATAAATAGTTATGGTGGTGCAGTGGGAACTACATGTGAATATGATATTGAATTCAGCCAAATGGTATTATTTTATTGTAAACATTTTGATCAACCATTGGTCATTAGTTTTTTTCTTTTATAATAATTTTATAATTTCTTTTTTGGGTCCTTTTCTTTTTCTCTTTGAATTGGTAAAAATGTATTTTTATTAGGGGAGGGGGAAATGGGGACTCTGTTTCTGTCTGTCTTTGTGCTGTGTAGTGTCGGCTTATTAACTTTTGCTCGTGCACCGCACGGCAGTGCCAAATGAAGAGAGTTTTATTATTGGTGACTTCAGTTGCTTGTTTGGAAATTGGGGAGGAAGCGAGACTAACTACCTCAGCAGCATTACTTTTTGACACTTTCACAAACTTATGGAATGTGGAGGATTAATTAGAACCCTACCTACGTGCAATGCACCCCTCTTGCATAACCCGAATCTTGTAAGTTCCGATCCGCACGAAAGCCGTGACGATTTGAACACTGTTTCGGAGAGGCTCAGTGAGATAAATATGTCTGTAAAGTGCATCTCTACTATTTTGTGAATTGTGAATTTGTGAGTATGTGAATATGCTTCCAATTCATGAGTTTGATTCGTGTAATAATTGGGATCGATTTGTAGCAGCACATGGGTAATGTTTATTTTACCCAGACGAAACAGAGAGTAGTGAATTGCACTGCAATATAAGGAGCGTGAGAATGGCACAGAGGGTTCAATTATTAGGGTTTTTCTTTGAATATACGCAGCCTTAAATTTGTCATCCATGACATGTCAAGCCGTTCCATGCCAAAAGATTGGAGTTCTTGATGGTCAGATCTAGTTGAAGATGGGAAAATGACTTAGGACCAATGGAGTCAGAGGCTTAGAGGTTTGATGACAGAAGAAAAGAAATAAAATAATGGAGCAAGCTGCGCATGCAACATCCTCGCCAGTTAATATTGCTCAGAACTCAGTCACAATGTTACATGTGGCCCGGTTAGGTTCCCAAAAGCCAATAGGCAATGGCCTTAGATTGTGGTTGGATGTTTCCCCAAATTCTAGAATGGATAGACCGTATGAAAAACATTATGAACTGGTTCAAATATTTTATTATATAGAGTTTGAGTAAGATAAGGAACAAACAAGTTAAGAAAGGCAACATATTAAAAGATAACATGCATGAATGAATTTATCTCAGTATTTAACCTAATTAAGTAGTTGACAAGATAAAGGTTCTAGACCCTTTTCAAGATAATCAATCTCAACAAGTCATCTATTCTATGCCATCACTTCTTCTGCAAGGAAATGGTTCTTCTTAGAGATGTAAACATAGGAGTTTGAATAGTTGAATAGGAATTATGACCATAATTAGTTACTGTCTTAAAGTGTATATGTTAATGGTTCCAAAAGCAGAAATCAAATCCCAATAATTGAAACAAACAGATTTGAAAGGTTGTTTGTGAAGATGGTCTCATCAAAATAAAGAGGTAGGTGGAGAGTAGGGTGTTGAAAGTGTTTACATCTACAGCTAGAGAGAAACTCTCATGCAACGGGGATAGCAAAACAATGCTATACCCGTTACAAGAAAGTTTTTTTCCTACAGCTGGCTGTTCGTTCAAAACATTTAAGGTAGAGATGTCCTGTTTTGAGTAGTCAAAGAAGTACAACAATTTGCTGCTGGCAAGCTTAGAAGTATAACCCTTCTGGAAGAAAAAAAAAACTAAAAAAAATGTAGACAGGAATAGTTAATTAACAAGTGCACACAGCATAAACTCAGATGTTGAAGCCGTTGAATCACAAGATTTAAATTAAATACAATAGGTGTCTGGTAATCCAATGACTTCAATATTTATGCTTATGCTATGTGCTCATTATATCAAGACAAGATTACAATGCATCTAGCGGCTAGCATTTAAAAGAGAGAAACAAAGGAGATCATCACTCTATGTAGTGAGGATTGATGGAAGCAACTCAGATTTGGAGCCAAGAACTCGAGCCTTGGTGTCTGGGAAAAATTCTGTTCCAGGCAACTCTGTGATCTCTCCATTTGCAGCAGCAACCCGAATGGGGTAGCTAAGCAAATGCCCTGGCAAGTCACCATCCAATGTCTCACATGAAAAAAGGTCCCAATGCTTTTCAGCAATTTGGTTCACCTTTCTGATGCATTTTACACTCTCTGGTTCAAGGAAGGTGTCATCAAGCAGGCCCAAGTGTTCATACCACAATGCCAATCTGAGACCATGGATTTGGCCCCTGGCTGCCTCTCTGGTTGATAGGTGATATGGTTGGTAGGCTCCCATGGCAATCTCTGTGTCCCTGGCACCATCCATTGACCTCTGATTGATGTTGGCCGATCCGATGATTATGTACTCATCATCAACTGCAAAAGCCAGACATTTCAAACATTTTAATTAGTACAATCTAGTTAATTAAGAGTTCAAATAATTAAGAAGAATGTGATAGATTGGCTTACCTATCATCACCTTGGCATGAACATAGATCATGAACCGCCTGGCTTGCTGAGCTCTACTATAATCTGTATCATGCTCTGGTTTTTCTGGAGGTTCATATTCTCCACTTCGCTTCTTCTCACGATTGCCAAGGCAAAAGAATGTCAAATAGTCCCTGGGGTTTGCCTCAAGCCCCTTGGCTTGGAGAGCTTGAACAATGTCCTTATACATCATCTCCATTGTCATCTTCTGCCAGTGCAATATTGCCTGAACAGATTGACTTTCTGGGATACCCTCTGGCCACATGGGCATGACAATGTAGACAGTAAACCTTTCTCCAGCTTCAATCTTGCTAACAATCTTTAGAGACAGTTCCTTTGGAATCAAATGCAAAGCACCAACCTCCTCAACTTTAAGGGTATGATCTGAATGCCAAGAGAAAGAGCTTCCAAGAAAATACTGGTTTTCAATGTAGATAGAATTCTTTGCTCGCCGGATGGCATTGATATATGCATCCTGAATGCTTCGATCAATCACATGATCTTTCCCACTAACAAGACCTGCCCTGGCAGCATCTTCAGGAGAGTCAGGAAATCCAAATGCGGCTCCTCCATCGATGGACCGGAACAATTGAACATTCCATGTTTCATGGTCTTGAGGGAAGATAACTGGAGATGGAGGTATAAATGTGTCATCAAGTTCTCTCAGCTCAACAAGCAAGTCCTTCCCACCTTGCTTCCTCCATCTTTGCTCAAAGTTGAACAGGACATCCCAGGCAATAGGCCCTTCTAACCTACAATGAATGTCATGCCAAGGCTCCCTTGGTCCACCCTTTGTGATTGAGGCACCAGCAAAATTGGGCTGATGGAGATCATTCTGGTGGGTTGTGCCTAAAGTCCTGAAAATGGGATGGGAGGGAGTGTCATATCTCCCATCACAAAGATCAATGCCACCAATGAAGCTCACAATCCTCCTCTTTTCTAATCCTCCATTGGGCAATTCACTGTCCACCACTACAATCTTCTGGTGATGAGTGAACATGGTAGAAACCTCTAAATCCTGGATAATGCTCTGCCCGTTGTCAGGATTTCGAGGACATAACACGCAGTGAACTTTCGTGTGATGGAAGTAACTTTCGGTATCTTCATCGTGGGTAGCCATCACTCCATCTCTCTTTAGCAACCTCACTGAAGTTCTGTCATCCCAAACAAGCATTAGGACCTGAACTCCTTCATCTGCCTTCTTCTTTAGGAGCTCTCCCAGAGTCAAATCTCCTCCTGGCTTTTGCCTCTTTGGGTCCCTTATCAATGTGATTGAAGTAAATACAGACCAACCTGCTATGTATATTAAGTGCTTTGCATTAGAAATGGCATCAAAAACGTCTTCCCAGCACCGGTGTGGTTCATAGCACTTGGTCCCAGCAAGAGGGATTTTTGGGATGAAATTGTCTGGGACATGAGCATCTTGGTAAAGGGTAACTCTGCAACCATTCTTCTGTGTGAAAAATGTGTATGGAACACCTGGGAATTCAGGACTTCTGATTCCACGAGACCAATTAGGGTCTTCGTTTACGCTTGACAAGCGTAATTTCACATGGATTTTGGAACCTCCATGTAAAGGTTTGTTGTTATTATCCAAGATCTTAAGCCATCTGTCTACTTCTTCTCCATTAAGGAGTTCTGCAGCAGGCATGTAAGCTCTTCCAATCACTTCGGCCCCAATAGCATTGTCTTCTTTGATAGAGAAAACAACATTAGAAGCCTTGTGGGCGCAGTAAATATGAAAAGATTCATGCCACCGGGGATTTTTAGTTGCATTTTCAAGCAGTCTGGTTCGGCCAACCCTAGCATTTTCCAAATCAATCGTAGCATAGAGTTTGGAACCCTTCCCGAACTCAACTGACTTTTTAAGAAGCTACAGTTGAAATCATAAGTTAGATCCTTTACATTTTGCAAGTCAACAGAAAATAGAACCATATTAAACCATACTTAGAAAGTTAAAAGGCTTCTTTGCAAGTCATTTATGGATATGGATCAACATGCCATTATTGACTCAAGGAGAAATATCATAAATGTTGCCATTATTGACTCAAGGTCGAAAATTCACAAATGTTACTGTGCGGTAGCCACTTTGCAGGACGAAAGCACAGAGCCAAATATAAACATGGAAATTTGATGATCACCTGAGTATCTATCATCACCACTCACTCTAGCACAATTTTTGTTTGAAGGAATACTTTTCATCAGTGAGAATTATGGATGATATGTCAGAGAAAGATATACGTTAAAATTAAACTTGAGTGGTAAAAGAAAGATTAGATGACTTGATCATCAAGTCTTGAATGGAGACTGAGGCATAATTTTTCTCAGATATGCTTCAAGAGAAGAAAACTGAATAACAAAAAACAACTACAGAATGATTTAATCTGCAGATATTCAATGCAATTCAGAAAGAAGAAAAAAGAAAGTGATATATATGTATATACCTTGCAGAAGAAGATGCTGCAACCACCAGCCATGAGCCTATCAACCTCATAGATGGTTGTATGAAGTACGCCATGCAGAAGTACTGTTTGCGCCATATCGATCTCTCAAACTCTATCCCGGAATTGAACACAGGCTTGCAGCTGATCAGTCAATCAAAGCAAGCACTTTCACAAAAGTTCTTGCTGCTCATGACATGAATTGAAGTTAAGCATTCACAAGTCTTAGCGAGGAAGAAATAATAACAAGTTGTAAAGTTGAACAAAAGGGATGACCAAGAACAAACAAGTCAGACCAAAACACAAAGAATGACAGATGAGATGGAGTTGTCAATTCATGAAAACAATATATATATATATATATCTTTATATAATTATATCCAACAAAACAAATATGAATTGAAGCAACGTGAGAAATTTCAATACATATATCGGAGTGGTTGCGTTTCAAAGGGAGTTGAAGAATATAAAAACACGAAGATATATATAGGCAGTGGTGGTGCAGGTAAAACCAACCATGTCTCGGCTAAGCCATGTGATGTGTATGTAATATGTATAGCCGAGATTAGGTTAGATATGTTTTTGAAACTTCGAAATTTGTTAACGGTTTAAGTATATATTATTGGGTAACATTCGTTCCTAACTGTCTCATTCTGCACGTCATTGTGTGCATTAACAGCTAGCAACCATTTTCCAAGTCTTTAATTTTCTTGTTTCTTTTTCTGAGGTTCTTAACGACCAATTGGTGGCTGAAAACAAGGGTCGTTGATGCTGCCCAATGAGAAAAGGAAATTGATTAATATTATGGAAAAGTATTAGTTTCAATGGTCGTACCATGATATTAAATTATGTGATACAAATCATATTACTGGCAAGACTTTTTTTTTGTGTCTTAGACTTTCCCTTTTGACTTGAAGAACAGTTCATGCAGATGAGGAAAAGGAATAAACAAACCTTCCCAGTTGATCACCAATGGGGTTTTATTTCTTTAACGTGCCAAATTGCGAAATAATAAATCTTCTGCAGCTGATTTTGAGGGTCAAGCTGTGAGCTGTCCTGACAGGGATGTGAGGTAACGTTTTCAGGCTGGTTGGACAAGGTTAGGTTACTTGCTAATCACATTTTCTATGTCCTTAAGTTAGATGCTGGTTTCTGCAGATGAATTACACCCCTCTGAATATGTATCATTGAAAATTGTTTGGGTACAAATTCAGCTAAAGCAACAGCTCTCGTCTCGTTCATCGTTACAACCATGGTAAGGGAAAAAAATGTACAGAAAATAGTATATGTAATGGATTTACAGGGTCAAAGACAAACGATAGGTAGACAGGTCAGAACTAAGATCCCGAGCTACCTGGAGGAGGTGTTCTATGTTAATGTCTGGGTAGTTCTGAAGAAGCTTCAAGTTTGCCACAAAATCGCCACTTAATAGTCTGCTTTTCACGCAGAGCAACATTGCACAACAAATTTTTAGAAGCATATCCTGTAGAGTTTCTACCAAGAAATCAGTATATGTTCATAATGGTGCAACATCATAACTAAAATAAAAAAGAAAGGAGGAAAAACAAAGCACAATAGCAATAATTGGGAGTAGCATTGGAGTGATTTACTGAGTTACTAACATGTAGAGAGAGAGAGAGAGAGAAAGACCTGTACACCATAAGGACTACTCAATAGTGAATCCCAGATTCTCATGATGCATTGGAAATTGAACTCCTGTGTAAGCAGCAATGTGATCCACCTGAATGCATAGTATTGCGGTTTCACCTGCTTACAGAGGCATATGTTATAAGATGTGAAGTTAGGCTCAAGATAAGCTGCTGAAGACGGTAAAACTTCAATGATCTAGGAATAATATACAACTTGGAAAAGGCATGTAAGTTCAACTTCACCAAGATTTCAAGAAAAAGCAACTCTTGTAATTCCCTTTGATATAATTTACCTTTGTAGTGAACTCAAGATGCCTCCACAATTCCTCATCGTTGGCTTTCAATAACTCTGACAAGCGGGAAAGAGTGGAGAGTATGCCCACTGCACTGTTATCCAGTTGTTCGCAAAAGTGATCCACTGAGTCACTCAAAAGTCGAACAAAACAAGAAAAGCTATCTGCTTCTGCATTTGCCTGCAGAATGAAACCATCATATGGCTTTATTTCTATTTTTACACTTGGACAAGAAAGTATAACCTTTAAGGCATAAAAAGAAGATGGAGGCCAACGAAGTAAATACAGAAAACATTCAACAACTCAATTTTAAACTTCCAAAGTATTTGCAGGGTAAGGTCCTCAATAGATACATTTTATATCAAACATAATAAGCCAAAGACATTTCATATAAAGACATGAAGATTTCCAGGGAACTCTCTTACAGCATTTTGCTCATTGGTGTCAGTGCTAAAGACATAGTATATTGGTGCCAAGACCTCATTCATGCCTTGCACATAACGGATCACTGGATTTAGTTTTGCAAACAAGAGAAGAATGCTTCTCATTGATTCCTGAAAATAGAAATGCAGCAAAGATCCGGTGAGTGACACTGATAATTAGTCTATTTGCTGGACATGTGAGCCAAACACAACAAGGTGACCAGAGTAATCAGTGAATATGATATATATCCTGCTTGAAATGTATCAGTAACAAGGAGACCAAATTATGAAAAATAGTTTATTCTGCGGGAACCATATACCCTGTGTTTCCTACTGAATGATGAGTCCCCTGAGAAGAATTTCAAATCTGGGTGTGTGCGTTGCAAATCACGGTCTATCTGTTCTGCAATCTCTGTATGCTATATATAAATGTGCAGAATGATTAGCGTCACCTAATTATACACAAAAAGCCAAGATACAACCTTATAGTGAGAAGACATCTTACCTGAAAGTATTGGTGCCAAACACTAGCCTTACCAAGGCTTAAAGGGTGATCTTCCTCAGAAATTTCATGTCGCTTCAGCGGTCCAGCTACAACACCGTCAGCAGGATGGTCGCAGTAACTCAAAGCACCAACCTTTTTCCTTGTGAGTTGTGACTGTCTAGATTCAAGATTTTGATTAGTGCATAATAAAAACTAACCAGAGTAATGCACCTGTATGTGTTTTGTTTTGTAAGAAAATTTCTGCAAATAAATTGCTACTGAGTAGTTTGTTCACTATGCAACTGGGGGAGCATCTTACAGGACTCACAAGGAGCTCCTCTTTAAGCTTGGCATATTTTAGTCGATTTTCTATCAACTCTTTTTCCCACAAATCACGAGAAGGAGGTAGATAACCTAAGAGCAGCTGTGTGCATAAATAGTAAGGACAATCTTTCAGTACTTCAAAACAGTAACAGAATTTACATTGCAGAAACTGCTACTGACGAAACAAAATAACCTGTAGTCCTGTACCTTCCAGGCAGTTGCCCGCAAACCTCCCCCATCTGGAAGCCCTGAACTAGCAATTCTTTGCAACTTTTCCAAATTTATCTCCGGCTGAGAAAGCTAATTGCAAAAGAAGAAATGAAAAGCTTAAAGCTGAAAATTAGCAGGACAAATAAAAAAGAAGAATAAAATCAACAAATTGCAAAGCGTAATATGATCTATATGATCTCTGAGCAAATGTAGGATCGACAAACTATCAAAATTGTCTTGTTTGTTGGTTTTAACTCAAACAAATTCCACATTGATAGAGATTCTTCTAGGGTTACACCTTCGACCACATTGCAAAAAAATTTCCTTTTCTTTGTGACAAATTCCCAGTAATTACACACAAACACAGAACTAAACCTACTAAACTCTAGAACAAACCTTAACTAAAACAACAAATCAAAAAATAAACAAAGAAAACCAATAATTTACATCAAGAATCAAAATGCAGCATCACATTCACACTAAAATTAAATTGCCCTCTTCCATAAATAAATATACTGAAAATTTTTGCTCTCTTCTTTCGCTCATCAGATTCTCACCTCATACTCAAGATCGGATCTTTTATCATCAGCCGCAATGGCTGCCAACACCGAGACCGAACCCGGCCCTTCTCTTTCGGGTTTGGGCCTGACCCTTAAATCGGATTCTCTATCCACCTTCTCATCATAATCCTCGTCATCTTCGTCATTCTCACTCTCTCCGCCCGACCCATACCCGTTGGGCTGAATCGTCTCGAGCTCTTCACCGGACTCGAACACTAAATCGGACCCTCGATTTTCCTCCTCTTTGTCTTCGAATCCAGCGACCAAGCTGCCCAGCCGGTCCGGGAAGGCGCGCTTGGCCTTGTCCGGGAGCTTGAGCTTGCCTTTGAGCATGGTGGCCGAATTGGGACCGAGTTAAGAAGGATGATAGGGCCGAGTTGGGTTTGTGGATTTGTGTGTGATTGCATTGGAACCGGTGAGAGTGAAGAGAGAAAGGGTTTTGGGGGAGCCATGAGTCGGATTGAACTCGACAACAGTGACTCAGTTTCGCGCTTTCTGAAAGAATGGTAGTTTACCGTTGAAGGGTAGGTCGGCCCACGTAGGACCCGCAAAGTCTTTTTTGCTCTTTTTCCGTCCAATCATTGTCTGCCACATCAAATAAGTACCTTGGACCCCAAATCTGGGCTACAATAGAGAGAGTACCTCCTGCTTTTAAGCCAATTTAGGCCCAAATCGCAAGACCCTTTAGGTCATTTATTATTGGTTGGGCCCAATCTATCTGTCTCTCTTTATTTCAGCCCAAAGCTTTTAATTTTTTTAACATTATTTTTAATTTGGCAAAAAACTCCCCCCTCCCCATTCCTAACTTTGGCCCACAAAAATAAAACATTATTTTTAATTTGCCAACGAGTAACACAGCGAAAAATCGCCTAGTAGTCTTAGGTTTGAACTTTTATAACACCTTAGTAGTGTGTGTGAGAAACCTCATCCCTTCCTAACTATGACCCCAAAAAATAAAACATTATTTTAAAATTGTTTTTAATCTTTCTTGTATTGTTATCGATTTTCATTATTTAAGACAAGCTTTGCTCTCACTTTCTCATCGCATCTGTCGAGGCATGTGGAATACATTGCTGCTGCTGTTGTTGTTGTTGTTGTTGTTGTTTCCACCAATTCCCTTTGCCAAAGATGCAAGAGACGACAAAATATCTAACAAACAACAGTGACCCTTATTGATTATTGGCACCACAACATTTCAGCTTCAAAATAAATGTAAAATGCTTAGCATTTTCCTATTTTTCTATTTTTCTATTTTCTTATTGGTGTTTAGAAAAAAACCTTAATGGGGGACAACAGTATTTTCTTAATTGATTTGAGTTCATTTTCAAACTTTGGTGGAGGCCAGCTGGGGACCCTAAATGGCAAAACAAGACCGCCTCTTCAAAGATGTAAAGGAAATTGGATGACTACATTTATTTATGATATCAACCTACTACGTACTATATCAAGTCTAATTAGTCTTTGTTTAACTCTTTTATTTTTACTAGTTTACCTTTATGATATCAAAAAATTTACGAGATTCTCCTAATAATATTGTATAGATTTTTTTTGTTGTTGCCAATGTTATGAAAGGGAGGGAGGAAACTCACCCACACGTACAGGTATCATGGGGCTTGAACCCGAATCACTTGGGAGTACACCAAATACCTGACCAATCTAACTCACACCCCATTTGAATAATCGTATTGTATAAATACATGCATATAATATGTGGGGCTTTTCCTTTTCGTATCTAAATATATATATGTGTGTGTGTGTGGGGCGCACCAAAAAAAAAATACAGACTATCCGAGCGTTTGAATTCAAGATTTGGTTGGACAGATGTCTTAGATGATCATTACACAATAACATTGATAGTGTTCTATCTTAATCAATTGCGACATGTAGATTGACCAATAACGAATGATGTTTATAGAGAGAGGCTGAGGAAGGCTTTTGGAACATATGCTTACCAGTTACCACGACCCCCATCACTTTTATCACTCTCAGATCACACACACACACACACAGGAGGTTTTTATTTTAGTAACCTCGACTTTAACCAAAAAGAAGTAGATCAGATCAGTGACGTCCATGCAAAATAGTTTTGTTGTTGATTTATTTTAAGAATAGCAACAGAGTTAATTACCACGAATTAGGGGATGCCACAATACAATTTAGGAAGATCAATATCCCTAAAAGAAACCCTTATACATACTAAATTACGTACAGCAATTTTCACAAGATGATTCGTCATGGTACGTAGAAGAAGAATTACAAATCAACAAATTTGACTAATCACAACGATTCTAGCTCAATCACGTGGGAATTATCATTTGCACCCTTTCAATAAAATAATTATATAAAAACCAAAAGAATTCTGATGATCCATCTTTTTCATTGTTAGGAACAGAATTATTTCCCCGACCAAAAACAAAGGAATACAATTATTTCCAAACACAAGAAGAATTAATATTAGCATATATAGTGAGTTTCTACTGAGGGATCCGTCAAATAAGCTTATTTGAGGGACACTCTTGTAGGGTCCACTCTGTATTGTATTTCACTAATCCAAACAATCTATTTTGTAGATATTCATTCAAAAACCATCTCTTCAAAAAATCACTTGAATCCAATATCATTTGACCACTCAATTGAATTATTAAAATTTTAGTACTTTCTTGAAGTATCGTGTTCATTGATTTTGTAGGACACAATTAGATGTCGAAGCGGTTTCCGATTTGTCTAATTTTTTTTAAGAATGATATATGATTATAGATTTAAAAAATAGATAGTTTGTATACAAATTTCTTAATTTTAACAGTAGTCACTCCTCTTTTATCTGCACTTTAAACTGATTATTTTGCTAATTTCTTTGCACTGAAATTGAAGAAGAAGTGTTGAAATCACTAGCCTTAACCAAACAAACATATGTATATATAAATACTATATGACAATATATATAAATATATATTCATATATATATAGCTAGCAATTAAAAAAATTAAGACTAGTAGAACTACAAGTAAAAGCTTTCCTCTCCTGGTTGAATGCCAAATGAAGAATTACTAGGACTTGGACAATTTCTGTTAAGCAGCTCCTCTATCATCTGCAGTGCAATTTTCTTCTTCATCCATCTCGGCTATGAGTTCCGGCGCCCTCGCTGATGACGTTGACGCTGATGACTCAGAAGTCGACATTATCAACGGTGATGATGATGAAATACTTTGGCCATGATCATCAGCAGCGTTAGTGTTATTACTGTTCTTCTTCTTGCCAAGCTGAACAGTCATGACCCAGTTGGAATTATCAGAGCGTTGACCGGCTCGCTTTTGCCAGACTCCAATGTGAGAGCTCTCATTGTCGAGCCTCAAGCAGGTCATGGATGGAGATGGAAGCTTGCTGCATTTCCTGAGCTTGGCATGTAAGATTTCTGATAAACCCTTCGGCTCGGATAGCGAATGGTCCAAGTCGCTCGAACTACCTCTGGGGTCTGATCCGACGGCCATGGCGGCGGCAGCAGCAGTAGTAGTATTAGTATTAGTTTGAGTGGTAGAAATTGGGAAATTGGTTTTGGCATTTCGGCCACTCATCAAAACAGCTGCTTCATCGTAGGCTCGGGCTGCCTCCTCAGCTGTCTCAAATGTGCCTAGCCACACCCTTCTCTTCCTGCCCTCATCATCACACGTACACATATATATAGAGTGATGAAGTTATATAAGAATGAAAGAAAATAAATATAATGTGAGCATATGTATAAATATATATATAGCTTACAGTAAGGGGTGGCGAATTTCTGAGACCCAAGAGCCCCAGTGACGCTGCCTGACACCTCTGAACTTCTTTGATTGCACCATTTTGTTTGTTTATTTGAGAGAGAGAAAGACTGATCTATTGATAGAGAGACGATAGGGTACAGGATGGACAGGGATATATAGAGAAAGTAAAGAATGAAAGAGGGGATGAGGAGGTCTCAGAAAAGTTAACAGAAGGAAAGGCTTACATAGATATGTAGAAAAGGTACACTGTCGGCCAACTAAAAGCTTAGTATACGTACTGCGTTTGCTCCTTGTAATTAATTTCGTCAACTACAATATATACAGTAACAGAGTACCCTGTCATCAATACGTATAATTTGTAACTTGCCTCTCTTCAGTTTTGAGCTTGACTTGTCCACCAGCTACTCTCTCTCTCTCAAATATTAAAAATATTACAGACTTATTATTAGGGAATTTGGACAAATAATTGCCTATATATATCATTGAATGTAAATGGTAATTATGATTTTTACATATATAAGTTATAGGCTATAGCAAACTTGTCACATCCCGGGATCGGCTCCGTCGTGCCTCAGTCGTAGCACGATATTGTCTGCTTTGAGCCTTCCTCTCTACCCTCACGGTTATGTTTCTGGGAACTCACAAGCAACTTCCCAGTGAGTCACCAATTTTGGGATTACTCTAGCCCTAACTCACTTAACTTCGGAGTTCCCATGACTCCGAAGCCAGTGAGAGGCCTCGTGCTAGATGGAGGCGGACATGTACATATAAGGCACATCATCCCCTCTTCGTTGGTTAATGTGGAATGTTACAATCCACCTCCTTTAGGGGCCCGACGTCCTCGTCGGCACACTCGCACCACATGGCAGAGTGGCTCTGATACCAAATTGTCACATTCTAAGATTGGCTCCGCCGTAGCACGATATTGTCCGCTTTAGGCCCCCCTCTATGCCCTCATGGTTTTGTTTTTGGAAACTCACGAGCAACTTCTCAGTGGATCACCCATCCTAGAATTGCTCTAGCCCCAACTCACTTAATTTCGGAGTTCTCATGACTCCGAAGCCAGTGAACTCCCAAAAGGCCTCTTGCTAGATGAAGGTGGACATGTACATATAGGGCATATCATATCACCCCCTCTCCATTAATCGATGTGGGATATTACAAAACTAGTTGTACAAATTATAACAATATGGCCAGTGTATATATCTTCATCTCCATAGTTAATATCATGTCCATCTCCAGCTAGCTAGCTAGTTAACATATTAATTGTCTTTTCCATGATCACTTGAATTTACAAAAATCAACTGATCGATTCGATTTGACACATTTCATTTCATTGTATGAAATTAACTTCTTCAAACTCTCGTTCCTCATGAACCCAAATACATTATATAAATAAATATATATATATTTACACGTACATTGACTAGAAAATTATTTGGAAGGACTTCACATGGGACTATAAAGACATCGATAGATAAGTGTACTGTGATGAACTTGTAACAAGTTAAACAATGGATGCCTTGAAATGATGGGAAAGTGATTTTAGAGGCTGACTTATTAACTCCTCTATGTCTCTCTAGGCTCCATATATATGGTCAATCTCATGCATCAGCATCATATATTGTAATTTGTACCCTCTCTCTCTCTCTCTCTCTAGGCTCCGTATGTATGGTCAATCTCATGTATCAGCATCATATATTGTAATTTGTACCCTCTCTCTCTCTCTCTCTAGGCTCCGTATGTATGGTCAATCTCATGTATCAGCATCATATATATTGTAATTTGTACCCTCCTCTCTCTCTCTCTCTCTCTCTCTCTCTCTCTCTCTCTCTCTCTAGGCTCCATATGTATGGTCAATCTCATGCATCAGCATCATATATTGTAATTTGTATCCTCTCTCTTTCTCTAGGCTCCATATGTATGGTAAATCTTATGTATCAGCATGATATATATTGTAATTTGTACCCCCTCTCTCTCTCTCTCTCTGCCATATATATATATATATATGCATCATATTTTAATATTTTTGTGGGTTGGGGTTTCTTATTTTCAGCTTCTTCCTCAAAATTGACATCTTACCAAATTGAGAACAGACCACTACTCTGCAGGTTCTAGCTGTACGTATTGTGTGTCAGTTGTATATATTTTCCTTTTTTCATTAATTAATTGTTAGTGTTGGTTAATCCTATGAATTATCAAGGTAGTCGAATGTGTAATCACAGTCAATCTCTTAAAGAAGTAGAGGCCCGGATGATCAATTCTGTGGTCGAGTCACAACGTGAGTTTTAAAATAATTTCAGGGACCAGACTTCATTGGATTTGACCTGCGGGCAGTGCCAAGCATGCCCTAGCTAAGTTACTAGGGTAAGGCACGTAGAAGTGGGCATGAGCGCACAGTTTAAAGAGCTATAAATAGAATGGTCCACATGAGCCGTACGATTACGAAAGTGAGGTGATGTATGATTAAAATATGCATATGGGGTGGAGATTCCAGTTCCAAATATGTCGCTTTACCCTCATTCAATAGCCGATTGAACTTCCTCAACCATTGGGTTAGGTTTCATATTTAAGATTTCCAAGGGCCACGTGGCACAAACAGACAGCATATCTCTTGCATGAACTCAGTGGGACTCAAAACAAAGCTTATTAGACAATAACAGATCGATCCAATTTCATGTATTATACATATATTCTCCTATTCACACGTCGGGATATTATTATTATTATGTTATAATTCAGACGTTTATTATTATGTAAAATTGTAACAAGTAGGGGAAATGTGATGCTTCATAACCCTTGAAAAATTATCATATATCTTCACACTGTATTCCTTAGTTTTAATTACTTGTTTATTCGCTTAACAGATATCATCGGATTCATCAATGGCATATTGGTGACTATAAATTAGAATTCGAGTACTCTCGTGGTGCACGCCCCTCCATGTAATATATATATATATATATAATATACTTTTTAATCAGAGAAATTGAATAAGATGTATTAGGTTAGGTACATAGATTAGATATATAATTAAATATGTGCTTCCTGAACCCAAGCATGGAAGGGGACATAATCATGAGATGAGACTCATTCATGAAGAGGAGGATCGATGGTGAAATAGTTGCGAAATAGAGGGACTTGTAATTTGAATTAAGAGAGAGAGAGAGAGAGAGAGAGAGAGCATATCCCATGTGCAGTGTGTTCTCTCACATGGATACTACTTCATATGATTTGACCTGTGTTTGATCTCCATGTAAATTGTAAAATTGTAATTAAACTGTTGTAATAATATTAATTACAGCGGATGTGTCACATACAATTTCACGTAATTGTTGTATGTAAGGACACGATCGAGTGGGTTGACTATGGCGACTAAGTATGTCTCTATTCATTTTCTGAAACTTCTGATTTTCTCTTTTTGTTGTTAATTTTCTAAAAGGTTTGATTAGACCCATGCGAAATTGGGTGCATCTAAATTAATTTGGGTGTTATATTTTCTAATCGAGTGTGAAATCAATAATTGTTAGCTTAACAATTGACCCTCTAAGAACGGCTCTTAATTTTTTTTTTTGAATAGACAATAGACAAAATATATAATATGAGAGACGCCTTTTAAAGTAGTCCACAATTTTTATCCTAACATATATGCACTTGCTAAGTAGATGCCGAGGACGGAGGACCACCATCACCGCCTTATCTCAAAAACTTGGTGTATTCAAAAGTCTTCCCCCCACCTCCTCTGCATTATTTAGTGCGTAGCGTATAGCTGAATTCTTGCAAAATCGAGGGTATTGTTTCCAGAAAGAGAAGAAAAACACTAGGCAATGGCAAACAATGCTATATATAAACATTTCATTTGGTCGTTATTTGGTCTCTTCAAAAACTATTAGCCTCTAGATATTTGCTAGCTAATCATATACACATGCACGAGGGAAATGAATTTGCAGGAAAAGTTAGGTCATCTACTTATTTGGAAATAGACCTAAACGAACAGCATTGTGTTTTTGAATGTTATGTAGGTCCGATTTAAAGAATATCCAAGGCTCCAAATGTCATAATAATCATATTCTATTTTCTCATCAACCCGGCCTTCTTGTCATAATTTCCTCTAGTTCGTCTTTCTCCTTTGGTAGGTGGCCTGAGTAGTTCTTGTCAAGTTAACAGTTTATACTGGGTCTTCATTTAAGTGTTTCACGGGGGAAATTTTTTCGCGTGATCAATTGCATTATGTATATTCCATTCCTATCATAATATGTGTATTTATTTATTAATGCAGTTCATGATATATTACCCATGAATTAATAGTACCACATGACCCCAACCATTACATGAAAAAGTTTCCGTTTTGTGAGGACTAATAATACTGTCACGTGAAAGTGTTATTATGTATGTCATAACGTTATTGATCGGGATAATAAATACATGACAGTTCTTTGTCCAACCACCAAAAACCCCACTATAGAATTCTAGCACTATCCAGACAGCAAATATTGTTTGTGTGATTGAGTCGGTAAAGGCCTACAGAATCAAACCCTGAAAGCCCAACTGGCTAATAGCTCAGATTGGTTGGTCAAACATTAATGTATGGGCTTGGACCCTAAACAGCTAGTAGCAGGCCCATATTTGAACCCAGGACTGACCTTTGTTTCGTCAAATGGACCAACAAAGCTGCATATGTTACCCAGTGCCCACCACATGTTGGACGGGAAGCTAGCAACTATCGTAACATTATTCCACGTGGCCGGCGTTGATAAGCTACTTTATAGCGTAACATAGAGCTCCTCTGCGAGTCCTTTCAATTAGTTAATAATTCAGTACAATGTTGTTAATATCTTCCATTACGAATATCCTGAAAAATATTCTCCATAGATGCCACAGTTGATGTGAGATTTCTGTGAAAGATATCATAAAATATAATTAGGAGTTGGGAGTTTACCTAAACTGCCAATCTGCTCCATCTTAATTCTGAAATGTGTTTACAAGACTAATTGGGAAAAACTCCAATGACCGAATGAAACAGAAATTAAGATCACCAAGATCCAATCCAACCATGTGTTTGGTGTGGACTTTGAGCTCAATCAATATACGACGATTCATACATTATAGTTTGGGGTGGGTAGGAAAGACCGCTGGCTTTCAAGATATGGGAGAGCATAAAGGAACCCAAATGAGAATATGCCCAAAGGTTATATTTTTCTTGCTTTGGGCTTTTAACGCCCTACGGTTTTTTTGTTTTTGTTTTTTTAAATCTATAGTTATATGAAAATATTATTATCCGTCTCAACACATCACATCACAACTGTTATCTCTTTTTATCCTCCAAATCTTTTCCACACAAGATTGTTTAGCATGTTATGTTGTGAAGTTGCTATCTGACTGTTATTTTGTCACATAACGTGCTAAATTATTTAACAATTGAACTTTCCGCTATACATGTGTTGTTTTCATAATCGCTAGTGTGATAATCTATGATACTATAAACAATTAGTACTTTTATAGTAGTGGTATTAGATATTTGTATAACTTTAAGTACGGTTTTGTTTTTTGCTGCTGGACGCAATTATTGCGGTGATAATTATCTTAAAAGAGATTAAGACTCGATTGAGTGTGTTTGATAGATTGTATAGATTTTATTAGTAAGATTTCAGGTGAGTTATAAGCTATGAATGTAACCCATGAATTGTCCAAAAACTTCGATGCTAGATCGAAGAAGAGGAAATGAAGAAATGATACTAGAAGCAAGAAGAGGAGAGGAGGATGAAACAAAGCATTACACACCAAAAAGAGAGGGAAAGCTCATAAAAAGAAACGAACAAGACTTGTCCGTGAATCCGAAATTTCCAACTTCCAACCTCCAAGACTTGGATTTGAAGCCCAAAATTCAAGAGTGGAAGGAAGCGAAGAATATCCCAAAGATAGATCCGAATATCGTCCGTGAAGCCGAAAATTCCAAGATAAAATAGTTTCACAATTTAATGAACGAACTTGGACATCTTCTTTGCGTTGTCGTGTATGACACGCTGGCATAGTACGAGAGAGCCACGTGTATTTTCAATATGTTAATCTTTGGGTCCGTTGAGAGATAAAGGATGATGCTTCCGAATCAGAATTATACCATGCGTTGCCGTTGCGTCAGAAATGAGCAAACAACAACAACCCTCCTCACTTTGGCTCGGCTTACCGGGCTTGGCCTTTCTCTTTCGCTTCTTTTTCTTTTCCTTCTTTAAGGAACAAATTTAAATATATATTATATATATCTTCTTATAGATAAATAATATAATTACCCCATCTCTTTGACGACGTGGCAAATTATCCTGCAAACTAAGCTATGTCAATCTCCAACTTGGGCTTTTTCATCAATGATTGAAGGTCTCTTGAGATAATAAGCTTTTGTTAGAATCTCTACATTCTCATTCTCAAAATTCAATGCTATTAATCAGTGTTCGAATCTAGCAATTCAGTGTTTGGTTGATAATTATACTGTAAATATTTACGAAAAAGTATAAAGTTTGGCCTGACCGTGGGTGTGGGGTAGCCTCTCCCTCCCCTTAACTTTTTGTTATCCCAAGAAAAAAAGCAACTAAAAGGAAAAAGCAAAACCAAATTGTATCCATTTTCCCCCACAAAACTACTCAGCTCAGTCGCTCCGTCTCTCCAACCCGGCTACACTCCTCGAGCCACTCCAGATCAGTATTGCTCCAAGTGTCGCTTAATTAAAAACCAAATAACTAACAAAATTAAAAAAAATCCTCCATCTATTCTGTCGCTCACACAGTCACACACATAATTACATGCGGGCGCGCACACAAAACGGGCACTTGAGCTGAGAAAGGGAATAAAACCCGTAATATACTCTTCGAAAACAAAAGGATATTCCAACATTAACCCTTCGAATATTCTCCCCCTACCGTTATATCCCCCTCCCTCCCCTCCCCTCTGCCTTTACCCTCACCGCCCAAACCCCACCCACACCCACTCCCTCGTATTTTCTCCCATTTTCCCGAGAAAATCTCTAAACTTTACCTTTCTATCCGAACAAACAATATTTCGAATTCGAGATGAAGTTCGGTAAGAGCCTGAGCAGCCAGATCGAGGAAACCTTGCCGGAATGGCGGGACAAGTTCTTGTCCTACAAGGAGCTCAAGAAGTGCCTGAAGCTCATCGAGCCCAAAGGCGGTGACAGGCCCACCAAGCGTCCCAGGATTGATGCCTCCGCTGATTGTGCGGACGCCCACGGAGATAAGGAGGGCATGTCCACGGCGGAGATCAATTTCATTCAGTTGTTGGAGGACGAGCTCGAGAAATTTAACTCCTTCTTTGTCGAAAAGGAGGAGGAATATATTATTACCTTGAAGGTATTATTTTTCTAATCTCATGTTCTAGTTTTTCTTTTTTCTTTCTTCTATAGTTGTTTGGTTCCTGAGAAAAATTTTAATTTAGATTATAGAAGTTTCATAAAGCATCTAACTTTTATGGTCTGGAATTCAAAATAACATAGAAGAAGCCTCTGCTTCACAAGCTTTTCTTTCGCATTCATCTGTTTCCTTTCTCTGGAACCAAACAGAGTCTTTGGGCCATCTAATTAATTATCGTTTATTTTCTAGTATTATTTCTAAATTTGGATATTTAATTGCTAGATTTATCTCTGAATCCCGAGTTTAGCTTGCGACTCGTATTTTCTAAATTTGACGCAAACCTAAACGGGGGATCTTCTATTCCACGTTTTAAGCTATCATGCGCCTGCAGAGAGTGGGTACTGCGCACACGGGGAATCTTCTGTTCCACGTTTCTCTTTACGCGACCGTTAGTCATTTTGGCTTTGCCGTTGCTTTTATGAACCACACAACCACACATAATAGTATGTGTGCGGGAGGCTGGCTGCCACCTGTCACTTTGAACTGGTTCGCACCTCGCTTTGTATGGCTGTGTTGCTTTTGCTGCGGTATTTTCCGTTAGTTAACAAACACACCGTTTGTTTGGTACAGTAAATAAACTCAGCAACTTGCGCCTTGTGTTACTACTAATGCATTGCTGCAATTGCAATTTTTTATTTTATTTTAAATACATATAATACAATGGCAGGAAATGAATAGTATTATATGTGTATGGAATGCAGGAGATACAAGACAGGGTGGCAAAAGCAAAGCATTCCAATGAAGAGATTACTAAGATTCGCAAGGAGATAGTGGACTTCCATGGAGAGATGGTTTTGCTGGAGAATTATAGTGCCCTCAACTATACAGGTATTCATCTTTTTCTTTTGCTTCTTTCTTTGGAATTTAGCAAACTTGAAGACTGAAAAGTATGCTAGCTTGTCATTATGGGTTTCTTTATATTTATTTTGACATTCCGTGTGCATGAAGGCATTTAGGATAAACCCTCATAAGCCATTTCCAATGCGAAAGGGTTCAATCAAGACCCGGAAAACTATTTGTTGTTAAAGGTTATCGATACGTTTTGCATTAAGGCTTTGAGATTTCAATGCACATGTTTAGACGTAAAGATTTGTGCGCGCCTTGTTCAGCCTTTATGAAGAGCTTTGCATGAACTTGGTCTCCCACCTGCACATCATCAAGGACTTATCCTGTTTTTTTTTTGTCTTTTTCATTATGGTCATAGGAACTTTACATTCTTTGGTCTTTTAAACTACAAATTGTGTGAGTTTGACAAATTTAAGCGAACGATCTAAACTGTGTTGTGTAGAAATATTTCATGGTTTAAAGAGCTCAATTTAATTTCTTTTAACAGGACTGGTAAAGATACTCAAGAAGTACGATAAAAGAACTGGTGCTCTTATGCGCTTGCCCTTCATTCAGAAGGTCTTGCAACAGCCTTTCTTCACCACCGACTTGCTCTACAAGCTCGTGAAGGAGTGTGAGATTACGCTTGACCAACTCTTTGCCATGACTGAACAGCCCATTCCAAATGAAGGATCTGATGGGGATGAAGGGTGTGATCCTTCAACTTCTGCCACTACCACTACCGAGAGTGATGGCATTCCCAGAGTAAACAAGGGACTAGCAGAGATCGAGCTCATTGAAAGCTTGTACATGAAAAGTACTATATCGGCATTGCGGGCTTTGAAGGAAATTAGGAGTGGAAGCTCTACTGTTAGTGTCTTTTCGTTGCCGCCACTGCAAATAAGTGAATTAGAGGATGAATGGAAAAAAGTTCCTGTTCTGGAACAAGTTGCCAAGTAACTAGATAGGTTGTTGGTACTGAAATGGGGACTAGTATGTATGTGCCCCTTTTGTTTTGTTTTTGCTATTTATTTAAAAACTTTACATGCATCTGCTATGCATGCTTTTATATACTAACACAGGTAAAATGCAAAATTGTAGCTGGAATGAGTTCATTAGAATTAAGTTCTGTATAATAAAATCTTTGGCCTAATAGAAGTAATAATGTTCTCCATATTTTGTAAACGTAGTTTTTCGGACAATATCTTGTTTTTACTCTTAACAAAAAATTTGGAAAGATACCGCTAAATCGCTGCCGAAAAAAGCAACTTAGGTGTTACGTTCGTTCTCACAGCTAGAACAGAGGCATTTGGTACTTTTCAGTATCTTCCTGTTGCGGATTGATGGATGCCATTACAGAGCATTTCCATAAAAGATGAACTTTGAACTCTTCAAAGCTCAAGAGATTCATTCTCAGGTGATCAGGGGTTTGCGCAAACTATAATATATATATATATATATATATATATATACTGTTAGGAATGGAAGCCTGTTGCATTGCAGGTTTTTGTACTTGAATTATGAACACTACCAACTTACTTAAGCACTAAGTTGAAGTGCTGCACTAATTGAGAAAATAAAACTTTAATTTGCATGCACACGATCAAGCTTTTGGATGCAAAAATAGGAAATAAAAGCAAATGGGAACCCCCAATACGAGAACAATTTAAAGGGAAAAAGAAGAAATGGACTTAAACAAACAACATCATCAACAGAGGGGAAAAACGCGTGGAAGAATAAAGTTGCAGAATCAAAGATGAGAGTGAGAGAGAGAGGGCGCCTACCACATTATATTACAGTTCACATTCAAATACAATATCCACGTAGAGTGAAATCCACCATCCTCTCTAAAGCTCATATATGGCCCACACGTTCCACTAATAAAAGGGTTACAAGCCAAAAATGCAATGGAAAGAAAGTGGCTCAAGCAAATCCATTTATAAACAAAGTAGTGGTGCATGTTTTGGTGAAGAGTGAAGAAGCAATTACAACAGATATGAAAGCCACAGGGTCGTTTTTTCTTGTCATTCTGGTAATGATTTTGCCTGTACAAGGTCAACTGAAAACTGGGTTTTACTCTTCTTCATGCCCAAAAGCAGAGGCCACAATCAGGTCCACGGTTGAATCATACTTCAACAAAGATCCTACCATTGCAGCTGGCCTGCTTAGGCTCCATTTCCATGACTGCTTTGTCCAGGTTTTTGTTTTCTTCTTTTGCTGAGTGACCGAGTCTTTGTTCATATTTTGTTAGTTTGGGCCATTTGGCATGTTACATGTTCATGCTTCTTGCTTGTGTTCACGTTCCACAGGGTTGTGATGGGTCGGTTTTGGTCAAGGGCTCGTCCGCGGAGAGAAATGCATTGCCAAATCTTGGGTTAAGAGGATTTGAAGTAATTGATGATGCAAAAGCACAACTAGAGGCCTTGTGTCCTGGAGTTGTCTCATGTGCTGATGTACTTGCACTGGCTGCTCGTGATGCTGTTGACTTGGTAAAAACATACCTCCCTGTTTAGCATAAACACCAAATAATATATTCAATTAAATTTAGTTGGTTTCTAATGATGTATTTCTTGCTGTATTAATTTCAGAGTGACGGTCCAAGTTGGTCAGTGCCCACTGGAAGAAGAGATGGCAGGGTCTCTTTGTCATCTCAAGCCTCAAACTTACCATCTCCTCTTGATTCTGTTGCTGCCCAAAGGCAAAAGTTTGCTGCTAAAGGCCTTGACGATCATGATCTTGTAACTCTAGTTGGTAAGCTCTCTTTTTCAGCACAAAGGCCATAATGATTTATATGTATAATTAGTAATTACAAAAAGCTCCAAACTAAGCTACAAATTTATGGAAATTGGATGCAGGGGCACATACTATTGGCCAAACAGACTGCACATTTATCAAATACCGTCTTTACAATTTCACAGCAACTGGGAATTCTGACCCGACCATAAACCAAGCCTTCCTAGCACAACTCCAAGCTCTTTGCCCCAAAGATGGAGACGGCTCTAAGCGGGTGGCGTTAGATATAGGCAGCCAGACTAATTTTGATGTGAGCTTCTTCAAGAATGTGAGGGATGGCAATGCCGTTCTGGAGTCAGACCAGAGGCTTTGGGGTGATGCTTCAACTCGCAACATAATGCAAAGCTATGCTGGCAACATAAGGGGGTTGCTTGGATTTAGATTTGACTTTGAATTCCCAAAAGCTATGATCAAAATGAGTGGCATTGAGGTGAAAACTGGTGCACAAGGAGAGATTAGAAAAGTGTGCTCAAAATTTAACTAGTCACCTAAAAAAGAGCAGTAAGGGCCTTATAACTCAATGGTTAAGAGCAGATTCATGCACTCGAGGTCCTGTGTTCGAATTCCTCTCGTAATATTACTTGTATTAAAAAAAGGCTAAAAAAAAGGATAATGTGTAATAAAATAAGAAAAGTGTATGTGTGATATATGTGACACCTTTTAATTGCCAAAAAAGCTAAAGATATAGTGGAACATAAAATTAAAAAATTGTATGTGTGATATACGTGACATCTTGGATTGTATCTTAATCAATAGAATTTGGTCAGGGCCCTGTTCTTTCGCTATGGGTCTTTATTGGTCCATTTATCCATTAAACGAGACGACTGAGCCCACCCAGACTTAAAAAAAAAAAAAATCTAATTAAACCAAAAATTATCGTCGCCTGAGAGATTCGAACTCTCGCGGGGAAACCCCATGTACTTAGCAGGCACACGCCTTAACCACTCGGCCAAAGCGACTTTGATGTCCACTTGTCTTCTACTTTAATTTATATTCGGTTTTCCTAGCCTCTTTTTAACAACACAAGAAATTTTCATAAAATAATTAGTGCTGTAAATCATATGTAAAATAAGAGAACTTGGGTTTTGTTTGGTTTTCTTAATAACGTATCCTTCTTACAAATTACAAATTGACACATGTGCAAAAATAAATTACAAAACATAAAAAAGAAAAATTTATAGACATGCTACTAAACTGTCACTAATAGAAATATAGAATTTCTTACCTACAGAAAAATAAGGGAAATATTTTCCATAAGAGGAATGCTAGCAACTTTCTCTCTAACCTTCTCCATTTTTTTCTCGACATGTGTCATTCTCTTTACACTTAAAACAATGTCATTAATATATTATACAAGCTAACTTTTGATTTCCAAGTTTACCGTTATTAAATGTATTCAATTTATCCAAAAAAAATTCACAACTTTCTTACCATATTATTATTTTTTTAAAAGAAAATATATGCCCCCCCCCCCCCCCCCCCCCCCCCCCCCCCCCCCCCCCCCCCCCCAATTTTTTTTTGGTAACACAAAGGGTTTAGATAGAAAAAAAAAAGTCATTTGTGTTAAAAAAAAACGAACATTTCCTCTTTTTTGAAAAAAAAAACATACATTTTCTTTAAAAAAATAATTGACGTTTAAAAAAAAAAAAAAAAAAGATGGTAAGAAAGTTGTGAAATTTTTTTGGATAAATTGAATGCATTTAATAATGGTAAACTTGGAAAACAAAAGTTAACTTGTATAATATATTAATAATATTATTTTAAGTGTAAGAAAAATGACACATGTTAAGTAAAAAAGAGAGAAATCCAAAAGAAAAGATTAGAGAGAAGGTTGTTGTCAGCATTCCTTTTTTCATAAAGTAACGCTCTCTTCGGCGCTGAAAAGAACAGAGAAGGGAGTCAAAAGAGTGTTCCACTTGCCCACGTCAGAGTCCCAAAGCCACAAAATACTTCAAGTCGTATTACCAGCTTGCCCCGTGAAGCAAAAGGTAAAACGACGTCGGATGACCTCCACCGACCCAGCTCAGCATTGGAATTGTCCCGACGAAACTCTCTCTATCCACTAATCCAGAACTGAGAACCAGAAGAAGTAAATTAACATTAAAACAGAGAAACCAAGAAACAGAGCAACCCTTCTATCCATGATTCAATTTCGATAGCAACAAAACACACCCATACGCACGCACGCACCAGCCCACACTGCACCAAATTCAATATTTTCAATTAACTTATTGTTTGATTAAAAAATTGTTTTTGTAATATTATCCATCGCTTTGGCTTGAAGAGGACGTGAACCGCCGTTTCAAGCCAAACACATAAACTATTTCTTGTTTCTTAAATATAAAAGTTCCGTTCACGCTTCGCTATCATACACTTAACTGACTCACTCACTCTTCCTCGCTTTGTTTCAATCTTTGAACTTTCGGAAATGGCTTCTTTAACCCCAATTTCGCAATCCCAGTCCCTTTTTAACAAGACCCGTTGCCCACCCGTCTCTCACCAGCCCCAATTTAGGCTCTGATTTCTTGCTTAAAAAATCCTCTGTTTCGATCCCAAGGATGAGTACCAGAGTGCCCATGAAGGCTGCTGGGGTTGTTTCTGCCACCACGGCGGAGAAGGCCAAGAAGAGATACCCGGGTGAGTCAAAGGGGTTTGTGGAGGAGATGAGGTTTGTGGCTATGAAATTACACACCAAGGACCAAGCTAAGGAGGGTGAGAAGGAGGTCAAAGAGCCTCAGGAGAGACCAGTGGCTAAGTGGGAACCAACCGTTGATGGGTATTTGAAGTTCCTTGTGGATAGCAAGTTGGTGTATGATACCCTTGAAGGGATTGTTGAAAAGGCCCCTTTCCCTTCTTGTGAGTGATTTTTTGATCATTTAAATTTTGCTTCTTTGAATGGTTTTTGTCATGTAACTTTGTGCCTATTCTTGTATTTGTTTGAAGTTTTTTTTGGGTGTGCATCCTTCGAGATTTTATTGTTTGGTGTGGATTGACTAACTGTCAATACTGCCTTTCGCTATTGTTCTTAAAGTTCTGATTTTGAATATCTGTACTTGGTGTTATATGATCTTGCTATACTTAGCTGTATGTGGTATGATTTTTGGCCTTGTGGGCGTGTGTGATTTTGCATTTTATAGCACCAAGGAATTGCTTTTCTATGTGTTGGTTAGGTGTTATTGGTCATTTATGTTTCTTTGATTTTAGAGTTGTACGATCTCCACTCCACTTCTGCTATCATAATGATGCTGCACTAACAAAGAGATCCAGTTCTACCCATGCATATGTATATCTCTCACAAAACTTTTATGTTAGGATACTGCATCAGAGTCGTACCATCATGAATAAAGCTTTCCCTTTATGTTAGGATACTGCATCAGATTTTCCATGTTTAGCAACATGTTTTATCTTGTTTAGTCTTGATTATCATGACATTGTGGGACGTGTCTAGGGAGTTTTCAAATACGAAAATTGAAATGAGGTAACTAAGGTTTCATATCAATGGAAGTATTGCTGATGTCCTGTCTGTTTATCTGAGTGCTTGTAATGCTACATGTATTTATTTACCGTAAATATGACTAAACTAAAATGTACCGTTGCTGTATGGGTTTTGGCTATAGATTCTGAGTTCAGAAATACTGGATTGGAAAGGTCTGCAAAATTGGCCAAGGATTTGGAGTGGTTCAAGGAGCAAGGCCATGTCATACCAGAACCTTCTGCTCCTGGTGTTACCTATGCAGAATATCTTAAGGAACTGTCAGAGAAGGATCCTCAAGCATTTCTGTGCCACTTCTATAATATATACTTTGCTCATTCAGCTGGTGGTCGAATGATTGGGAAAAAGGTATAGAAATAATGCTCGGAGTCCATTCTCACACAAATATGTCATGGTCTATGTTGCATTGGCTTGAGAGTCTAAACTTGCGTAGCAGGAACCAAGTTAATCTAATTGGTAATTCTGACTTAGGGGCGAGAGTGATATTCCCTATACTAGATATGTGAATCCTTCCCCCTACCTACCTGCTTAGTTCAAGCAGGGAAACAACATTTGATTTTCTTTCAAATGCAGCTGAGGTCCAGTTCTTAACTCAAATGTTTTATTTTTCCCCGACTTCAGGTGGCTGAAATGATACTCGACAAGAAGGAATTGGAATTCTATAAATGGGATGGTGAACTTCCCCAGTTGTTGCAGAATGTAAGGGAGAAGTTGAATAAAGTTGCCCAGGTGAGTTAGCTAGCTGCTGTTCTTTTGCAAAAACTTTCTTGTATGCATCTCTTTGCTTGATTGAAGTTTCGTGTATGTATTTCCTTGCTTGATGTGTTATTTACATCTATGCATCACCAGAGCTGGACGAGGGAGGAGAAGAACCATTGCTTGGAAGAAACCGAGAAATCATTCAAACATTCAGGAGAGATTCTGCGTCTAATATTGTCATGATGCCACATGATATGATGGTGTCCTTGTGTTTCCATTGGCACACGCCTCATCTTAAAAACTGTCTGTGGAGGCGTGGGATTTACAGTTATTGTCCTTAAAAAGAAAAGAAACAATTGTGAAATATGTAAATAAGATTTGGCTTTACCCCTTTTAATTTATGGAGTGCTTATTTCCAACTGATCTATTTCTAAGCTTTTATTTTAACCAGTGTCCAGTGTTTTCTTTATTTTTTAGACCCTCATGTTGTCTTGGCCCCTGGGAGGATTGGGGCCCAAACCCTAAATGTTGAGAAGACACTGACCCAGGCCTGAAAAACTTGCGTGAGTAACACTATTCACACGTGAATAACACTACGCGCTATTCCATTCTTTTGAGAGTCTCTCTAAACCGACCTATAACATCAAAAGAATATATTGAGCGTCAGTGATTCAGTATGGGCGGTAAGTCAGCATACTAGCTTTTGGGAGTGTTGAATGAGTTGAAAAATTACTATTTCATCCCTCAGATTTTTACTTGTAAAGAACAGTTATAAGGCAAACACTTCCCGGGGCATGAATGGAACAAGAATGTGAGCAAACCAAAGACTGTCAGAGAGTTATCATTTTGCATAGACTGCAGGGGACAATATATTTGTATAAATATATGCAACCCATTTGGTTGGTTAATATCTCATTTCTGGAACCAAAAGAAATTGCAGGAAAATATGGTTAAACTAGTTGTGTTTTCAGTCCTTTTTGCCTTCTTCTTCATGGGTTTTTTGCATTTGCATGTTGCTTCTTCTACCAGCTTCAAGCCCGAAACTAGTCCGCAGGGCAAGAGGAGCTGCCCTTATACAGTGATCATAAAAACCAGCTGCTCTTCAACCACTTTCACCAGAGACCAAATCAGCCTCGCCTATGGTGATGCTTTTGGCAATGAGGTAATTAGAAGTTGGTCATGTGATTAATTAAATCTTAATTGATCATTTTATCGGTTTAATTTGGTTAATGCGCAGGTGTATGCAAAGAGACTTGACAATCCAGCTTCAAGGACGTTTGAGGTGCTCCTCGACAAGTTCGAGATAAACGGGCCATGTACGCGTAACATTTGTTATCTGAACCTTCTGAGGAATGGATCCGACGGTTGGAAACCCGAGTTCGTCAAGATCTACGGTCCACATGCAGACACTGTTTCGTTTAACTTTAACACTTTCCTGCCCAACCGAGTGTGGTTTGGCCACAATCTATGCCATGGTGTCTCTGCCCCTTGAAATATTTTGTCATCAAATCAAACAGCTATGTATGCATTATTGCATGTCTCTGCCTCTTGATCTGCTGTATAATTTATGTGATTGAAGTTTGATGTTTGTTGATAACAAGTAAATATAGTACATCAGTAAGTTTGATGTTTCTATCGAAGATAGAATTTTGAGAGAAACAAAACACAGCAGGACCCGCGGTCTCCAAAATGCATCAAGTCAATGTTCCCATTGTTTTAATTAAATAAAAAAGGAAAAAGAACTTTATGAACATTCAAACAATCAGGACAAGTTGAATGAAGTTGCCCATGCAAGTCTATTTTTGAATATTTTTGTGATAATGAAGGACACAAGAGCGCCTGTAGCTCAGTGGATAGAGCGTCTGTTTCCTAAGCAGAAAGTCGTAGGTTCGACCCCTACCTGGCGCGATGTCTTTTTAATCTTTTTAACCTGTTTTTTGGTTGGAATCAGCTAGCCAACTTTGTTCCATTTATTATTATTTCTTCCTCCCAAATTCCAATGACTGGCTTAGAAATTAGAATCCATGAATGATGAGCTTTACTTGTAATTTTATCTAAGGATGACCACAACTAGGGCTGGGCACGGTATGAAAATCGAATAAGGGAATCGGGATGGAATGACACGGGATGAGAGTTTTTGAGAACATGTTCAAACCATACCGGACCCAAACGGGATCGGTATGATTCGGTATCAATGTTGATACCGTAAAAAATTTGCAACACAGGATGTATCAAGTGAAGATTGACCATGAATGGACATAGTTGAAAGAGATTATCATATTCAAGAGTTAAAAAATAAGTCATAATTGCTTGATCACTACTGATTTCCAATATCTTTGAAAATAAAATAAATTACTTTCCACCTTAATAATTAGAGTGGGAGGGGTGGAAAATTCTGTTATATATTATGCCTTGTTCAATTAGGAATATGAAGAACTAGGCACAACCTTCTCAACCTGCTAAGCTTGATTTAATTGCTCATGCAGAAATGGAAAAAGAAAGGGAGATTTTTGGTGGAAAGGGAATTAATATGGCATGTGCCGTGATTTGGAAAAAGAAAAACAATTGAAATATGGAATTCAAGAAACTAGATGGGATAAATTAGCAATGGTGAGTGAGTGAGTTACTCAGAAATGTCCTTTAACAACAAGAGATATCTAACTCTATTTAGAAACCATGGTGGGGCTCTTTTTTTACCTACATTTTTTTTAAATCAGATGCTATCATGAGTGCTAAATTTCACAAAGAAAACTCTAATGCAAACATTAAAACTAAAGCTGGACAGATTGTGAATTGTATTTTGGATCCATTTAAGGTTCATCTTTTCGTGAGGATTAATAAAATTAAATTAAATTAGGGGTGGAACTAAAATTAAATTATGATTAATAAAACTAATTTACTATTCGGAATGGTATGACACCAACCGGGATCACAAATGTGGAACCGATGTCATGCCAAACAGTAACATGATGACACGATATCATCCCGTTTACATATCAACACCAAACGGGACGACACGAGATTGACATAGTTTAGCACGATTTCGGGATGGTTTCAGTATTCCGGTTTTGATGCCCACCCCTAACCATGGTTTTATCACCACTATTTAACACTTGAGAATTTTTCCACCAAAAAAAAAAAAACTTGGTTCTTCATTGTAATTAGAACAAAATGCAGTAACCAACAGATTGGAACCAGACGTGCAGGCAAAATATCTGACCCAATAAAATTTTGGCTTGTTTTTCCAACAGTGCTAAAACCAATATTACAAAAAAGTCTAAACAAAGCAATAAGTTCTCCACTTGGTTACCAAGTACAACATTTCACTATACCAACAAACTGAGCAGCATATCTTTGCAAGTTGCAACGTTCTAGGAGTCATGTGTGCTCATGAAGCCACCCAAAAACCCAGCACCATTGCATTCTCCACACAAAATGTCCCTTTTACCCCTGCAAGAAAACATACAATTATTAGTATCAGATGGTAAGCATATATAAGAAGAACTAGCACAAAATCCTCAAAAGGTGAAAGACAGACAATCGAAGGATGGGTGTAATGCAAGCGGGACTAATTATAAGCAGGGATTTTCGATGAAGGGAAGGGACAACATGCAGCATTTGAAGTTTAAGATCTCTTTATTAGAAAATTAGCTCTAAATTTCTCTTAATGAAATTATGAAAATAAAATAGATGTTGATACGAATCAACATGGCTACCTGCAAAGCCAACATAGTCCACCAGCTTTAAACTGTCCATTGAAGTGGTCTACAGAATTAACTCCAGTACCTTTGCATTGAGAACACGATATAGCACCTGGTTGGTGAATTATAAAAATAAAAATTGTGAGATGAAATTTTCAGATGCTGATACTAACAAATGAGAAGAGATCTTCTAATCAAAAACTTGAAAAAGATGATTTGCAGGAAAAGGCTGGCAATGCATATGCAACATATTAAATTGTCCAGGAAAACATTGACAAATCACAATAACTTGAGTAAAAGTGTCCTCAAAATCAATTTCTAAGCAATGACTATGGACAATGCAATCCCTGAATCTCAAGCCCATAAGTTAACCATGGAGGAAGGGAATGAGTTTAAAATATATATATATATATTTTTTAAATCTCTTATTTTTGCCGATAACAGGAAAGCAGCATGCAAAGATGGGTGTTTGAAAATTCGAAAACAGCCAGCCAAACTCAACCTAAGTATAAAATATAAATCATTGACTGAAAGACCCCGGTAATAAAGACGGTATCCAGCAGTGATGCTTCATCATTTAAAGGTTCTTTCCTCCAACAAGAATAATTTAGGAAAAGGGTGAAAAGACCTATTATTTATCTTTTGCTGCCATCTTGATGAACCACATTGCAATCAGATATGTCTAGTTTCTGAATTAATCATCTGATTAACACATAGTAGGCTAGATGTGAAAGAAATAGATGATTAAGTCCTATAACTCCTCTAAGATATATAATGCCAGAGAGTCAACAAATATAGGAGGAAATAGTATGCTTGAATGCTTTCAGAGATTTCATTCTAAAGCCCCAAGTCAATGCTCAGCATAAGTTACAGTATCTACCAGGTATCCACTTACCATTTCCCTCACATTTAGAACAGATTAGGCTATTTGTTTTGGTAGTTTGATTACCATCTGTCGCCTGCAAGACAAAACCAAAGTGAAGTCCAAGGAAAAGAATAACCTTCAATATACTATCAAGTGTTTCCAAGTAAGCTTTTCTTAATATTACTTCCCTGCGATTTGCATATACAAGCTTTTCTACTCATATGCTTACATGTATCAAACTTCAAAAGCCAACATATTTTTCTGAAATGATAAAACAGGACCATTTATAGTGTTGCAGTTATCAAAGCCATTACACTTCAAAATGGGCATCTTTTGGCAATCAAACTTCATTATGAACGCGTTTCTCACTCTTAGTTTCACAAAGAAAGTTTACAATTCATTTAACCCATTTCAGTTCTAATATATTTCTTCATAAAGCTACGTTACCCATCTATCTGTCGCCCCCTGAAATGCACTAGGTAAACAACTTAATAAAACGGTCCAAGTAACGTGCTTGAGCGAAGGAAATGAATGCAAGGCAACCCTTTTCAAAATTTCGATAAATGGTTAACCTAAAATGTCTCACCTTGACCTCCCAAGACTGAAATGCAGCTTTTGAGTTCTGAAATACTTCATTCGCTCGAAGAACCTTCCCACCAATTGAATTATCTATCAATACCCCTGTAGATAAATCAAATTGAATTAACAAAAACAAATAGAGAACAATCAACTAAAGTCGTTGAGAGAGAGAGAGAGAGTGAGAGAGTACTTGGTTTGTTTGTGGATTTGAAGGAACAAACAGGTGTGAAAGAAAGAGAGCTTGCCATTCAAAGAGGTTTTCAAAATTTTCTTTCTTTTGCAATAAGAAAGTTATCAACTTTATTGAAGAGCGAAGCTTTAGACTGAAGAGTGAAGCAGCAATCGGTGGTGGTAACCAATATAAGTAAAACAGGATAAGGTTCCCCTTATACGAGCACACATTTCAAAGACCTCAATGCCCTTGGTCAAATGACACTGCTGCTTTGAAAGAAACGAGGTCCTTACAGTAAATTCACTTTTCAAACAGTCTCGCTGCATTTCCTGCTCTTCAGAAATAGAAAGCAGTCGTTCATAGAAAATAAAAAACGAACCCAAAAAAAATGGCGAGCACTCTCTTGGCAGCTCCTTGCTTTCTGTCTCTGCAAAGTAAGTTCGGTACTTTCATTTTTTTTTAAGTGTTGGTTTCTATCTTCAATTGTGCACAGATAATTCAGTGAAGTATAAGTGTGTAGTTCTGTATATTAATTTGGCAACTGAGAGATGCATATGTTGAACTGATTATGAGAGTATTTCACACAGATAGAGAAGTGGGTGGATTTTTGAGGAGCTTCAGGAGCCCAAATTATGACAAAGTGAAGTATAACCAAGGTTTACTGAGAACAAATAGTGGCACCAATGGTGGTGGCTCCCTTGTTGTGGCCTCAGTGGTTATTCACTTAATCCTTCTATAATTATTTTACCCACATCCACATTTGTTGCATATGTTTTTGCAATATGTTACACTCTTAAGGTTATGAAAATAAGGACTTGTACCCAATATTGCCTCAGGAGGCAAGAATTTTGATTCTTGGTTTGATAGGTTTTGTTAATGACCAGATTCTGGACGCCACTCTTGATGTTAGTTTCATCTGTGACAGTTTGGAAGGAAAGTCAAGAGCACACAGACTGTGATCCCCGAGCCAGATTACCGAATTCCAATTGTTCTACTAGGTAGATGCTGAAGTTTGTGTATTCATTATTCTAATTTATGTAAACCACAGTTGAAGTTATGTGTGCAGAACTTTCTTATCCCAGTTCACGGGGATTAATTGTTAGTAGGTTGTTTTTTCAGCCCTGCTTGAAATTTATAGCATGTTTGAGCAGCATTGAAGGCTGAGCAACTGCCTTCCTTTTTTATTTGGTCATCTTAAGCTTTGGAGTTTTTAGTATCAGAAGCCAAATCCTAAAATTTCCAAGTTATAACACTACACACATGATGCATCGTACATATTGACATTTTGTAATGATTATAGCTGGTTAGACTCTTTCTTTGAGGACCTTGTATCAAATAGCCGCCTGTCAACTATCCGTTGTTTAAACAAAGATTGCATTATCTAGAAACACTATGTACATGATGTAAAAAATGTTGTTTGAAACAGGTCTATCTGGTGGGTTAGCTTATACAAATAATCTTTTACCAGCTGCGCCCATCGGTCTCCTTGGATTACTCCTATTGTTTCAGGTAACAGTGCTGGAAATGGTTGCAGTACAAGCTCGATAATAGAACTTAGACATGACATGTTGCCTTTTTTTTCTTTAATATATAAATTTGGAGAAGTAGCTGAACTTTTTTCTTTGGGTGTTCTTCTTCCAGACTACTAGAGTCAGATTTGTCTTTGATGATGAGGCTCTGGTTTGTTCATTTAACCCTCTTAAGAAGTGTGGTATTTCTAGTAATATACTTCAATTCCTTTTAATGTATGTTCACTCAGCCTGTAGATTTAGTTTACCTTTTTCTCTGTGGTTTTTGTTTATGTAGGAAGTAAAAGTAGGAGAGCAGCTTCAGAATTCAGGTGAAAATGTCTTCGTGGGTGGAAAAAATCGTTGGAAGTAAGTATGCTCTATGAACCCATTGGATTTCATTAAAAGGTAAGTCAGTTAGGTAAGTCAGTTAACTTATTTTTCGAATATAGATACTCAACGTTTGTGAATTGGGAGCTTTGGTGGCCAAATTTCCCTATTCTGGTGTATTTTAAGGAGAGGCAAACAAAGCCTGAAGGACAAGTTCACTTCTTTCCAGTGATATTTGTAAGTATCCAAGTTTCAAGCTTTTATCTGTTTGTGGGGTTCGAGTCTATGGAATTCTGCTAGCAACTGATGAAGGCTTGGGAGAGAACATAAGTACTTTGGGCGTGAGATTTAGGAAGAGGGATTTATTTTGAACTTTTACATTTACCTGGTGAAGCTCTTAGGATTTTTTCTCAGATTGCATGGGACTTAAGGGGGCAGGGAAGGTTAGTTAGGGTATAGTTTTGGTCAAAATCTTGCCAGAACACACTGAACCTAACACACACACACATACAGATTGAAAAGTTGTAAAATTATCTGATATCTGCTGTCATGTGGCGATCAGAATGGGAAGCAACTTTATGATGTGATGTTGGAGAGAGCTGGCCCTTCCCAAACCAGTGGGCAAAAAGATTCTTGAAGGCAGGAGCATTGTGGTTACAACTATTCAATTCTGCTATATGATAGCAAAGATGTTATCTTCTGAGGTATGAAAAAAAAACATCAATAACTAGAATGCTACTTTATATATGTTTTTCACATGAGGCAGCCCTTGCTTTGGCATTGTTCCACTGGAGGGGTTCTAAATTTTGGAATTTTCTATATTTTTTCAGGTGACATCTTTTTTTAGTTGACTTATCTATGCTGTATTCTTTTGAACATTCCATTCTATGTGATGTATAATACTACCAATTTTATACATGGAAGTCAAGTCAGAGATCAAAAGTATAAAAAATGGAACTTGCATATCATATTTTTTCTTTAAAAGTACATGTATGATGTTAATTTCATCTCTTTTGGTAGTTCACTGTTTTAATTCCTAGGGCAAAGATGAAACAAAATACCACTGAATACCCAACTAGCACAATTGCAACAACATCTAGAAAGTCATGTCTATACCCAAAATAAGTCCTCATAAAATCATCCACAGTTTCACCAGAATCAAGTGTGTCCATTATGCCCCCAAACTGTGAAGAAAACAATCCGTACAAGCTCCAAGAGGTAGGGCTTATCCAATAGAACCATCTCCACCATATTGGAATTCTCTGTAACCAGCAAACAAAAATGTGAGTACACTTCAAAAAAAAAAAGAAAAAAAAAAAAAAAGAAATACACACAAACACAAACAGAAAAACAGAAAACGGGTTTCTAGTCACAACACTTTTTGCAACATGGGGGCACTTACTGTTTTGGGAATGATAAATCCTGAAATAACGTTCCATAATGGAAAGAAGGCGGATGAAACCACAGCAGAGATGGTGTTATTGGGAGTAATGGCCACGATCATCATGCCATGGAAGGTGAAGTATAAGAAGGTGAAATACATGAAGAAGAGATACCAAAAGAACTTGCTGACCGTCCAATGAAATCCAACCATGCTATATACTATAACCCCGTATATGATAGTCTGGATCAAAGTGTATGGGATTTCAATGACAGCCTGCAATACAACAATGGAATTTGGTCATGAGATTCCTTTTGGAAAAACAACCTTGCTGCAAGTTAGTGAACAAACCTGTCCAAAGGCAAATGGAAAAGCCGAGTACATTCCAGCAGCCCTTTCTCTGTAAAAGACCATCCTCTCAGTACCTACAACTGGCTGCACTGATAAGGAATTTTGTATCCCAATGAAGAGAACAGCAGCATACATAGAACCCATTGCTTGTAAAAGATCTCTTTGTCGTTGCCTGCATTTCAGGAAAATTTTTAATTAGCCAAATTAAGAACCAGGAGATTGACAGGTATGTTACATTATTACCTTTTGGAGCCAAGATCCCAGAAAATTGTTCCAAATAGCAAAGCCATCATAGCTGTATAAAAAAGTCTCACTGCACTGTATTGTGGGTTTCGCCAGTATGATACATGTTGCTTCCATAGGCAAGCTAGACACTGTGTAAAGAAAGACTGAGAATATTGTGTTGGAAAGTGCAAGTCTTTTGAATCTGGTGTAGGGGTACTTAGTTCCTTGATCAAGGCCTTGTTTCTCCTAAACATTAACACACATATTATTAGTAGCTGAAACAGATGTCTACTTAGCAAATATTATTATCTGAGTTTTTATGGATCTCTTACCTGTACATTTCTGAATTCTTGTATAAGTCTGCGAAATTAACCCCTAGAGCTGCTTCTTGTGCTGCAGAAGTAACCTCCAACATCCAAGTTGCAGGATTGTAACCATCCTTTATTTTAGGAACTCCTCTAATCCCCTAATTAATTGATTAAATATAACTCATCTATGTTAGTAATAGAAGTTGAGCAGAAAATATGGCATAAGTATATTTCATGTATGCATAAGCCTAACCTCAAAGTATTCGATCAACTTGGAAGAATGGCAGCCTAAAGAGCCAACATATATTTCTTCCCCTCCCTGTTTCAAAAGCAGCATCTGCAACAGGAAATCAAAAAAATTTTAAGTTCTTGTGACACTAAAATAGCATAGTATCCAAATACTCCTAAAGCATAAAAAGGGATCTTATGATCACCTCATCAAAAGCATCGAATATGTCAATGCTTGGCTGGTGGATGGTGCAGACTACAGTTCTTCCAGTGTCCACCGTATTCCTCACTGTTCTCATTACAATTGCTGCTGCCCTGGCATCAAGGCCAGAGGTCGGCTCATCCATAAATATGATGGATGGGTTGGCAACAAGCTCTACCGCAATCGTTAGCCGTTTGCGCTGCTCGGTTGAGAGACCATTCACTCCAGGCAATCCAACAAGTGCGTCACGTATCGTTGTCAACTCCACAAGCTCCATTACTTCCTCAATGAACATCCTTCTGTTCTGGAGATCGACCTCTGGAGGTAATCGGAGCCATGTAGAGTAAACCAAAGACTCATAAACTGTAACATGAGGAGAGTGTATGTCTGTTTGCTCACAATATCCTGTTACACGAGCAAATGTGTCTTGCTTTTTTGGATATCCAGATAAGGTGATGCTTCCCTCAATGTATCCACCTGTTTTTCTTCCTGCCAAAACATCCAGCAGAGTAGTTTTTCCAGCACCACTAACACCCATTAGAGCCGTTAGGACCCCAGGCCTAAAAGTACCACTCACACCCTTCAGAATTTCATGCCGGTCATCGGTTATGCCTTGATCTTTCATTTCCTGTGGCATGTCAACAGCGTATCTAATTTCATCAAACGTAACTGAAAGGGGTTTAAAAGGAAGAACCATTCCGCGCTGCTTGGTCCGATTTGCTGCATTTTTGCTACCTTCTGTTGCAGCCAAAGCCTCATTGGAAACTGCTGCCTGGTTCTCCTCAAGTGCTGTGCATGCAGGAAAGGAAATTGATTCCCATTATCAGAACATAACATTCAATTGTGTTTGAAAACAGTTTTACCCACAAAAAAAAAAAAAAAAAAAAATTGTGTTTGAAAACAGAGAAGGGTCTAGGTTGGTTCTTACGATCAAGATATTGAAGTGCCAAATTGAAAAGGATATTGAAGAGAAGAATAAATCCAATCAAAGCTGCCACTCCAATCCAGTACCAACGTGCTTCCGGGAATATCCCTCGAGACTTCAAGACTAAAACTCCTAATGCTTCTGTTGAGTTGGCAGGAACCTGTAATACAAATTTTCTCGCGCAAATTAATTAGCTAACATTTTCCGAAACAAAAAAAATTCACAAAAGAGATTCTTACGTACATGGCTCCAACTTTCTCCTAGAAATTCATTGACAGCCATTGCATTCAGTCCGTACGTGAATGGTGAGAGATAATATCCCCACAACGTCCATTTGTTCATATCCTCTGAATCAAACAAAGACATATTCTTTAACATCAAACCTTAAATTATATGATATGAGATCGTACCAAAGAAAGATTTACCTTGTGATAAGATAAAGCCACCCAGGCCAAGAATGACGAGGAAAGCAACAAACCCAAATGTGTTTGCAACAGTTATGTTCCTTCCTAATGCTCCTATCAATCGAAACAGTCCATTTGCCATCTGACTGATACACAGTAGTACAAGGAACTGTTTGAAAAACCTGTTACAAGTTAGTGAATTTTGTTAATTAATTTCATAACCAATACATAATCTGATCTGGGACTAAATTTTCAAAAGTAATTAGAATATCTTTCACTTTTCGATCACCTTCCGATGCTCGGATCATAACCTATAGTGTAGTAAGTGATGATCATCCAAATGAAGACTTCCACAAAGGTCATAGGGATCCTTATCACCCATTGCGGTAAAGAGTATGCCCAAGCAGGATAGAACAGATGGTCCCTTTGCTTGAAGAACACGGGAAGTCTCTCAACAGTCATATGAAGCTCTGCAAACCCGTTGAACATAATTGAGAGCAGTGTAAAGAATAAAGCTCCCATATAAATTCCACCATCTTCTACTGTGCTCCGGTGCATCTCAGTATGTAGGAACAACGTCGTTGTTACCAAAGCAGCTACAATAAGCTGAAACCATAGACAACAAAAGCACTTCATTTGCTGAAATTAAAATCAAAGATGAGCTATACCTGTTATATACTACTTGTACCTGCGCCAATTTGAAAATGTAGACAAACTTATTCCTCTTCATAAGCAAAATTTGTCTGTCCATACAAGCTTTGAACAGTTCCTTCTTGCTAACACCATTCTTCTTAGTTGCTAAAGCTGCAGGGTGGCCTTCAGACTTGTTAAATGGAATAGCAAGCTCATCACTAAGTTTTCGACCAATGTGAAATGACTTCATTGCTTCAGAAAATTCTTTGGTTGTTACAAAGCCATAAGGCTTATCTCTATGAACCCAATATTGCTCTTGATCTTTCCTTGATGTCACCTATCATTGAATTCAAAACAAAAAATGAAAGTTGAATTAGTGGGAGGAGATATATGTCATTAACTGTATGAGTAAGTTAAGTTAAGTTACTTCTTGTAGGAAATCAGCGATTCCTTTCCTCTCTGGACATTTGAAGCCCATGTACTCAAAGAACTCAAGCACATTCTCACAGGGGCCTTGATACACAATGTAGCCATCCGAGAGGAGAATTATATCATCAAAGAGAGCATAAGTCTCTGGTGCTGGCTGCAGGAGGGAGATTAATGCAGTTCCGTTGAGGATGTGGACGTATTGTCGCAGTGAATTCACTATTTGAAATGTTGTTGAACTGTCCAGGCCAGTTGATATCTCATCCATAAAAAGTACTCTTTCTGGTCCAACCAGCATCTCCCCTGTAATTGTTGGCCATTTTTCATTTATAAGAATCAGCCTAATTATCCTGTGAGACATTCAGGGTTTGGAATTACAATTTCTATGATAGCTCTACCTGTCGTGACTCGCTTTTTCTGTCCACCAGATATACCTCTGGTCATTTCGTCCCCTACCACGGTGTCAGCACAAGCTTCCAGTCCCAAAACCTGCAAAGTTTTATTAGCAAAAAATTCCAAACTCTTTTTAGCTCAAACGGAAAGTATATAGACCAAGAGAGTTAGAATCTTTATATTATGTAATGTAAGGCATTAACTTGGACGAATTGCGGGTGCATACCTTGAGTATCAAATCTGTAACAACATTGGTTTCCCGTCCTTTTAGTACTGCTGCCTGCAAAAAAAAAAAGGTTGAACTACGAAAAATTCTGGAAGATGGAAATACTTCAAGGAACAAGTACAAACTAAATTGCCTATCAGCTGATACTGCAGCATCTTGTTAATTGGTGAATAATACAAATGAAACAGTTCCACATTAACTAGGTTCATACCTTCATGATGAGATCAAGATCAAGATCTGGCATAATATTTGCAGCCTTCTCTCTCCTTAATAATTCTACCAACATTTCTGAAAATTTTCCAAATGCAAAAAATTAATAACTCAATTCAGATTGTCCAGAGTTGTTCAAAACTAGAGCAAGGGTGTTTTGAGTTAGAGAGTACCATAACGTGGTCCAATCCCTTGACATCTAGCTGAAAAAGCCAACGTTTCTCTCACTGTCAATTCTGGTATGTGGAGATCATGTTGACTAACATAAGCTGCCGTCCTCTGCGGTACAAACTCCTCCATTCCTTGTCCGTCGTATGTAACTCTCCCCGAAAGCTAATAGTCAAGTCGTTATGAAGCAATTCGATCCATTACATTTACATCCAATCAGTGAATTTAAATATGAGATAATACTAGTATGATGACAATGATATCCTTATGCTTACTTTTAGATCATGTTTATCAAGTTTTCCAGCCAATGCCAATAGTAATGTGGTCTTTCCAGAGCCTGGGGGGCCTAAAAGTAGTGTCATCCTGCAGAAATCAGACCAGAAGATGATCAATATGATGCATGAAAAGCGCCAGGGTGTGGAGGCGCAGCTTGAAAATCGAATCTAATTACCTTCTTCTTCGCTTGATAATTCCACTTGCATCACGGAGGATTGGCAATGGTTTTTTTTTACTTGGAAGAATGTGAAAACAATTCAGGAACCCCTTAAAATCCAAAAAGAAAAAGGTTGGTTGGTTTGATATGTACCAGCTGGGTGAAACTAAGCTACAACCATGATTTGAATTAAAAGCTAGTTCCATTTGCATACATACATGTCATGGATATATAAATACACATATAAAATTTGATTCAAAAGAAAGATGAACTATTTATTTCTAACCTCTAACATATTGATGGAGAAGTTGAGCATGGAATGTGATGCCCTGCTTCCTACGTAAGCTTGTGCTTCAACGTTCAAATGCTCGAACCGCACTTCAGTTGTTGGGAATTCAAGTCCAACTCTGCGTTTAGAATTTAAGAAACAGAGAAATTAAAAACCCACCAAACCAATGCAGAGAGTACATAATTCAAAGCTAAGCCGCAAGCATTCAGAAGAATATTGAAATTAGAAAAATAAAACAAAATAAAGTAGAATTACCTATCCATGCGGTCCTTGAGCTTGAGCAAGAAGGAAGACGTGGCACCATTGTTAATATTATTCTTATCTTGGTGGTCTGCATTATTAATCTTGACCAGCCTCTCCAGCAACTTGTTCCTTTCTATTGGCCCAAGTTTCTTTACATCAATCTCTCTGTTTTCTTGATCCTGATCATGGGCGAGTAGTATGCCTCTCCTTATTCTTGAGCGAGTAGGCAGTCGCTCTAGAGCAGCCCATGACGTCATTTTCAGATTCTCGGCTCCTTCTCCTTCTCCTTCAGGGGAAGACTTGGAGTTTGGCTGCTGCTGCTGCTGCTGTTCTAGTTCGAGGTTCATGGCTTGGCTGGTAATGGCCGATACTATGTTCTCTTCCTCCTCTGTCTTTGTATTCGTAGACCAAATAAAAAGGGCACGCACCAAGTAAAGTAAACGCAGAAAGTTTACCTTTTAGTTTCGACGGCGAGCGAAGGTAAAAACAAAATTATTGCTGATGCTGGAAGCCTTCGTCTATGACTTGACACAGCCAAGTTAAGTTTTCCCTCTCTCTCTCTGGGATTTCATCTGTGGAGAATAAAACGACAGAGAATAACCCTAAATAATTGTATAGTATTATTATTTTTGTACATCTGTAAAACTGTGATTTGCAGAAGTAGAAATGGCTAAGGAAGCAGTGCCCTTTTGGTACAAAGAATACAAAATACAGGTAAAATATATTTGGACTTACTTCGTACGTACAATCAATGAAAGAAGAGGACTTTCTACGTCAATCAGAGCTTCTATTAAAATTCTCTCTCCAATTAATTCATATAATTAATTATGTGATCCTCAACTTCTCTTTTATTCAGGGGGTAAATGGCCGAAAACCCCCCTGAACTATAACGCTAATTGAAATGTCAATCTTGAATTATTTTTTCAGACAATTTAACGATCATACTATTTTAAATGGCCAATTTACCCCTTACTGTTAGTTTTCATCCAATTTTCTGTCTAAATGTCACATGGTATGCACATGACTCACTGTTCAATTAAAAATTAATTTTTTTTAAGTTCAAAATAATTAAATCCAGATGCACGCCATCTTGGTAGGCCTCCATCAAAATACTCGGAACTCAGACTCTGCCATGGCCAAATACTCGGAACATCCTGCAGTGAAGCTTCGGATTGTATGGAAAGAACCAGATTGAACTGAGAACTAAAGTAATCACTTGCTCTCTAACTTCTTGATAATTTTATTTCAATTGCTTTTGTTCTTTTATTTATTTTCTCGAATTGTTGGTTTCAGGCTCTGTTACGAGATTGAAAGCTGTATCAATTGTTTTCATTTTCTGTGGGCAGATTGGACAAGTTTTGTCCCAGGATGAGATGACTCAAAGCTTTGCTGATGAAGTTGTATTCATTCATTTTGCATTTACCATTCATCTTACATTTCACCCCTTGAGCTTTCTCAAGGAAACCAGTTGGATTACAACCCAAATCCCATCCCTCCCCCACCCCCTACACACCCAACGGCAGCCCCACATAAAAGCCCACCAGACCACCACCTCTCTCTCTCTCTCTCTCATAAATACCCAATTTGAATCATGTGCCTGACATGTGACTTTTTTAATAGAGATTTGGATGGAAATTGCTAAAAACTAATAGCATGGGGTAAATTGGCCATTTAAAATAGTATGATGGTTAAATTGGCTGAAAGAATAATTCAGGGTTGACATTTCAATTAGCGTTATAGTTTAGGGGGGTTTTCGGCCGTTTACCCTTTATTCAGGGGAAATATTTAGGGCTGGTTTGGGAATACTTCTTTATGAAACACTTTTGCTCATAAGCATTTCTAGTAAAAACCCTTTTATTATAAAAATGTTGAAATTTTTATAAAAAACTTCAAATACTTCATGAAAAAGCATTTGGAGTGCTTCCTGAATAAGCATATATATATATATATATTATGTATTTCTCTCACTACAACTAGTGCAAGACCCTATTCTATATAGTGGACCAATTCAAATGGAAATAAAAGGAGAGAATAGTGAGGCTTTCGATAAGGCTATTAGATGAGGTCCTATCTCTTAATTATTGGATCAAATTAATCAGTTTAATTTAAAGACTAACCAATTGATCCAATAGTTAAAATATATGACCTCATCTAAGGGCATTAGATAAAACACTCAATATAAATTCTTGATCGAAGACGCGAACAGAGGTGTCCTTCACAACATGAGAATATACTTCATTCAAGTCCACACCCTCTCTTTGACTATACATTGTGGTCTTTGACAAAGAAAACTGTATGATGTGACCTTGTTCAATGCATTTATCTCCACTATTCTCCAGTGGACCAATTCAAATGGAAATAAAAGTCTTTGTTAAACCAACTAGTGCACTTCGTACGTACAATCAATGAAAGAAGAGGACTTTCTGCGGGTAAGAGTCCATGAGAGCTTCTTATTAATTTTGTCCTTTATTGAAAAATTCTTTCACCAATTAATTCATATAATTGACTATTTGGTCCTCAACTTCCCTTTTATTATGACGTTATCAAATGATATTTCGCGTGGGATGAGGAAAATAAATTTAAGATTTTAACAAAAGTCAGAATTTCTAAATTGACATGAACTAGTTCTCATGTTTAGAAAAAAGAACATAGAAATTTAGAAATTTTGAGTGGGAAAAAATATGGAATTTAGAGGTCATAAATCTCAACTTTAAATTCTATCTAAAAGTCGTCATTTCTAAAATTCTAAGAGAGATTGAGTTTTTAAAAGAGATAACTTTGCAAATCAATAACGCTACGGGCACCAACTTGTTTACAAATAAAGGTTAAATATCATATTTTAAATATGTTACCCAAACAAGAAACTTTACAAATTCTAGCACATTAACTTCTATTATTTATGAATTTCTTTGTGCTTTTAAATTTCCTCATCCAAACGCACGGTAAGAAATATCAAATTTTCAGTGTAAAAAATGCCATCAATAATACCCTAATTAAATTGGACAAAAAAATAATAATAATATATTAGAATATATCTGTATTTTTCCTTAATAAAAAAAGAAAAGAATATATGTGATAAACATAAAAAGCTAAATGATATTCATATTTGATTCATTAACTTATCGAGTTAAGGAATTTGGATTATAATAATCAGATTGTCATAATAAACTGAAAGTTCATCTCTTATAATAACATCGGATTCAAAAATCTCCGGTTAAGCTTCTTTTTAGACTCCACAATGCAACTGGTGCAAGACCCAGCAAAAGAAAACTACATATTCAAATCGTTTATTTCCAACAATCGCGGATCGTAAGCAATACGCGAATAGAGCTGTCTTTCACAACAAGAGAGAATACTTCAGTCAAGTCCGCACCCTCTCTTTGACTCTATGTATTCCTCTCCATTATTCTCCAGTAGTGGACCAATTCAAATGGAAATAAAAGTCTTTGTTAAACCAACTAGTACGCTGCCTAGGGTTTTAGTTTTAGTGCTAGAATTTTGCCATTAACCCAAGACTTTTTACAGTACAAAACAAAGAGACCAAGACTTATAATAATTGGTCAACTGCTAATATATTCGGTGCAAATGTATATTAGTATGTACACATTTTGATCTCTCGCGTTTAAGTAGGTCAAAGTCACCATTACTCGGGAGTTTCTTAAGCTGTGGGTAAAAGACAAGCAACAACTATGTAAATCATGCGCAGGGATTGCAAATTTATTGTACCTAGCCTTAGCCTAGCATTTGTAAATAAAGGACTAGCCACAGTAATATTGTTCATAAAAAACAATCAGGTTATTCATATAAAAATTAAGATAATAATACCAAAGACGAAGACCCAATTGACTCCCTCCCTATATATACAAGGCCCCTCGTCACCTTTATTAAGTATGAGAATGAATTTTCCTGCTATGGGTAAAATTTCAGATGAAATATTGGGAATTTTTGTCCCAATCTTCATATATTGGATTTATGCAGGCATACTTGCAGTTTTAGAAACTGCATTTCCCAAGTACAAAATGCAAACCACTGAACAACAAGATGAGAAAAATTTGGTGTCCAGATCGACCGTAATCAAAGGCGTCTTAGTGCAGCAATCCTTGCAGGCCATCATTGCGGCTCTGTTGTTCTTGCTAACTGGAGGCGCAAATCCTCATCATGTCCATGCGGCTGCTCATGCGGCAGCTGCAGCAGGAGGAGGGACTGGAGCCACTGCATCTGCATGCAGTTGTATTATTCAGTTCGCCACTGCCATGTTGGTAATGGACACGTGGCAATACTTCATGCACAGATACATGCATGAGAACAAGTTTTTATACAAGTATATCCACTCACATCATCACACATTATTGGCTCCTTATGCGTTTGGAGCTTTGTACAATCACCCTTTGGAGGGACTTATGGTTGATACGATGAGCGGGGCCATAAGTTTTCTGGTATCTGGAATGTCTCCACGAACCTCCATCTTCTTCTTCTCCTTTGCAACGATTAAAGCCGTGGATGATCATTCTGGGTTATGGATCCCTTGGAACCCATTCCATGTCTTTTTTAGAAACAATAGTGGTTACCATGCTATTCACCATCAGCTTCATGGAACCAAGTATAACTTCTCTCAGCCCTTCTTTGTGTTTTGGGATATAATACTTGGCACCTACTATATGCCACAAGTTGATCAAAAAACGAGGACAAGCAAAAATAACAAGCTCGATCGGTCAATTGATCAACGCCAGGCGAAGAAGCAGCCAGCTATAGCCTATATATATAGTTTTGAGATTGTAATGAATTTTCATTTCCAATCTACAGGCAATGACAAAATTATGCAATCTAAGGCCCACGAGGGTCAGCTGATCCTCCTCCAAATTATGCAATCAATGTATTTGTTATGTGTTGTATTTGATTTTCTTGAGTTTCTTTTATGAGATTTTTTATTTAAACCCCGCAGTTCTCTTTGTTCACCCTAACTTCTAATTTAAAATTTCACAATTTCTAAGAAAACCCCACTATCTTTCCAAACTACCCTTAAATACACACCCAGTATAAAAAATAAAAAAATAAAAAATTGTAAATGCGTGAGTTGGTGGATGACCACCATACCTCTTAGTATTCCAGTATTGGATTTTATGTAACCTATGCACTAAATATTTGTAATTAGTGCTTGTAGCCTATAAGTATATTGTAAATGATGGTATTTAATCTCCTATCTTGTAAGCCTATAAATAGGTAGTTCTACCAAAGATTAAGTAAGAATAAATATGGTATTTAATCTCCACCATACCTCTACATTTTCTCCCTCTAGTTTTATAACACGTTATCAGCACGACATTGCTCTCGGTATGTTTTCTTTATCTGAAATTTCATTCTTCTTATATGAGCTAGAGTCATCACATGGTATAGAGTTCCTTTGTACTCAACATCAGACTTCACCATGCTCGTTTAAGAAAAAAAATTTCTTATTCTTATTACACATGAATATAATGCCATGTTTTTTTTAATTTCTTTGTTTATTTAATTTCAAATATGATCTTAATTATTATGATGAGTTTGTATTATACAAAAGATCAGGGCCCGAAGTTCCTTGATCCTCATCATATAACTAGATTAGGACCTAGAGTTCTTTTGATTGAATCAGAACCTGAAGTTCTTTGATTCCAAATAATTGAGGGCGTGAAGTTCCGCGAATTTAAAATCAGAATTCCATGAGACCTACATATGTCAAGAACCTGAACCTGAACCAGAACTTTCGAGTGCATATACATCGATTTGAGTATGAAGTTCAAAGCACAACTATTAATTCAATTTATTTAGATCTACGTATTTGAACTTGAAGTTTCGAATATATATTGATATGAACCTGAAGTTCATAGTTTTTCATGGATCTTATACTATATATGAACCTGAAGTTCATTACTTATTTGTGCCTATATGAACCTGAATTGGTTGGAAATCTAATTCTTAAACTTGTAGTTTTATCTACATATTGAATCCACATTAATATTGGATTATCTTGGAATTTCATAGTCTTTAATTTATTTATTTTATTCATCGTTTATACCACTTTACTCATTTTATTTTATTTTATTTTATTTATGTTGGGTTATTAGTTAATTTCGTTTTACAATGGTAATGTTTTGTATTACCGCCCCAATATTGACAACCAGATGCGTCTATTGGAGAAACTTTCTACTTTCTTTTGTGGGTAGGAAGTTTATGATCTTATGAACCAAAAGTTCATGAGGCCCCAATATCACACAACTATTAAAGTAGTTGAAGTTTATGATGTCATGAACCAAAAGTTCATGAAGCCCTAATATTACATAACTATTAAAGTAGTTAAAAATTATGATGTCATGAACCAAAAATTCATTGACCGGATAACTTTTATGTTGTGGCATGACTGTCTTGGCAATCTATGTTCCTCAATGATACATAAGATTTTTATAAATTTGTAAGGACATCGTTTAAAGACTCAAAATATTGTCTTGTCCAACAAATATCATTACAAAGAATGCTCACAAATAAAAGTTGTCATAAGATCATCTCAGTCAAAAATTGACTTTGAGCCCTAATTCAAGGGGATATTTGTGAGCATATACTACATTTAATTATGAATCATTTCACTAGTTTTACTGAATGTGCATACTAAAATGGTCACATATTTGATAATGACGGTGAGTTTATCTTCCTACATTTTGAGACAATTTTCCCGCCGTTAGGGGGAGAAATGACAGTTCCTGAAGAATGTCGTGAAATAGTGTTGAATTGGTCCGCTTTTGTCTCATCAAGATAATGCATATATAAAGTTATGAATATGCAAGCATGGATTGATATTCATATATCACAATCCATTAACATGACAATAAGTGACTGTGAGCATGACAAAAATATAGGTTCTAAAAACTTAACTCCCTAGAAGTGGAGATTATTTGAACAATTCAAGCCCTACAAAAAAAAAAACTCTATACGAGGTTATGATCCACATATTCTAATTAATTCATTGTAAAAGAAATGTTTGTTCCATAAGTGACAACATCACCCTCTGAAGAGGCATTGGTACCCCAAAGCAATGAGATGCTTATAAATTATGCATGCGCATGCACATGAGAATTGTGGGATCACGAATTGATGATACATTTGGTTTATTAGTAGCAACTACAATCATCAAGGGCTATGATTATATTAAATCGCCTTATTAATGTCGACAAGTTAAGTGATTGGCCAAAATGGAAATTGGCAATTCCATTTATCACTAAATATGAAGTGTGGGATATTGAACCTATAGCTCAAACACCAAATTACAAATGTTAAGTATGAAGGTTACGAATTGGTGTTTGTGAAGTGAAATAAGATCACAAATATGACATATGTATAGTGTGTACGAATTTAGTATGTTATCGCTTCTCTCAATAGGAAAAAAAACACCATATATAATTATTATTTTGTCAAATATATAAATAAACATCAAAAGGTATATTAACCGGAAAAAAAATATATTGGTATATCAACATGTATTTGTTAAAAGAAATGTAAAAGGTATATTAAGAGCTAGTTGATATGCAGTGCAGGCAAGCGTCTGCGTATACTTTCAGTTTTCTTTTCCCCTGTATTGTACACGTTTCCAATAGAGTGCCTTCATCGCACAGCAATGAAGGGGATAAAAGTATATGGTGTCTACTAGAACTAACAAATATTGAAGTCAACATCCTCAATGAATCCAATAGAAATTGAAGGTCTGTCAAATGCATCAGTAACATCAGGCAACAATAAATAACTTTACAATTAAAAGCCTCCAAAGGTACACTGCGCCAACAAAATGTAAACCAAAGCCAATTGTTAAGAAAGAATGCCGGCCAACATATAAAGATAAATCTAGTTGAGCTCAACAAGCAGCTTCTTCCGAATCAGATCTCCTTTCAATGTATTTCAATGTCTTGAGGGAATGTTCTTCCTCTCAAAAAGCTTGTCTTCAACCACTGTGCATTGGCCCAGACTCCAGTCTCTCACCATGTTCTAGTGATACCCATGTAAGACCAAACGTCTAACTTATCTGACAGAAACATGTATGATTAATCCGTCTCAGAAGATTACACGCAAACCAACCATGACACAGTAGTTTAGTTCTGGTTCTTGTGGCAAAGCTAAAGGTACGAAATACATGCTAACCCAATTTGGTGCAGTGTGCATCTGTACCAAGCTGCGTGCAATGATTGTAACCCACACCACGTAGGAACTTTCGTATCTCTTTTGCGCTGCTATTACTGGCTTGCAAGAGCCGTTCATCTTCCTCATAAATGATATAGGGTGCTTCGCTTGCCTTCCTTGATAGTAACCTGGACGCTCCTTTCAGCACATGATATTCCCAGCCTTGAACATCAATCTTGAGCAGAAGAACAGGCTCTGAATCTGGGATTACATCATCAAGAGGGATGGTTCTTACTTGAACTGCCACCTCTTCCTTATTCTTGAAGGCCAACTTTGCACCAGCGGCTGAAATAGCACTATTGTCCATCCGACCGACCAACTGGTACAAAAGCAAGATTCACATTAGAAATGCAGACAGGAGATTATCACAGCATTACAAATTGACATTTTGGAGAGCTTATTAATAGTTATCTGTTGTTATAAAAATGATGAACGAATCAGACAAGAAGGGGAAAAAACATGACCCATTGCTTCCCTATACAAATCAACCAACATGCCATAAATAGAATTGGTTGTGCTAATTGGAATGCCGTTTCATATTTCAGCCTCTCTCAAGTATTTAATCCAAAGCATCATATATTGCATGTTTCATATTCTCAGTGAAACGAGGGCTAAAAAAGGGCAGCAGAACTAGAGGCAATGCATGATTTTCAATCAATCAAAAGCACAACCTAGGTTCCCATGGATTCAGTATGACCACCAATTCAACCCATCATGTAACTATAGCACATAATTAAATTTTCATATCCATATGCCTAGGAGAAACAAAGTTGGAATCACCCTAATTACTTTCCTATGTATTCTCAAATTGCAAATGTCATATTATTTACTCATATTCAACAATTTGAAATTCATTTCAAGTCAGTGTTGGAAGAAAAGAAACAAAAAAGCATATTAATTTCATAAACCCAGTCATAGGTACCGGCTTATGTAATCACACAAATAGTGAAACAACCAACAACAGCATAAAAGCTTCAAAATAAAGCTCAAAATGAAAAAGAAAAAAAACAGAAGCAGAAAGGCAAAACAAGAATGACTAAAATTCAACCCAAAGAAAAGAAAAAAGACGGTACCTTGTGGAAGGTGATATTGCCAAGGCGATCGGAGGCTGCGGCCTCGAACACAGTGACCAAATCTCCAACACGATTCAAGTAAATGCCATCACAAATCCTCTGCAAATTTTCGAAAACGGGCTCGAAAGCTAGCACCTGAAAGCCCATAACCGCGGCGGCGAAGCTGGCCATGCCCACATTGGCACCCACGTCCACCACAAGCCCATTGTCCCTCCCTTCACCTTTGAATTTCTCCAAAACCCCCTGAATCGTCGCCGATATATCGGGTCTCCGAAAAGGCTTGCCCTTGAGAAATCTGACGATGTCCTTGTGCGGCTTCTCGGGCAACCTACCCAAATCGGCGAGCGAGTAGATGAAAGGGTAGCTAAGGCCTTCGACCACGTTAGCGATTACAGGGTGGGACTGCGGGCACTCTTCGCAATTGAAAGGTGGGATTGGGTAAATCGGGAGATTGGTTCTGATGGTGGGGTGAAGGCCTGGAGGGGAGGGGTTTGAGGAAGGGCGAGAGGCGAGGAAGAAGAAGACGAAGATGAGGACGAGAGTGGCAGAGAAGAGAACCAATAGGGGTCTCATGGGTTTCTCTTTCTTCCAGGCATTAGCCATGGAAAATTGGACTAGTGGGAAGAGTTTGGGTTTGTTTTCCGGGGGGATAGGTGACTTAAATGAGTGATTTTCCGGGAAAGTTAAGATTGGATCTGATACAGATACCTGCAGTTGCTTGTTGCTCTAGAAGATTTTCTGGGAGAGAGTGTTCAAATTTCAGCTCTCAGTAGTCTACAGAGAGTGAAGATTGAGAGACTTCTATCGGACGAGGGTGCTCTTTCCTTGAGCTATGGATTTTGGTTACAGGGCTCTCTTTCTGAGCCGTTTGAACAGATGTGCGGCTAAGATTTTAACTCACTGATCCACCGGTGACAGAAAAAAACAATTGGGCACCAGTAAAACAGAGCAAAGATTGAACAGAATTTGGATGAACAAAACAAAGATGGCGGCCGATTTGGGATGAATGAGTAAGAACTGAAGATTTGTATGGGAAAAGAAAAGTTGTAATCTGGATGGGATTGAAGGAAAGGAAATTCTTACTTTTGTATGAATTTTGATAACTGTCTCTAAAACAGTTTGTGGCAGCTGAACCAAAATGTTCTAAACTTTGTTGGGCAATCAATCTTTCTTTGTCATGTTGTTTCTCCCAAAATCCTATTTTGGGCCATAAAATAGTTATGGACAACTCAGCCAAAGGTGTTCTAAACTTGTGTGATGCTCAATCAATGTTTGCTCACTTCTGTGGATCCTTGCTTGTCATGATGTATACAGAATAAAACTTTTTTTTTTCTTTTTTTTCTTTCGTATACAGAATAAAACTTGAAAACGTCAATCTTGCTCTGTTTCACACTTGTTGCTTCTTTTTCCAAAATCCTTTTTTTAAAGGCTAGAAAATACTTTTTGGCAACTCACTCAAATATATTCTGAATTGGTTTGATTTATTAACCCAGCCCAGAATAAAAAAGCTGGACCCAAGGCCGAGACAGACAAACTAGGGCTAGCCTACACATAGCTTTAAAAGGGCCCAACACAAAAAAGCCCAAGGTTGAGGCCTAACAAAAAAGCATATGGGTAATTAATACGTAATTACGATCCCGCGTAAGAGAATAACCAGAAGTTTTAAAATACCAGAAAATAAATTATTATTTTCACCAAATTTTTTTACTAGTGTGCGAGGTAGTTGGAGTGATAGAAATCTAAAGTACAAAATCTTCATAAAATGGAAATGAGAATATTCATAAATCCAATAATAATAAGAAAATCCTCTTATTATTCACATGCATTACCGCCTTTTGGTCAAATAAAATACCATTTTTGACGACGTTTGTTGTTGGGTGGAGATGCCATGCCTTTCCCTCTCTTTTGGTTGATTTGATACACCTGCTGTTGTCAAAACAGAAATGCTTGCCAGCAGCAGATGATCATACCATGTTATTGAAGAAGCAAGACTTGCCAAATCAAATTGAGCTGCTTGATGTTTGAATGAAATAAAATGAAATCCATTTCATGAAAAACAAAGGAAAACAAAAAAACTAACCAAATGCTCGACCACTTTCTCAATATTTGACAAACTTGTTTGTACCGTAACTGACCGAGCAACTAACTTGGCTAGATCATCCACATGCCATGCTTTGAGAAGTCATCACCTTAGCCAAAGAAGCATTATCACAAGTCACAACTCTAAGAAAAACAAGAGGAGTCCCACATCGGAAAATTACAAGAAGTGAAGGCTCCCCCTCACCTATAAAAGGAGACCACTCTCCCCTTAGAAGAGGATCCCTTGGATTGAGCTTGACCTTTAGTCATGACCTTCCATTTTCTTACATTTAAGTTTAGGTTCAACCCCATGTACAAATGTAAATACACAATATTATAATAATGAGAATATACTTCTCCGTGGACGTAGCCCATTCATTAAGGGTGAACCACGTATATCTTGTTTTCTGTATGTTTATCGCTTGGTGAAGGTCCTCACTTTCATCCATCATCCATCACACATCATCACTGTAGGGGCTTTTTTTTTTTCCTCCTGCAGAGATAATGGGTTGGGCTGAGATAAAAATGAGGAAATTATCCCCTTTTGCTTGGGTTCAAAAATTAAGCCGAAAAATATCTCGAAAGTTAGTAGAAACTTAGGAAATATTTTTTGGTTATCTTCATCAGTTGAAAATGCAGTGGCTGAGGCATGCTTAAATGATTTCCTTGGCTTGGCATGAATGGACTATGGCATGGGAGCAAAACCCTCATGAGTTTAGCATCAAGAGAGAGATTAGACTTGGTTTATGAGGAAAGAGGGTGTTTAAGCTAAAAGTGGGGTATTTATGAAAAACATAGAGAGAAAGGCTAAGTTCTTCCAGCGGCTACCAGAAGAACAGATTGGGGAAGAAGATGAACAGTGCGTGAATTAGGTTCTTGCCAATTAGAGAGAAAGCTTGCTCTCTGGAAGTTGTTGGTTTTGTTGAACAGGGGGAGGCTCTATTTATAGCTGCTGGGGAATGGGTTTTTCCAAGAAACCCTAATGGTTTTCTCCCATTTTGGCTAAGTTTTCCCTTCCTTTCTTCTCCTCTGTTTCAACTAAGCCTGATGAAGAAAAGGAAGAGAAAACGCCTACTAGTCCAAGGAGTGCTTCTGGCAGCACGCAGGAAGGCATCCGTTGGTTCTTGGGATGATTCTGACTTTGGAACTTGCTCCCAGCAGCAGGTTCTGTTGGTCTTCACGTGCTTCCTATATTCTAAAAACTGTTGTAGCTTTGTTTTGGGATTTTTCATGGGCTAGGATATTTTCTAAAGCAAATGGGCTTTTGTTAAACATTGGGTCTTTTGACTTGGGCTTGTTTTGGTTGGATTATTTGGGCTTTTGGGCTAATCTTTCTCTCTCGTGCTTGCTCACATATTTGGGCCTGAAAAAATGGGCTTGAATCTCGAGGCTCCCAAGCAACCCGAAATTTCTCCATTTTTCGGTCCATCAATGAGCCTCATGTTGATTTATTACCATCCATGCCACAACCCATTCAGGCAAGCCCCGGGTTTTTGAGTGGCTTGGGCCCACTTGGGTTTGTGGTTGAGATAATAATTTTTGGGCTTGGCATGGCGCGTTGCTTTTTAATTTATCGCTTTTAATTCTTAGCGTGGGTTAATGATATTTTATCACGGGTCCTGGCATGATAATTTATTTATTTCGCGTGGCGTGTGAATTGCGCGTGATAGATTTTTCCTTATGAAATATTGCATTGGGCCAACAATTGCTCGGGCCCAATCTGTGGATTTTTTGGGCCTCAACATTAGCCCCCTTAATTATGAGGGCGATGAACAAGCACTGGAATGGGCCGAATAATTAAAACCCAACCCAAAAAATCGAATTTGTGTTTGCATGGAACTCTTCCTTTTCCCGCGTACAAAATGACGGCGTGCCATGATTAGTCCCGGTGGTTATTTGCAGTTTCCCAACGCCAACTGCCTTCCTTTCTTCTTTTTATTATTTCTTTTTCCTTTTGTTTCTCTTTTCTCGCACCAGACACATTCTTCTAGAATTCCTTTTCTTTTCCACGCACCAGCCCAAAACTTCTCTAGTTTTTCTTCGTTCTTTCTTGCTTTTCCACAAACTCAGACCGAGCAAGAGAAGAAGATCAGAGGAAATTTTATTTTCTTCTCCAGCCACCAGGAAGAAAACCCAAGTCGGACCCAACTCCGTCTTCTCGTCCTTGTTCCAAAGGAGCCCGCTTATCACTGCTGGAAGGGTCCCCTTTTGTGCGAATTTCATCCGCAAATCCCCGATTTTTCTTCTTCTTGGCGTATCCAAGGCCATTCCTTAGAGAATCTTAACGAGGTATGTCTTCCCAAGATCTATTTTGATGAAATTTTGGTTGGGTTTCTCATACCCATGGGTATTTTCTTTTGTTTTGGCAGCCAAACACCAAACCCTCCTTTTTCACTTATCTTGATGCTGTTGTAATACGGACTGGGCATTGGCAAGGAAGAGCCCGCATCATTGCCTGAGTTTCCCCCTTAAGTTAATTTTGCTCAAGCTGCTAGAAAGGTACCCTAACTTTCGTTGGCTTGGTTTTCTTTTTTTTTTTTTTTTTTTTTTTTTTTTTTTTCATATTGCACAGGCTTCTTCCTCTTTCGCGTGGAAAGACTAATTTTGGCATGTTGTGCCTTTTTCTTATTTATCTCTGTGCAGGCGTATACATCTTGGGCGTGAGTGAGGATAGGTGCTAGAAACTCCTAGTATTTCTGCTGCTGGAACCTTTGCATTTCTCAGTATTTTAATTTGGATTTTTGTCTTGACTTTTGGTAAACAACTCTGCCGTCTCTGGGTATTTTTAGAATGCATGTAGACTGATGCTTGGCCTAGGCTTTCTTTCTTTGAGGGCGCATGCCTTATCGATTGTGAATTTTTTTGCGTGTATTGCTTGAGAACAATTTTTGACAGAGTGCGTGTTTTGCCTGGTCGGATATTTTTTATTTTGAGAGGGGACTTGCTCATGAGCTTGCATTTTCTTTTAAAATTGCATGTTTGCTCGGGTGAACTTATCTAACCATGCTCGATTCGTACCTTACCCGTACTAATTCTATTTTGCTTCTTTTCATATTTCTATGCACAGGTACCTATTATGGCATCCAGTAATCCGTCATCTATCATAAGGGATCATCTTTATTCCATAGATGACAGGTTGAAGAGAGGGAAGCCACCTCCTTTGCTTAAGGGTGCCAATGAGGATATAATTATTGATGAAGAACCAGCGCCAGAAGCTATTCCAGTGATTGATCCCGCGTCTATATCAAGGTGCTGCATAGAGAGGGGTCTGTTTCCGGCAGTTCCTTTATTTTTTCAATATCCTTGCAGCACCAGCAAGGGTTGGTCAGAGTGGGTTGACTATGAACTGAAAAATCCGTCTACCTGTGATATCCTAAGCCGGGCAGGTGTGTTGGAAGCCATCTTTGCTTCTAAGGCTTGCGACATTCATATTGAGGCCAAGACACTCCGCCACTTGGTCAGACGGTGGAGTACCGAGACACACACTTTTATTTGTTCGTGGGGAGAGTTCACTCCCACTCTTGAGGATGTAGCAAATATTTTCCGACTCCCACTTTGCGGCGGTCAAGATCCTTTCCATATTTCATTAACTCCGGAAGATGGGCTGAAGCTTGAGACCTTGCGGAGGGGCGCTCCGACTTCTCCTAGCACCTCTCTAAGGTTCAGTAATTGGATTCAGTTTTTTGGGAACAGCGACCGAGATGAGCCGTGCCGCCTTGCTGCGTTTATATCATTGTGGCTTGGGAGGTTCCTCTTTTGCGATTTCTCTCAAGACTCCTTGCATGGGAGAGTGTTTCCATTGGCTTTGGCAATTGCACGGGGTAGCATGATTCCTTTAGCCCCCATGTTCTTGGGACACTTGTATCGCTTGCTTGACCAGATTCAATTTCTTGAGAAGGGGGCGGCTGGAACCATGGCTGTGGAAACTTTTGCAAATTCCAGTTTTCTGCAAATCTTTTTATGGGAACGCTTCAGAGGGATAGAGGTATCTCCACTTCCATATTCAAAGGCTGAGTCGCTGGTTGCCCCGGATGAGAATTCCTATGTGCCTGGTAGTCTTCCTCGGATCTGCAGATGGTTCCGTCGCATGCAACGGAAGGGTCAGAACTTTTTAGAGCTGCTGGACGATGTTGAGAAATTCATCTTCCGCCCATACTGTGCTTTATCGGAGGGATTCAGCAGTACACCTCTTTATGCAGATTCCATTGCCTTAGTTGAAGCCCTAACCACATCAGCTCAAGGTTCCCCACTTTGTAGGGAAGCATTACTAAGTGCTGCATGTCTCCCTTTGCCCACGTTTGGTGATGACCACTTGGAGGTTCCCGTGCGCTATTCTCCTTATCGGGTTAGACGACAGCTCGGGTTTGACCAAGGAGTACCTTCCTGTCCTAGCTATGGAGATTCTTTGGCATTATACAAGACTTTCTGACCAATGACAAGCGTGCCGGAGAACGGCAGACCCCTTGCTTTAGGCCCTGGGCTAACCGGCAGCGCGTTGGTAATCTCTCAAGGGCCTATCAAGTTTATTGGAACCGCTGCTTTGCGTCATTTAGTCGATTCCATGCTGCTCATTGTGATAGATTGATCCATACCATCATTCACCATGCCCGCTTAGTGTCGGAAGAGAAGGCCATTTCCTTGAGCGAGAAGCGAAATCTGCCTTTTACTTCTAAAAGTGGAGAGATCGTTGGTGACTTTTCGAAACTGAAGCAGAAGTTAGCAAAATCGGGTTCTCATAGCACAGGGAAAAGCGTCGCACATGGGAAACGAAAACGAGAGGAAAGCTGTAGTGCTGAGAAAGAACCAGCTGTGAAGGGACCCAAGAGATTCATCCCTAAGGTAGCAGCGAGTGGTCCTCCTAGCCCACGAAAAATTGCCTTGCCCGAACCTCCACCACAGCAGCAGCCCGTTTCTTCCGGCAGCAGCAGGCAAGCGGCACCAAGAACTTCATCTCCCCGCAGTAAGTATTGCTATTTGTTTACTCTCATTCGTTTCCCCATCCTTTATATACATATATATATGCATATACATATATATATGTAAACATATAAGCATACTCCCTGTTTTATTTTGTAGGTACCTCCCAAAGCAAAGGCAAGGGTACGAATGTCTTTGTGACCCCAAAGCGTCGAAGTATGCGTATTCTTGAAACGCGGTTTGCTAGCACCCGCAAGAATAGGGGCAAGGACTCAGGACCCAAAGTGATGGTAACAATGGATGATAACAGTGATGATGGTAGCGATGGAGACAAGGTTATGGAGACTGGGATTAGCATCCATGAACAGGAGAGTACCCACAACATAAGCGGCACGGATAAGGACCTTGATGAAGACCAATATTATGGTCATGATGAAGACACATATCCGGACTTCGACATTAACTTGGAGGATCCTGACGCCTTGGATGCACCTCCCACTTGTGTTGATATTGGATTGGTATATAAAGAAAAACTCTCTTGCTTGTTTTACTTGTCGCATTGACGTTGCATGCTGCCCGTTGCGTCCTATAGTTTATACTCTTGTTTTGTTTTTTTTTCTTTCGCAGGTTCTGCCCTTCATTGAGGACACGACAGGTGCCTCATTGGAGACTGGTTTTGCTTCTCCCACCGCCGTCGTCGATGTTGTCCTGAGCCTTCCGGCAGTGCAGCCTCCTTCTTATCCCACTTCTGACATGGTTGCCGATGCCTCTCCGCCACTTCCAGCAGTTCCTCCCCCTATTTCTCCAATCCCGAGCACACCTGTTATAGCTGCCGGCACCTCTCCGCCACTTCCAGCAGCTCGACCTTCTACTTCTCCGGTCCCGAGCACACCTGTCCTAGCTGCTGGCACCTCTCCGCCACTTCCAGCAGCTCCACCTTCTACTTCTCGAATCCCGAGCACATATGTCATGGCTGACGGTAACTCTCTGACACTTCCAGCAGCTCAACCCTTCACCGAAATTTTATTTTATTTTATTTTATTGATATTAATCATAAGGATGGTGACGTTTTATCGCAGGTTCCTCCGAAGGGCATTCTCCCGAGAAAGGCATGTCCTGGCAAGATTGGGAGAATTCCTATATAGCATTTAGAGCATTCTTCGATGGTGGTGTAACCATTCTTAGATCTGTTGATGAACTTCTCCCTCTTTGTCACAAATTTGACGGCTATGCAACATTTCGAGGTGCCCTCGTGTATCCAGAGACGGTTGCGGCCCTGAAAAGGTTTATGGACAGCCATGGAGATCTGATGGAAGCCACAGATATCGCCTCTTCCTTCTCAAGGTGCACTGCCCTCCGAGCCCTTGGTTTAGTACTTCATGGGATAGATACCACGCAGCTTCTTGATATTACGGATCACAAGCTACTTTGTTGGCGAGATGCCATATGTGAGGCCATGATTTTAGGTTTTCGTGTGGAATTTCTTCTCAAGCTTGTGAAGAATTTAGCACGTGCCGTCTTTGGAGCGAGAGCCATTCATAATATGCAATCATCGCGTGATTCTGCCGAAGTAAAAGCCGCTGCAGATGCTTTGCGTTTTAAGCAGCAAGAATTGGAGCATCAGCGCCGAGAGATGCATGCTCTTCTTCTTGCTAAGGGTATCTCTGTTGACAGTGCTGAGTGTGTGACGGAGGCAGCAGTCAGGTTATCTTCTGGGGCTTCCTTTGTGCTCTTCAGACACTCTCCGTAGCTTCCAGGTACTCAGCTCATTCATCGTCTTCTTCTTCTTTTATTACATTCGTACTCCAACAGCAGCCCTTTTTTTTTTTTTGACACATTCTCCCCTCTCTTTTTTTTTTGCAGATTACCCATCCTTGGCTTGGTTATCGATCGCATGACTCCACCTTCTTCGTGACTTAAGGACGCATGGATCCTTAGCATGTGTAGCCTTATTTTGCTTGTCTGTAGTGTTTTGTTTTTTGAGACTCTAACGACTATGTCGTTATGCCTTTGTAACTTGATATTAAACTACTGAAGCTTGTATGAATTTTCCGAATGCTTGGGACATGTTGCATGTCTCATATATATATATATGTATGTGCTGCTTTGTTGGCAAGAACTGTCTTTGTGGATTGCTTGGAATTTTCTGACAGGTTGGATATCATTGAAAACAGGGTATATGCTGCCAAAATTTTTTGAAAGTTCCTTTTGCATGGCTTTTCTAGATTCTACGTTTGACAAAATAGCTTTCCTCCTTGCCCAGAAAGTCAGGCTGATATGTGCACGCTTTTTACTTAGGCTTTGTAGAGCCCCCTGATGTTATATTGTTCCAGCACCTCAAAATCGCATGCAATGCACCTTCAGCTATTATATTTTTTTGCTTAAGCATGATGCTTGGGGACCCCATCTAAGTGACTTTGCCCGCATGTCTTACTACTAAGTGGCATGTTTTTTTTTTTTTTTTTTTTTTTTTTTGTTTAAGAGACAATTTGTAAATAACAGTAAAACTTTTGGAGACACATGTATTTTTTTTCAAAATACTCCTTCATTTTCATTGCAAAGCCATTGCTACCATAATGGTGCATCATACAAAAGTGTCCTTTTTCAAAACATGAAAACAAGACAAGAGGAGCTTATTTATTTTTTTTTCGACAGGGGGAAAGCATAAAAGTGCTAGGCACAAAGTTAACTTAGCAGTAGTAGAGCTTGAGCCACTTTCCATTGACGGGGTCCGTCAGCGTGCCTTCTTTGACAGAGACCAAGCGATAATAGCCGCTGCTGTAAACTTCTTTGACTGCAAACGGGCCTTCCCATTGTGGTGCAAACTTGGAAGGTCCCGATACTTGTCTTCTCACATGCTCCACAACTTTTAGCACGAGGTCTCCTTGCCCTGAAGGCGCGAGGTTTGACTGTCCTGTTGTAAGCTTGGGTTATCATTTTGTGGTACAATGCTGTCCTCCTTTCGGCATCTGCTCTTTTTTCATCCAAAGCCTCAAGGTCCAGCAGGCGCCATTCCGAGCATGCCTTTGTATCCCATTCGAGGTCGTTAACAGCTGCTATCCTGGCAGTGGGAATGGTAATCTCTACTGGAGAAATAGCATCAGATCCATACACAAGCGAATAAGGTGAGAAACCTGTGGCACTTCTTGGGGAGGTGCGATAAGCCCATAAAGCATCCGGCAGGTGAACACTCCAACCTCCTTCATACTCATAGACCATTTTACTTAGGATCCTCAACAAAGTTTTATTTTGTGGCTTCCGCTTGACCATTTCCTTGTGGATAATAGGGTGTGGAGCGACGATGCTTGATGCCATAACCACTAAGTGTTGAGCTTACTTGCTTATTGACAAATGGGGTGCCGTTGTCGGTGACAATCTTATATGGGATCCCAAATCTACATACGATATATTCGCGGATGAAGTTAGCAATGGCAGCCCCTGTGGCCTTTCGAAGAGGTATTGCCTCTACCCACTTCGTGAAGTATTCGGTAGCTGTGAGGATCCAAATGTAGCCATCGGATGGTGGATGGATAGTCCCGATCAAGTCAAGCCCCCAAGTATGAAAAGGCCAAGGGGTGCGCATGTCTTGCAGCAGCGTGGGAGGTTTGTGACTTAAGTTGGCATGAACTTGGCACGTGTGGCACTTCTTCACAAAGTTGTAAGCATCATTCTTCATTGTAGGCCAATAATACCAATACTCAACAGCTGCCGATAAAGTCTCTTCATTCCTTGGTGCTCACCACATTCTCCAGCATGAATTTCTTGCATGACTTGCTGTGCTTCTGACTTTCCCAAGCATTTTAATGGCTCACCATTAAATCCCTTGCGGTAGAGAGTTGACCCATCTACAAAGTATCTTTTCATTGTCCTCTTAAGCTTGCGTGCATGCTTGGGATTCGTCGGCAAGACTCCGTTGATGAAGGATGCCAAGTATGGAGCCCGCCAATCTTCCGCAATCGAGATGGTGAATGATTCTTCGGTAGAGGGTATCTTTGCACACTTGGGACAATTGGCTTGCATTTCAGCTGCTTGTTTCCTCATTTCCGGCCAGTAATAACCCTTTCGTTGCAGGCGTCGATACAAGCTGATTATTGGCTCCAAATTGCAAGTAACCTCATGCACCTCTTGAAGCTTCACTTGTGCTTCTATTGTCCCTATGCAGCGGGTCAAAATACCTCCCGGAAGGCGTCTGTACAGTTCCCCAAAGATGATCGCATAATCTTTTAATTCTTTGATGTCGCCCCTTTGCCTATTTTTTCTTTCACAGGCTTCCTCCAGTCATCCTCTCCAGCTGCTCTCTTGAACCATTGTTTCAATAACCGGTGTATCCTTTTTTATTACAAATATTGGGTTGTTCTTCAACAAATGAGAGCTTGGATCCCAAAGTGGCCAATGCATCGCATATCTATTGGTAACCCCCGGAATATGTTCCAACACAACTTGTTTGAAAGAACGAACAAGCCTTTCAGCAGCTGTACGATACGGCGCCAATGCCGGCTCCTTCACAGCGAAATTTCCTTGTAATTGACTCAGCACCAGGTTTGAGTCCCCAATAATTTTAATTCTTTCGACACCCATTTCCCTTGCCGTAGACATCCCTGCAATAAAAGCTTCATACTCCGCCGTATTATTTGTGCATGGGAAATTTAGCTTAAATGAGAGGGCCGTGGCTTGCCCCTCGGGATTGACAAGCACTACACCTGCTCCTCCTCCCTTCAATGTAGAAGACCCATCGAAGTAAAGGGTCCATGGCTCTGCTTCTGTGATTACAGCAGCCATTTCTGGCAGCTCCCCCAAAACTTCCTCAGAGATTGTTGATTCTTCAACTTCAGGAAATAGGGCCAGCATGTCAATCACGGCTTGTCCCTTGATGGCTTTTGGGGTAGTGCATGTGATATCAAACTCGGATAGCTGTAGCAACCAACGTGCATGCCGCCCGGATAGCACCGGTCTTGTGAGCAAATATCTTACGGGATCCGACTTCACTATGAGATGTAGCTTGTGAGCAAGGAAATAATGCCGTAAGCGCTGTGCAGCGTAAACAAGAGCAAGGCATAAGAGTTCGGTCTTTGGATATCTCATCTCAGCTCCTCTTAGTTGCCTACTTACGTAATAAATAGGACTCTCCTCCCCGTTGTGATCATCTTGAGCAAGCAAAGCTCCCACCGCTGTGCTTGTTGCAGCCAAGTAAAGCTTGAGTGGAAGTCCCGGAATAGGTGCTTTTCATGGTGGGCAGCTTGGTAATTATTTGTTGCACTTTCTTGTAAGCTTCTTGGCACTTCTCACTCCATTGGTACGGCTTGCCTTTCTTGAGTAATGGAGTAAAAGCACTCATGGTGGCAGCAAGACCCGGGATGAAGCGTCGAATATACGATAATCTTCCCATAAAGCTCTTCAATTCTTTTGGATTTCTAGGAGGTGCAAGGGAGTTAATGGCTCTAGTCTTTTCAGGATCCACATCTATGCCACGCTTGTGTACTTGAAATCCCAAGAACTTGCCGGATGAAACTCCAAACGCGCACTTCTTCGGATTCATCTTCAAACCATACAACCGACACCGTTCCAGCACCTTCCTCAAAACTTCCCAATGGCCTTCTCTGGTTTTGGACTTCACCACAAGATCATCCACATAGTCTTCGACTTCCTTTCCCATCATGTCATGAAATACAGCCGTCATGGCCCTTTGGTAAGTGGCGCCAGCATTTTTAAGACCGAACGGCATGACTGTGTAATAAAAATTCCCATATGGTGTTCGAAAGGCTGTCTTCTCAGCATCTTTAGGTGACATTTTGATCTGATTGTAGCCGCTAAACCCATCCATAAATGACAACAAGCCTTGACCCGAGGTTGAATCGATCAAGATATCCATGTTAGGAAGCGGGAACTCATCCTTTGGGCAAGCTCGGTTGAGGTCTCGGTAATCCGTGCATATTCTAATCACACCGGTCTTCTTCTTCACAGGGACAATATTTGCTAGCCACGTGGGGTGCTTGATTGGCTTAATGAATCCGGCAGCTAACAATTTTTCAATCTCCACCTTGATTTGCTTCTCAATTTCGGGATGAAAATTCCTTCTTGGTTGTACAATAGGCTTTGTACCAAGCTCAATATTCAAAGTATGACTTACTAAGCTTGGATTCAAGCCGGGCATTTCCTCATAGCTCCAAGCAAACACATCTCGGAACTCCTTTAGTAAAGCTATCAAAGACGCCTTCTCTTCACTTGTCAAATGAACACTAATGGAAATGGGCCTTGGGGCAAAGGGATCTTCACTCAAATCAATTGTTTCCAGCTGCTCATCTACCGCTGCTGATCCGTCTTGCATGTGTCTGGGTGCTACCATCGGTTCTTGGAAAATACAAGGCATGGGTGCCTTGTCATTGGAACTTCCACAATTATTTGTTTGCATTACTTCTCCTCCATACTCGGGGCTTTCCCGTAAGACACGGTCAAGCCCCCAACCCCGTCATAAGCGATAGACGGTACGTCCATCGGGCAGCGTCACCTTTGAGCATTGGGGATGATCATAAGCATGGTTGTTGACTTCCGAGTGCCTTTTCCTCTCTCGATCGACAATGGTGATGAGCTCTTCATTGCTTAAATCACGAATTTCGGTCCACGAAGGGAGGTAGGTCCCGAAATCCTTGGATGGGTTGCTTCCAGCACCTGTATACTCAGTGTAAAATTCTGCCTCGGAGTAGTGAGCTTCATCCTTGTTGAATGGCGCTTGATTTCCAGGTATGCGTAGTGGTCTGAGCCCAATCCTTCCTTTTACGCATTGATGATAGGTAGAAACCACCAATTTATGCTTGTTGAGCCATGGCCTTCCGAGCAAAGCATGGTAAGCCACATCCACATCTATGACATAGAACTTTGTAAGTGACCGAATCGGCCCAACCTTCAAATTTACTTGCACATGCCCGATTGTGACTTCACTCTTATTCCAAAACCGCTGATACTTGTTTGCGATTGGACAATTTTGGATAGTGGGATGCCAGCTGCCGCAAGCACAGACAGAGGTAATATGTTGACAGAGGAACCCGTGTCCACCAAAGCTCTCCTTATGAACACATCATTGATTTGCCCCTCCAAATAAAGCGGCCTCCTATGGTCCGGGTATGGGACCTCCATGTCTTCATCCGTAAAAACGATTGCATTGTCATTTCCCAAGAATGACCCTTGTGGTTGAGCGGTAAAGCAATAAGAGTTAGACTCCGCAGAGATATTCATCAGAGCTACAGCAGCTGCCTCTCTTGCTTGCGGTCCAAAGCCGAGTTGGTCAAAGAGTGATTTGAACTTCGGGTTTCTTTGAAGGACCTGTGAGCTGTGGCCCCTGTTTCAGACTTAAATAACGCTCCATCACACTTGTTTCAGCTTCCGTAAGATTATGGAATGTCACGCAGCTGATTCCTGCTGCCCCGATGAAGCCCCCGAGTTGCATTCTTCCGGCATGTCCAGAAAAACTTCGCTGCCTGAGTTGTTACCCCATCCATCAGCGAGCGGCCATGGTGTGTTGTAACTTGAAGGCCTTGAATATTTACACCAATATGCCTTTTCCATGTTTCCACAGGTTCCCACATAGCTTCCGGCGGCTTTGGGTCATTCTTCCAAGGATGGCACAATTCATCATCATCAAGTAAATCATCAGAGCATGTAATGACAGCAGCTACCTCCTTTCCCCTTCGTTTTGGCAAGGGGTCTTCATCAATGGTTTGCTTCCTAGAGGGAAGCTCAAGACTCCTTCATGTATCTTGGCATGTAAAATCTCCTCAGACTCTGACAGCAGTAGTTGGATGCCCCACAAATTGATGATAACGACAGTACCTTGGATCATTCTTTTCTTCCCGGGTGGGAATTTTGTAGGGCCTGACAGGCTTGATCACGCCATCAGCTATCATTGTGTCAAGGATAGCATGAAATTCTTCGTCTTTGCATGGTAATGGTGGGTATGTCTCTCTATCCTTCCGTTTGCGTGAATTGTAGTCATTGGATGGCTTGTCATCTATTGCTAATGTCTGATGTGTTTCCTTCTTTTCATTCCTCCAAGTCCTTTGCCCCGTTGGCTTGACGGACATGCTTGTCTTCCTCACAGCTTCCAGCAGCCGAGAAAATTGACTAATGCCAATATTCTCCAAATATACTCTATAATCTGCCACAATATTGCTGATGCAGATTTCAACAAGCGCCTCCTCGTCTTTTTCATCGTAACAATCTAATGCCAGGTCCCGGAACCTACGCACAAAATCCACAGGATCCTCACCATGCTTTTGACGGGTGTTGTTGAGTTGAGTGGTGGTGACTCGTTCTTCATGCTGGAAATATTTCTTACAAAACCGCTTGCCAAGCTTTCCCAAGAGTGAATAGATCCCGGTGCCAACGTCGTATACCATGTGTAAGCACGATCGGTGAGGCTTTTTGAAAATTCTCTAAGTCGAAGATTATGATCACCGGCATATGGTCCCAAGGCATCGATGAAGCGATTGACATGTTCCTTCGGGCTTCCCTTCCTTCCGTCAAAGAGAACAAAAGTTGGTGTCTCATAGCCCTTAGGATACGGCTGCTGGAGCAAGCTTGATGGGTACGGCGGCTGAGGAAGATATTTCCAATCTTCCTGACTGCGACTTAGTTCTTTTCTTTTCACCAGCTATGCAGCAGCAACAACGTCCTCTTGGGTGACGAACGACGGTCCCTTTGGCTCAGACTCCTTTCCAGCAGCAGCAGATTCCTCTTGTGGATGTTTCTCGTTTTCTTCACTTGGCTTTGGAGCTGAACTTTTGAGTTCTTTTATCATCTCTGCCATCTCCCTCTGGGTCTGACCCATGGCATGGATGGCTGCAACGAGGTCCGTGAGGGTAAAGGTTCCCTCACTTGCACGTTCTTCTTCTCTGGAAGAGGCATGTTGCCTTGACTCTGAGTCAGCGTGACTTGGCCCATCTTGGGAAGTCATGTTGTTGCTTCTGGTTTTCTTCCTTGGAGGCATCGATGAAGACAACGGCTTAATCCCCAGCAGAGTCGCCAATTTATGTAGGGGCTTTTTTTTTTTCCTCCTGCAGAGATAATGGGTTGGGCTGAGATAAAAATGAGGAAATTATCCCCTTTTGCTTGGGTTCAAAAATTAAGCCGAAAAATATCTCGAAAGTTAGTAGAAACTTAGGAAATATTTTTTGGTTATCTTCATCAGTTGAAAATGCAGTGGCTGAGGCATGCTTAAATGATTTCCTTGGCTTGGCATGAATGGACTATGGCATGGGAGCAAAACCCTCATGAGTTTAGCATCAAGAGAGAGATTAGACTTGGTTTATGAGGAAAGAGGGTGTTTAAGCTAAAAGTGGGGTATTTATGAAAAACATAGAGAGAAAGGCTAAGTTCTTCCAGCGGCTACCAGAAGAACAGATTGGGGAAGAAGATGAACAGTGCGTGAATTAGGTTCTTGCCAATTAGAGAGAAAGCTTGCTCTCTGGAAGTTGTTGGTTTTGTTGAACAGGGGGAGGCTCTATTTATAGCTGCTGGGGAATGGGTTTTTCCAAGAAACCCTAATGGTTTTCTCCCATTTTGGCTAAGTTTTCCCTTCCTTTCTTCTCCTCTGTTTCAACTAAGCCTGATGAAGAAAAGGAAGAGAAAACGCCTACTAGTCCAAGGAGTGCTTCTGGCAGCACGCAGGAAGGCATCCGTTGGTTCTTGGGATGATTCTGACTTTGGAACTTGCTCCCAGCAGCAGGTTCTGTTGGTCTTCACGTGCTTCCTATATTCTAAAAACTGTTGTAGCTTTGTTTTGGGATTTTTCATGGGCTAGGATATTTTCTAAAGCAAATGGGCTTTTGTTAAACATTGGGTCTTTTGACTTGGGCTTGTTTTGGTTGGATTATTTGGGCTTTTGGGCTAATCTTTCTCTCTCGTGCTTGCTCACATATTTGGGCCTGAAAAAATGGGCTTGAATCTCGAGGCTCCCAAGCAACCCGAAATTTCCCCATTTTTCGGTCCATCAATGAGCCTCATGTTGATTTATTACCATCCATGCCACAACCCATTCAGGCAAGCCCCGGGTTTTTGAGTGGCTTGGGCCCACTTGGGTTTGTGGTTGAGATAATAATTTTTGGGCTTGGCATGGCGCGTTGCTTTTTAATTTATCGCTTTTAATTCTTAGCGTGGGTTAATGATATTTTATCACGGGTCCTGGCATGATAATTTATTTATTTCGCGTGGCGTGTGAATTGCGCGTGATAGATTTTTCCTTATGAAATATTGCATTGGGCCAACAATTGCTCGGGCCCAATCTGTGGATTTTTTGGGCCTCAACAATCACTAAGTTGGACTCAATCTTTGCCTAGCCCTTTTGAGCATCAACAGTTTGGCGCCGTCTGTGGGAATCGACACAAAAAGCTTCTGTCATTCTCCCTATTTTTCAGTGCCCTTCGGCACCCCTACAATCAGCATCTCCTAACTTGCCGAACGGCAACTCCATAATGGATGAGTGGGCTTCCAAAAGATAAGATCTCCATTTCTTATCTTGTGTCTTTATTTTATTCTTGCCGACATAAATGCTATCATTTTTGCATTTCTTGCATGGCCAAACCACCATCTTAATTAAAAGGGCCATTCGGCACCTCTTTGAAGAGAGTTTGGGGGGCCTTGTATATTCCACACGTCTTCGGCAAAATATTAAATTGTTCACCACCTCCTGAGCGTATCCAGGAAAAATATCAGCTTGTAATTGATCTCCGCCGCTGCGTGACTCAGAATTTTCCGGCAACATGCTGCGGTCCTGTTCTTGATCCTGCTGCTGCTTATTATTATTCCCGCCTTTTTTGCCGTGGCTGTTGTTAAAAATGTTAACTCGCAATTGTACGGGCCAATTAGTAGTATAGCAAGACAAGTACGAGGTCGTACCCACGAAGACTGAGAAGTTAAAACTAGTTATGTGCTTAGATTACCAAATTCAAGGAAGTAGGAAGTTAAGTCTAAAACAGAATTTAAAGTAAGAGTGATTGTAATTGTTGACAAATGAGGCAAAACAAAATTCCAAACAAAAGCAAAGTGAGCAAATGCAACAAAGAGTATTTTTGTAGGCTGGAAAATAGATTGAGAGACTAGGGCATTCGATTCACCATAACAATTCAATTCTGGGTTATAAGGAGTCAAGTGACAAGTCTAATTCGGATTCAAAGATTGATTCTTTCAAAGTATGATTAAGCCATGGTGTTTGGTCCTAACCTTGTGTTCCTAATTCCCTAACTTGATTATTTGTTGTCTAACCTCAATTAAGCATTAGGAACCCATTAAGCATAGAAGAACAATTTAAACAACCAAGCATGTATCTAATTCCTGTTGTCGAATGTCCATACATACTTTTCTTATTCATAGTTCAATTCGAATCAAAGCATGGTGTCTACTCTTGATTCAAACAAAGGTAGCTAATAAACAAGTTCTAATGGTGATCAATCATTCAAACAAGTATATTAACTGATAAGCATAAAGAATAGGAATATGAATCATGAATCAAACTTGAAACTCAAAACTTCAACTTATAAACCCAGAATATTCATGTTAGATTACATCGAAGCTCTAGTTATGAATTTAGCTACTCATAATGGAAATGAAACTTAAACAGAAATGAGAAAACATAATGAATGCAATAAGAGTGGAAAAACCCATTTCTGAAGTTACTTGTGGTGTCCAAGGCTTCTCCAAGTGCTTCTCCAAGTCTAATGCTGCTCCAAGAGCTTCCTCACATCTAGAGTATGACAACTAAATATGTGATTTGGGATGAGTTTGGGTGAGTGGTGATGGTAGAGAAAGAGGAAATTCGTAGGGAAATGGAAGGGAGGCTTGCTGGAGCTGTTTTGGTGATTTTGGACAGAATGGAGTGTTTGGGGAAGGATGGAAGTGTTAGAGGATGGCTGAAGAGAATTCTAGGCTGAATGGAGTGTGATCTGGGAATTGGACTAGAGGAATTGTGTTTGGGAGATGATGGGGATGTGAAGGATGGAGTGATTGCTGGGAATTGGACTAGAGGAATTGCTGAATGCTCAGATGTTGTTTTTGGAATGAAATGGATGTGGTATTTATAGGGAGAGTGAGAAGAGGAATCTGAATTGATTTAAGCCTCCACCATCAACACTTGCAATTGAATATCAGTTTCTTGGCTGCTCCACTTCACCAACCAATCCCACTAGAAACCACACCTCATCCTTAGCTCAGCATGATGCAAGCAATGAGCTCATCTGTAAGTCAGCATGACGTGTACTTTGATGGGCTCACGGATTGGGCTTGCCTTGATCAACTGATGACATTAAGCTATCCATCTTGAAGTTCATGCTTTCATCTTTCCAACCACATGCTATATGGGCCAATCCAAGTTCGGATGAAGAAGATAAGTCCGAAATGAATTTGTAACTCAGTCTTCAGTTTTTACACATTGTTTTCACCATTTTACTCCAAATGTCTCAAGTATTACCTAGAGCTCAATGAACTGAATAACAAACACAAAAGAGGTTAAAAGCACAAGTTTGACTTAAAAACATACCAAATCATAAGTTAGAAGGGTACAACAAGATATGTAATTATGCACCGATTAGTGGCTGTTGTGGTCTTTATCACTAGCCGATTGGTTCACTTCCAGGAGAAACTAGTAGCAAGTGCTGTACAGCACCCAATGCCCAAATTCCTTTCGGCACAACCTCATCTGCAATTACTGAACAACAATAAAAAAAAAACACATATGATTTTTATCTACAGGCAATCATAAAGCCCCAAGTATACCATGCTTGCCGAAGACACGCATCCAACTTCTCAAGCTGTACACCAAAACCCTTATAAAAGAAGCAGCAGCAACTTTATGAGAGATATTTTTTCTATAGCTACAACAAGATACAGCACGTTACTGTTTAGCAAATCCAACGACGACCACCAAGAACACATTTGGCCTCTTTCTCTGTCTCTAGAGCATCTTCAGCCTGCACATGTGAAAAGCAACGCAAAGATCAAAACAAATCCAAGGAAGTGCTCCGATATAAACTAGTTGCAATAGTTTCAGTTCTAGTTGCTGGTGCTCTAGGAGTTTGCCTTCCGTTTCTGGTGAAGAACATATCGCCAATTCTCCACCCGGATAAGGACTTTTATCTCCTAATCAAGGCCTTTGCAGCTGGGGTGATCTTAGCAACAGGGTTTGTTCATGTGCTTCCTGATGCTCATGAAAGTTTGACAAGCCCCTGCCTAAGTAAAAATCCATGGGGAAGGTTTCCCTTTACAGGTTTTGTTGCTATGGTATCAGCCATTGGTACACTGAGGATGGAAGCTATTGCTACTGGGTACCATAAGAGGTCTGAGCTCAGGAAATCTCAGCCAGTTGAGATCATGTTAGATGTTCGTGGTGGGCTAGACAACACTAGCAAAGTGTGAGAACCATCTCGGTTGCCCACATTTCTCACGTCCACATCAAGACCCACGGAAAGTTTGCTTCATTTTGCATGCGTCACTTGAATTGCTGCCATAAGCAAGAAGCCTCATGGGACAAAGACAATACTGCATGGCTACCATTCGGTAGATATTCTTACTGTTGCCCTGTCTTCTTTCAACCTACACGAGCCACCAAATTTATCAAGGCACCCAAAAAGACAGCCACCATTCAAAAGGATATCTCCAAGCGGCACCCACTCAGGCATCACTCTCCATCAAACTACAGAACATTTGCAGCAGCACAAAAAAAAAAAATTCAAATGGATTCAAAGCACCAACACACCGAAGACATATTTGCAAAAGCACCCTACCGTTTGGTCACCTTGAAGAAAGCTCCCACCAACTCATTTTAGCTTTTGCAATGAAAGGGACCCATGACACATGGTGCTGAAGATAAAAATATGGGAAAAGCAAACCAAGCATGGAATGAAGAGAAAGCTACCACAAGTGTTGATGCCCCACGGCATCATTTGCAAAAGATAAGAAACCCCATCTTTATTTATCTTTCATTATTTAATTGGGCAAGGTGCAGATCTCCCTAGAGCATTGCCAATATATTATTCATAAATAAATCCATTATGCAGCTTTGTATCACTCAAACACCACATTGCAGCTGTCAAACTATAATTGCCGACCAACATACCCCATGGGCCCATGTCAATTGCAAGTATCCAACGACAACACCGTTTGACACCTTGCTATTCAAACCAAAAGGAAATCATATACTTCAAAAAGCTCAGAAAGCCAGTAAAGTAAGACGGAGATATCAACACCTGGCGCACAGCTCCAATCATTTAGCTCTAGCTAGCCAAAGGCTTTCAGAAGCCACATGCGACTCCAAAAATTCTGCGTCGAAGGTTCAAACACCTTGCCGGACAAATTGCTACGCACAGCCAATGTCGAAGGTTCAAACACCTTGCCGAAGCAGCCTTCCTTCAGCACAGCCAATGACGAAGGTTCAAACACCTTGCCAAACGGTTGCTACGCAACCAGCCACAAGTCCACAAACATTTCGTTTCCTCTTAGAATTCCTTGTGTCTCAAAAACTCACTCAGCCACTGAAACACAAACAGCCAAAAAATGGAGCTGAGTTTTCATCTCTGCATAATCTCTCTGCTCTTGCTCTCATCAAAATCAGCAGCAAAAGAATCAGAGATAATCTCGAGGTTCCAGCGCTACCTTCAGATCCCTGGCAAGCCTCTCGTCCTCCTCAAATGGCCCGGCTCCGATCCTTCTCTCTCCTCCGTCCTTCTCAACTCTCACACCGACGTCGTTCCGACCGAGCACGACAAGTGAACACACCCACCTATCTATCATACACCCAAAAAAAAAAAATTATCACAGCACCCATTCCAAAACTGCCGAACGGTGTCGCAATATTGCCCACTTCTCATCAATTTTAGTCAAAAGAACATATGCTTGAGGGGGAGTTGGCATAATTATATTGGGCACCGAATCGCCAAGACACAGAGAAGACATCTCTCCAAAAACCTCTAACGGCACCCAACTGTCAAGCAATCTTTTGAAGCCTCAAATCCTTCTCTCAATAGCTGGAATGTATCAAACTACATGTTCCTCTGCTCTTGGGCTGGTATCCACTGTGACAACATGAACATATCAGTTGTTTCATTGGGCATATCCAATTACAACCTCTCCGGTTCTCTTTCACCTGCAATCACAGAACTGAGAACCCTTGTCAATCTTTCAGTGTCAGGAAATAGATTTTCAAAGGGCTTGGTTGATGGGTTTCCAAAACTATATGCAACCGAAGGGCTAGCTGGCTTTTACAAAGGACTTTTTCCACTTTGGGGTTGAAATCTTCCATGTTATGCTCAAAATAGCCCAGCCCATCCCACTTGCGGGCCACAGCCACAAGGTACCAAAAAAAAAAAACTATTATTATTATTATTTCTTCAAATAATAATAAAAATGCACACTTGCATTTTTTCCTTCAGCACCCTTGGCAACTTCCTTTTTACCTTCGGCACCCTCGTGCCTAGTCACATTGCCTTGCGACACGCAAGCTCTGTGTCACATTTGGCACCCTCATGTCTAGCCACATTGCCTTGCGACACGCGAGCTCTGTGTCACATTCGGCACCCTCGTGCCTAGCCACATTGCCTTACGACACGTAAGCTTTGTGTTACATTCGGCACCCCCGTGTCTAGCCACACTGCCTTGAGACACGCAAGCTTTGTGTCACATTCGGCACCTTCACATTTGGCCCCTTCGTGCCTAGCCACACTGCCTTGCGACAAGCAAGCTTTGTGTCACATTCGACACCCTCGTGCCCAGCCACTTTACCTTGCGACATGCAACTTTGTGTCTTCGGCACCCTCGTGCCAAGTTCTCTCCCTCCAATGTCCTTCTTACTCGGGGACTTGGGGGACTATGGGTAGTGCACTATACAGCTTGGAAGATGAACTGTGGTGTTGCTCGGCCAGTGCACTTAAAATTACAAGTCCCCAACCAAGAAGTACCTTCTTACTCGCGAACTTCGGGGACTACTGTTTGTACCGTAACTGACCGAGCAACTAGCTTGGCTAGATCATCCACATGCCATGCTTTGAGAAGTCATCACCTTAGCCAAAGAAGCATTATCACAAGTCACAACTCTAAGAAAAACAAGAGGAGTCCCACATCGGAAAATTACAAGAAGTGAAGGCTCCCCCTCACCTATAAAAGGAGACCACTCTCCCCTTAGAAGAGGATCCCTTGGATTGGGCTTGACCTTTAGTCATGACCTTCCATTTTCTTACATTTAAGTTTAGGTTCAACCCCATGTACAAATGTAAATACACAATATTATAATAATAAGAATATACTTCTCCGTGGACGTAGCCCATTCATTAAGGGTGAACCACGTATATCTTGTTTTCTGTATGTTTATTGCTTGGTGAAGGTCCTCACCTTCATCCATCATCCATCACACATCATCACTAAGTTGGACTCAATCTTTGCCTAGCCATTTTGAGCATCAACAGTTTAAACTAAATACTCATTTTCTTGCTAACCATTCAACCTCCTCAACAACATCAGTAATGTTGGAGCTTCTAACAGACACCAACCTTAAAATTGCTCCTTTGGTCATAAAAGAAAGCAGCACAGAAGCTTCTCTATTCAACAAGCAGTGCTAACCATTCAACCGAAACGTTCGGTTGAATGGTTATGATAAAACTTGGCCTTCCCGCCCTCTAAATTCGTTTCTAGATGCATATATAAACGTTTTTCATAACATAACTTAATGCATGTGTTATAACTAGCAGTTTTGAATCTTGATACAGGAACATAAATTTTATAACACTACTTGGTTGTGCAGCATATATGCAGAATTAGAAGCTTTTTTGCATCAATGTGATCAGGTTACTTGCTCGTCTCCCATATATATATATATATATATATATATATATGAAATAACTTATAAAAAGAAAAAGGACTTCAAGATGTAACTCTGATTTCCTCCAAACTCATACTACTTATCTCCACACACGACTGAGTTCAATGTTATTCTCGTCCTCATTTAGAGAATGCATCGAATCGAAGGGTTGACAAAAACATATGGCCATGAAGCATAGCACAAAATATACAGAGTTTCCCAAATCCCCTGCATATGCTCATAGAATTAAATTCATTTGAAGCCCTAGCTAACATTCCTCTACTGTCAAGCAGCTGCTGGGAAAATGAAGCGGTATGGGATTTGATCTGAGTTAAAGTTCAGTTGAATGGTATTAAGTTACTTGACGTTTTTATTTTCCTATCATTTATAACTGCCTATAGGAGTTCTCAGACTGCTCTATTTGCTGATAATAAATAATCAATAAATCTAAAACTCATAATTTGCCATTTGGGTTTTTGTTTTTGTTTTTTTTGGTTTCTCCATGTTCTTGCAGATACCATAAAGTTTGCGGCTTCCTTTTGGTGGTATCTTAATTCCACCAATGCCATGGTAAGAAGCTAAGTGTTAGCCTCTACAGCATTTATTTATGACTCAGTATAGATGTTTTAATTTTAATTAATTTGTTGTCATTTTCATGACTTTTTTTGTGTGATTTTGGGTCTTTCAGATCTCAGGTTTAATGAGTTTCATGACTTAGATTTGTTTTAAATTGTCAAATCTATGTGTTAATAAAAGTTATTGCTATAGATTAAGACTTTTTTTGGAAAATTATTGCTAAGAAATGAAGATTTTTAAGCATATATTATAAATTGGTTTTCGTATGTAAAAACAAAAACCCATTTCTTTTTATATTGTCTCGTCTCCCTCCCACTGTTAATATATATTTTGAAAAGCTTTCTGCTTTCGTATGAATCGATGCAGGGTGGTCATTATTTTTTGCTACTTTTTGTTGGGTCATTAGTTTCTGTCAGTATTGCTTGTTCAACTGAACATGCAAATCAAACGACTTTTGATGTCAGAGACTATGGAGCTGTCAGTGGAGGCCACATAGATGATTCCGAAGTAGGCAAACTCTGTTTTCCTTTCAACTTTCAGTTGATTTTCTTTCTCAGTGATGATATGAGTTTTTATCCACTAATTAATGTCATATCATTGAGATTACAGGCATTCTTGAAGGCATGGAATGCAGCATGCGCTTCAGAAACTGAAAATCCTACCTTTATCGTTCCACCGAAGAGATTTCTGCTCAATCCAATCGTTTTCAGCGGTCCATGCAGGGCTAAAAACATCAATTTTTTGGTGGGTCAAAGATCTTTCTGATATAGTTTTTGTTATGTATATGTAGATTTTTGTTTTCTGGGTTGGTGCAATAATTTATCAAGACAAATGATTGATATTTCATTGGTATTGCCCAAATGATTTGTGATTTTCCATAAATAGATATTTGGGAGACTTTTGGCACCAGACTCCCCTGGAGCATGGAAGGAGCTTGACCCAAGTCAATGGCTAGCTTTCAATGGTGTAAGCGGTCTCAACATTGCTGGCCCTGGTAGAATCAATGGAAGGGGCAAGGCCTGGTGGGATCAGTCATGCAGAGACCACCCTCGCCTGGTTCGTACATTTCCAAATTTTACATTAAAAAAAAATTCACCTATTAATATTAATTAAATTAATCTGCTCTGCCGTCTCTCTTCTGATATAGTTTGTTGTTGCCAAATGCCAACCTTTCAGGTGGGATGCAGTACATTGGCCCCAACTGTAAGTAATAACAATATTCTCATGGCCTAAATAAATATCATATCATCTTGAGATTGAAGCAACATTTGACCTTAGTTTCAGGGGCACTAGAACAATTAAGCCTTATTTATATGATGGTGAAGCGCAGGCAGTGAAGTTGGTGTCGTGTAAAAACAGCAGCATCAGTGAGATTCATTTCGTAAACAGCTCTCAAACCCATGTCCTAATCAGAGATTGTGATGGGATCAACATAGAAAATGTACTGATTGTAGCTCCAGAGAGGAGCCCCAACACTGATGGCATTCACATCTCAGCCTCTCACAATGTGGTTATCACCAACGCCATTATAGGCACCGGTAATTAACAATTTCTCAGTCTTTTTTCTCAACATTCCAACTTTTCCTATATTTTTTTTTATTTTGTCTATCAGCAATGACTTATTTTGATCCACAGGTGATGATTGTGTGTCCATTGGAGACCATACATCCAACATTGCCATCTCCTATGTTAAATGCGGTCCGGGTCATGGAATTAGGTAATATGTTGTTAATTACATTGTCTTTACAAGATTAAACAACCTTATTAACCACTAAATTAGATGCCCTTCCTTTCAACTGTGTTTGAATACAACAGCATTGGAAGCTTAGGGAGGAGTGGGAATTTTGTTCAGGTAGAGAACATTCATGTGAGTAAGGTATACCTCCAAGGAACTACCAACGGAGCTCGGATCAAGACATGGCAGGTACTAAATCAAAGTGGTATAAATGCTCACATTTTAAGTTTTACTGTCTTGTGACATTTTCTTCCTAAATTTACATGTTCATAAAGGTTGGCAGAGGCTATGTCCGGCGGGTCACATTCGAGGACATCTTTTTTCGGTCGGTCAAGAACCCCATAATTATCGATCAAAACTACTGCAACAAAAGTGGTGCCTGCAAGGAAATGGTAAACCATTCACACCCTTCTTTTCCCCGATTTCTAACTTAGTTTTAAATCTTGTTCATTTGTGCTATTTTTTGGTTGTAGGAAACTGGGGTTCACATAACTGATGTCTACTTCAATCAATTGTATGGGACATCCAGTTCCCGTGTAGCTATGAATCTGAATTGCAGTCGCTCAGTTGCTTGCACCAGTATATATTTGAAGTCAATATACCTTAGATCTGCTCTAGCAGGGCAGAACGTGACTTCTAACTGCACCAATGCCCACGGCGTTGCCTTCGGAGTAATTCAACCAGACCCCTGCCTCCAAATTTGATCTCATGATGATTTACCATGTTGTATAAGAATTTGATTCATTTAACTAATTGATTCACTTATCGAACCGATGGATTATCATGTACAAAAAAAGACCAGAAGAATGCTAACATATTACTCTCGCCCTCTAACTTCAAGAAAATTAACTTTTCTAATCTTAAATTGATGTAACAAATCACTGGGTTTTTTTTCCTTAATGGATGTTTTGATATTGAATTTCACATCAAAACTTCAGCAACAGTTGATGTTTCGCACAAATTCCAGCTTGAAAACAGAGTAAAGCTGTGTTTGACTGACAAAAAAAGTTGTATTACTTTGCACACTTGTAACAAAGTCGTCATTTTACAGATTGCATCATGATGGCATACCCTTAATGACAATCAATCCTAATATAATACAACACTACAACATCAGAACGCATAACTCAATACATTATGTGAAATTTATCGAGTCAAACTATTATAGCCAATTAGGGCATCCTCATGATCCCAACCTTTGGATTGTCATTTCCTTGAGTGAAGTCACTAATCTGCGAAACACCTTAAGATTGTGGCCTACTTTATCCTGAGAAGAGAAGAAAGAAACATTAAAGAAAATTTCACTCTTAGTAACTGAGAATGACCGGGCCACATAGTAAGAAGCAGACCTCGCTTAATAACTCAAGTCGTTCTAAAGTTGGAATCAGATTTCCACACAACGAAGATATGTCCTGACCCGGGTCAGATTTGGCACCATAAGTAATTGCCTTCAAAGATCCATTGGCATCGGATACCAAAGATCTGTCAAGAAAAAACAACATTGACCAAAAAAAGTCGCCATTCAACAACATTGAGCCTCAACATACTTCCACAACCAACACCCTTCTCCGAGGAAACGAAAGACAGAGAAAAGAAAGAAAGAAACGAAGAGGTGCATACCTGTCCTGAAAATGGATTAGGAAAACATTCAGCACATGTTCCACGAGTGGAAGTAATAAAGTTACTAACTGATCTCGGATACCAACAACCTGGCACATTTCAACCATCGCAATATACCTCCTGGAAGAAAAAAGAAGAAGAAGAAGAGAATCCAATAGAAAATTATATGCTTCATGTACCCAGGAAAAAAGAAAAAAGAAAAAAGAAAAAATGTGTTAATCAAACAAACTAATTCTGATGAAGTTGAACTACTTGGGCAAATCAATTGAACAAAGACAACGATTTTACGTCTTAATGGGGAATATGCAATTGCAGCTGCTTTTGAGCAAAGGACAATAGCAGACATGATAAACCAATTAATTAATAACGGTCACTTTTTCCAAGTAAATTGAAAAACAAATCCATCACTTTAACTCGTGTTCTCTTCCTTGTCACTATCATCAGTATATATTTCAACATACATTCAAATATATGTTGATACCCATAACTTGTATTTTCTGCTCACTAGTGCCGGACAATCTCAAGGATATGCTGATATCTATAACTTGCATTGGGCAGATATACAATTTCTCATTAGGTTATAACTTGTAATTAATGGAGTTTTATCAAAACTCACTTAACACAACAAATTGACAGACATTATTGAAATGGTTAAACATTTCAATGAAAAATCTGGAGGAAAAAGAAAAAGAAAAGACAACTCAAGGAGTACCTTTTCTGAATATTGTCAGATGATGACATACAAACTTGCTGAGCAAACATATTGATAATTTCATCCACCTCCTGTCTTGATACTTCATTTATGTCTCGAATCTGCAGATTATATACAAAAAGGTAATAGTAATTTAATGTTCAAATTTTTGTGTGAAGTGATAATACAGGAAATGTTGTTTGAATCCAATTTTACCTTATTTAGTAGTAAGGATTTTTCCTCGGTGGCTCTTTCAAGAGCAGTTGTGACAGAAGTGAGAAAAGAACCAAGCAAACTCAATGTGGGATGTTGAAGACGAACAGCAGCATTGTAATCAGGGGGAACGTCTGAGATCTGTAGTAAAGCAAGTTTGTTAGTGAAGTATCAACAGATCTATCAAGCCAATACAACTTGAGCAGGTCAATCATTAATAACATGCAGATCAGCCCAATGATTATCTACCTACCTGCAGTCTAAGTGATTTCTTTGTGACCAGAAAATATAGATAAGAGCTCAGGCTGAAGCATAATCGAAACGAGTTAAGCTCTGACTTCCTCTTATTCTGCTCATTCGCAATAAAACAAGGGGAAACAGAAAACAGCAATATCAAAAACTAAATTACAAGGACTGTACAGTCAATAGGTCAATTTACGTTGCCTTAAAAGAACATGTTCAAACCTCAACGGATTGAACTGATCGAGCAGAACTGACAGACTCCCAGTCACGAGAGAAAAGAGCATGCATCAAACCAAAAAGCCCTTGAACAAAGCCACATTCATCACTCTCTTCATAAGGCCAAACCTACAAAGGAGGAAACGTTTAAGTGCATTGCATTATTAAACTCAAGCCAACTAAGCCTTTACTAACCAAATGGAATGAAAAAAGTAGACAGGAAACTCTTGCAGAAAAATAAACAGCATTGCGTTTATAGAACAATACATGTGGAAATTGGGAAAATGGATTTTAGGGATCCAGTTAAAAGCCCCAAAAAAACGCATATGATCATATCCTACTCAACCAAGTTACAGGCCTAAACTGTTCAAAAACCTTTTTGGGAGGCACATTAACAAAGCTAGCTTTAAGCAGGAGAAGTTGACCATAGCTTCTTTAACACAATTCATGCAATCCAAAATAGATTATAAAGAACAGTTACCTTGCTAAGTATACCAACAACCAGATTTATCTGCTCCATCACCAATTCATCAGCTTCGGAAATGTCTTCCTGAAGAACATGATCAAAAAGTGATCTATGCCCTTTGACAAAATCTATGACTTCTCGAACAATTTTATTCTTCACCTATTATATGAATCCAAATTATAACGGAAATGGCATTTTCTGAAATACAAAAGGACATTGGATATAGAAAACCAAGACTGACAGAAACCTTAGGCATATATTTAGAAGCAGAAAAGAAAAGAAAAAACAAGTTAGTGATTTTTACAAGATGTGGCCTTTACAAGTTAGTGGTTTTTACTGAATTTACATAATGAAATTACAAAATTGTATAAGCTCCCCACCCATTTAATCATAATAAAACCCTAAGTGTGATATTCATGTAGGATTCTATACTTCATCAATTGGATATTTTATGCTTCATACAGGTAGCAAGCTATTTAAGTAAAGTTTTTAGCAATAACATATAGCTGATACAACATACTCTTTGACAAGTATTTGACAGGACCTGCAACTTAAAATACAGCATTAGAAATAGTTATTATTTGTTTCAAGCCTTCTCAAGAAATAAAAACAATTTCGCTACTAGGTTGTTATTTCTTCAATTCCAACATCCCAATTGCAAGGTATATTGAATGGATTTCAGCAGGTAAAATTGTGTCTAGTAGATGAAGCATGCCATGATAAAACCAACACAGAAATTTCAAAAGCTTTCTAAAATGAAAATAAAGGAAGGCTAACCTCAAAAAATTCAGAAGTATCGACCAACGACAACAGAGAAAACACTAATCTAAGAATAGGAGTTATAACCATCCTTTGCTTCTTGATATCCACTGGAACATCTCTTTGATGCTTAGTGCCAACCCATCTCAAGCTTCCCTGCATTCGCATGAAATTCAGCAATGAGATAAAAGAAATTTTCTGAATAAGCACAGCAAGCAGTTTGTGTTTCTTTTAAATAAATAAAACACATAAGCAGCACTTACGAGAAAGTTGACTGCCCTGCATGAAGCAATATGCTCCAAGGCACCCATCGAAAAGATAACCTGAGCTCCAGATTTCCCATATTTGTGACTTATTCTTAGTAGTAAAGCAAATTCAGCCTCGAGAGTGTATGCTCGCTGTCCACCATCCTAGAACAATTTTTTTGCAAAATTATGTGAGATGTGAAGTTAAAAAGTAAAAGAGGCAATGTGAAAGAGCACCTGAAAAAAAAAATCAACAGAAGATAGTATGACAAACCAAGACATCGATATCATAGAAGAAAATACAATAGCTTCACCAAACTTCAAATCAAATCAAACTCATATAGAAACTAAAAATTGGGTTGTGAAAGAATTTGCAAAAGGTCGGTTAGGTAGGGCACATATGTTACTTCCTCGAAGGATTTTACACAGTGAAAAATGGCAAAGTTTCTTTCATTTTACCTTTCAAGTGAATTTTTTTTTTTCAATTGTCAATATGGGTCAGACTTGTAATAGTGCTGCTGGTGTAAAATTCTCTAAAACAGAACTGCCTAAAAATTTGTTTTTAAAAAAAAATACGGTTAGACCAGTAAAGTCCTATAATAAGTTCATGAAAAGCCTGTTCCTGGCGTTACAAAATTAACAAACCACTATATGTAAATATAGCAGTTAAATACAAAGCAAAAGTTCCTATACAGTAGAACTGCTGTAGTGCTGACCACCAGGAATTGGATAATTTGGATTTCAGGTAACAAGGAAAAGCATTTTACCCAAGTCGAAAAGGTGAGATCTTACAGTTGGCTAAACTTAAACGTGTCAAATAAAGGTTAATGATGTTAATAATGCCTGGTATCATACAATCAAAACCACCCTGCTATTGGACTTGATAGTTTATTAAACAAGCACCTGATGAGAGAAATTGCTGATGCTCATTAAGCAAGATCTTAAGAAACCCCTGCTTTGAAGTTGGCTTAAGAAATATCTTTCATGATCTACACAAATCAATGCATCCAAAACGTAGAGTGCCATTTGCTTCCCAAGTTCACTGCCTTGAGTAGCATCCCTTATTACCTGAAGGTTCATAGTTGAAGGAAAATATGTCAAAGATTAAAAAATAAAGGGAAAATAGTATTTTCATTGTAATAATTCACTTGATAATAATCATTAAAGATATTGGAAGCAGTAACAATTTTATTTGTGTATGCATGACTGTGTGATGCGTATGCACTCAAAACTACATAATCCTAATACTGTAGAACCTTCCTAGCAGCAAAAACATGTTCCACAGAAGAACTCTTCCATTTAAATTATAATTCAGATCCAACTCCCTTCATATTAGCAAAATATTTGGTCTTGAGTAACCTAAAATATCAAGCTATATTTTCTATTAGATACCAAAAAGTTAGGGCAAGAATGAGACACTTACCAAATCCAAAATAGGCTGAGCTTCTTTCCTTAATATAGAGAAATTGGCACGAGCAAGTTCAGCCTGCTCTCGATTGATCTGAGGAAATAACATAAGTAGCATCACCATTGTTAATGCTATTCTGTCCACCGGATGGTATTTAGTGCAAATTAAAAGCAATACATTGAAATGATAGAAACTACACACCTTCTGAAGTTCCATATCATCACCATCTTGTTCATCAAGCAGCAAGAACTGCAGAACGGTTGACGGGACATCCGGATCAAGCATATGTTGACAGTACTGAAAATAGCTAAGAAGCAAAGTATATAGCCTGAAAGCAATTTCCTGAAGGTCAGATGCAGACTGAAAGAGTTTAAACAAGCATGGAAGCAGCAGAACCGAAATCCTGACCAGGACCATACCGTCTCCTTAAGGCTTCTGATGATTCATGTCTAAGGATTGCCAATGTAAGCTTAAACAGGATTGCGTGACAAGCTCCATTGGGTAATTGTTTTGCCATGATGATATCAAGACATGCCAAACTATCAGAATTAAAACCACCAGGGAATAAAAACCTTTCATCTCTTAACTTTGCCATGCATGTCAGTGCAACCTAAGAAATTTTTGTTTTTAAATTAGAGATCAGAATAACTTTCAAATTGAAGCAACATTGTAAGACCAGAAAAATAAATCAGTCATACCTGGCACAACATAATTGCCATCTTCAATGAACAGTCTGGAGAAGCAGAAGCAGTAAGGGCAGCATCAAGAACCCTGTCAATGGCAAGACAATGTGTTACAAGAGGAATAGGAAATGAAGAAAAAGACAGATTACAATAATAGACATACTGATATAGAACTTCAGATCGATTTCCAAGTGATGAAATCCTTCTGGATGCAGATATCTACCAAAAAAAGAAAAAGAAGACAAATGACAAATATTGGTGAATGTAATGCTGACAAATTATTAGTAGTTTAAGGCTAAAACCGAATTGAAGACTTCTCAATCATGCAAACTATGAAAGAAAAGAACAGACCTCAACAATATGCGACCAGCCAGTTAACATATGTAGTTGGGCAGCTTGCTCCTCAAGGTTCTTATTGTGCTTCCATCCCCATCTCAACAACTGTTGAATTGTTTTTTTACATCATTCAGCTCTACGTCACTTCCAATGTTACTCAACTGGGGATAAACAGATTTGAATTTCTGACCAAGAAAAAAAAAACAATATAAATCAGCAACAGGACTATCTGTTTTCAATTCAGGGATGAAAACAATTAACATCTAGTACTTAAGGAATAAATTCACTTTCTGGAACTTAATCAAGCAACCTGCCAAAGTTTGTCGCGGAATGAAGCAAGGTCTATTAATCGATCACCCCGCTCTGAGTAATAATAAACACCACCCTTTCCAGAAGTTGTAGGATAATTAAGTATGTCGTCCGCCTAAGAAACATATTTGATCAAATGCAGCACAAGTGAAACAAAATAAGATATAACGATCAGACTGTGACCAGCAAGTCAACTTTCAAGGAATTTAAAATATAGTATCAATTACAAAACAGAATATTACCAACAATTCATATTTTGTATTAGAAACAACCGGAGACAGATTCATTGTGGTATCTGGGGATTTAAATTGCACTACTTCAAGCAACTCCAACACCTGAAATGGACAAGAATCTAAGTTTTATCTGACAGCACGAAAACAATATTAAAAAACCACAATATTTACTACTATGATAATGACCACCCTCAACCCTGATTGTTTATAGCATGAAGCTAAGTCAAAGATTAACTCTTCCATAACTAGAAAAATAAAAGTTATATACGATATTTAACTAAATATTAATATTATTAGATACTTATTATACTAGAGAATCCAACCTGAAACCAATTGGTAATGGTGAGAGACCCCCAGATTTTACATATTGAGAATTGTTTACGGCTTAGAATTCCTAATAAAGACTATTATATTTTCAAAAATACTTGATTGAAATTATCTCTAATATAAAGGCATGGTTGATTGAAGATAATTAGCAGTCAAATACACCTAAAATCAATTAAATAAATAAATAAAAACTTGAAATGGGAATAGCTTTCAGAAAAGAATAAAACAAGAAATTACTAATGATAAAAAGATTTGTTAGCCCCCAGTGGCATGAGATTAAGGTACACATGTACATTTAAGCAATCAACAATACCTTACTCTTACTAACAGTGCGGGTTCCAGCATGTTCCACGCCATCTTGAAGAGAAAAGGAATGAGACGCGAGGTAATCAATTCCAGTTTCAACATTTTCCTGCCCAAAAAGGTGCGCAAGGATGCTAAGGCATGCCTCTCGGTGAGTAGAGCTATTGACATCACCAACATGCAGTTCAATGGCTAACAGTCTCAGAAGCCAAGCTCTCTGTGAATAAGAGAGAAGTGAAAAAAGAAAGAAACAATATTTAAATTATGGACTGGAAAGCAAGCATCACAAATATAAACTACAAAAGTACACCACCCATGTGCTAAAATATTTGCTTATAAGGATTTATGAGTCATGGCTAAGGCTTGAAGACTGAAGAAGAGTGACCTTGAAACATAGGCTGTTGATGCAGTAGGATGCAGAATGAATGTCAACAAAACAAAATGAAAGACACCTAACGTAGAACAGCCTCATCCTTCACATACCCATGTTTGCCTCTACCAATAAAAAAAAACTTTTTTTTCTACAACAAATAAATAAGGCAATCGATACGAAGTAATCACTATATGTTGTCCACTATACTATCAGTTCAGCATTTTGGAAAGTTCACTAAGAGATGCAAAAGGTGTGATATCACAACAGCCAAATAATTACAGAAGAAACCTGATGAAGGGAACTGATGCGAAGCGCCTGGTTGTTATTCCGTTTAGGAAGTGGGGCAACCCCAATTGTATCTAGGTGCTGTAGTGATAAAAGGCATATGAGAAAAGAAGAAAGAAAACAGCAATTAGGATAAGACAAAGATATATCAGCACTTCAAAGTTTTATTCAAGAGCATCACATATTAAAAGATGAGTGCACCTTTACCTTTACAAAAAACTGATACTTTTTACTACTCAACAGATCCATAGTAGGACCACCTGTCAGTGGATCTAGGCACAACTCATAAAGGAGCTGCAAATAGTCAAGAAATTCTCTAAGACAAACCGTGGGAAAAATTCAAACAAACAATGAAATGTGTGCTCCAAAAGAGAACAGAAAGAAGGAAGAGATATCCCAAAAGAGGCAGAGACTGTTTGATCTAACCTTAAAACCGAATTCATGAAGTAACACATTGACATCAGGCTTTGAAAGCTTCTCCAAGATTTCAAGAATAACCTTCAAGCAACTGCAAACAACATTATGGAGCCCAATTCACTAGACAGAAATTGGATTACATAGACATGAAACCATTACGGTATCTTTAGCTAAACCTGTAATGAAACTTGGGCTGTAATACAGTCCGTTCAATGGGGCTGTCAAGATCAAACTTGAGTAGCAAATGGGTGATATTGGGAGCTGGCCGACTGATATTGTCTACTAGAAGCTGTAAAAATAGAAATGAAACTATGTCAGCATATTCAAGAAGACAATAGCTATTGGATAGGAAGAAATCATGGAAATGACAGGGCAAACCTGCAATATCAGTACACCTGGATCCTCACTTGTGTTCTCTATGATCTGGCACGCTTCTGATCGTAATTCTAGGCAGGCTGCATAATCCTCAATCAAACAGCTCCCAGCATTGGATTTTAGCAGTAACTGTACAAGCCCAACCATGCGAGAACTGTGTCCCAAAATAATAATAATACAACGTCATTTAAGCTTCCATCATATGTTGCGTATTGGAAATTTATCATGAAAATATGATATTTGTGCGATGTTCGAAAAAGGTTACATGCATAAAGCTTTGGGCCATATCAGATCCCATTGGAGCAGATCAAGATGACAAAGCAAAACACAGAATGGAAGAAGGGACTTACCTTAATATACTCATGATTTTGATAGAGCACTGCTGAATTTGAGGTCGAAAATCATATCTGACATATTCCAGTAAGGCTACAATTTGATTATGATCTTGAGAGAGTATAACATCCAGTGGCTGCAGAGAAAAGGATAACTAATTAGAACAAATCCTTGAAAAAGAATTTGGCATGTACTGCACCCATGAACAATGCTCAAAACAAGCTTTTTAGGTCATGCAACCATCTATTAGTAAAATTACATTCTATTATAATTGGGCATGGAAATGACAGGGCATCGATATCCCAGCTGCAAAAAGACATGATGACAGGATAACATATATATGTGAATCTTTTATTTATATATTTATCTACATTTGGGCGCATGTTTGCACTGCAAAGAACCATATATATCAAAACAATGACGAAACACCTGCTTGTAAGTTTCTTGATAAAAAAAAAAACAGTAAATCTGTATAATGTTGTATTCTCATAAGTTTATTTAAGCACACAAAGTTGTGTCCAACGTTGAGGAAACAAGTGTCCTAAAAATTATAGTTTCTGAGAAAGTATTAACTCATGCACTGTGAAACAGAAATAATTTTCAGAATAATGCACAGATATCTTATATATCCATTCCAAAAAACAAGTCTGCCAAAATGCATGTAAAAATAAGCTACGCATTCAGTACAATAAAATAATACCTGGTAAAGAGGACGCCAGAAATCTGAAAGAAGCAAATCCTTCTCCAAGACAAGGATTATAATTTCCAAAGAGAGTTGCACAGCCTTTTCTAAAAGTGGCCCATACACTTCATTTGTCCGTTCAGTTATGATGGTATTGACTCCAGGCAAAAGAATACCCATAATGTTCCGGAAAACAGTTTTGCCACTCATGAAATCCTGTAACAAAATTTTTGTTAAGAGAAAGAATGGGCACAATATTGTCTTTCTATGTTAGATCAAGCAATCACAACATCAACAGAAAATCCCTTCAAAACCAAGATGACAATAATAACAATAATTGTACTAATAAAAGTACATAAAACACAACGCAATCATTAGCTTTTAACATGCATATGCTTGATATGACATTAATTGAATAGAACAAATGAACAGAAGGAAGAATAAGCACAAACTTTTAGCAACTCTAATATGGGTAGCTGCATCTGGAGTGGAGATGGCTGGGTTACTGTTGAAAGCTGAGAACGGTCAGCGACAACGTCAATGTCCTCCTCATTGATGTCATACATACTCAATATCCTGCATCGTGAATCACACGAAGATCCAAATTTTTCGACATTCAAAATCCGATATTAAACCACAAAAAGTATAAAATTACACTATTATACCAAACAGATAGACCTGGTTCAGGTAATAAAAACTGAGAAAAGACAGTAAACAGGGGATCTGGTGGAAAGAAACCTTGCAGATAAGATCCAATAAAACCATAAAATAAAATAAAAAATACAAGCTTCTGACATGGACCGTAGGATTAACTTACATATGAAAATGCTGAAGACAAGCAACAACCAACTGCCATTTCTCACAAGGATTTGCATAGGCTCTTTGGGGGAATGGCCTGAAAACATGATCATAGATGAACCTAAAGATGCCAATGAATCTGCCAAACAGGAAAAACCTCTCATCAATAGGGTGAGCATTCCAAAAAAGAAGTAAAAAATCCAAAGAAATATTAGACAAACCAGCAACCAACCTACGCCCTCTATCACTTAGGTCTCTTTCTTCAGAAATAAGAGTATTTAACAGGTTAAGGAAAGATATTGTCGAAGGATATTGTTCCCTCCTTGCTTCGATTTCATTCAACTCAAATTGCATGTCATATACCTGTAAAGGACATGATAGTTTTCACATATAAAATACATATAGGACCGGTAAATTACCTTGTAACTAGTTACTATACCCAAATAACTTCCGGAAGTATGCTGCCAAACCAACCTACACCCTCTAGTCTTACTGACAGCAATAATAATACACACAAGGGAAATGACAACATATATATATATATATATCACATTTATTAACTGTCACACAATTAAGGCATGCATATGCCAATTACTCTTCACACCCCTTTAACATAAGTTCAACATGCATGACCCACAAGAGTTGCAACATCCGCATCATAGCTACACTTCAAAAATTTATGATAATAAATTGCTAAGAAACACACATGGAGAATTTTTTCCATATTATCCCACGAGTTTGCACGAGTTTCCTATTGGAGGACATAAATAACTTTGCTTATTCAGACAATAGAGGAATAGATGAGGTAAAATATAAATAACAAATCCTATGTGCCTTTTAGACGCCCAATACTTGAAGTCCACTAAACATGACCTATTTTGATAATTATATTCTACCAGGGACCAAAGTTGATTAAATAAGTATAAGCTTACTTTATGCATCTGACAAGTGTCTATATTGGGCCCTTTAAACTCAGATGTAAGACAAATAAATCCCAACTACCCTAAAACTAAGGAAAGGTTTCATAGAGGAACGAGACAAGGTCAGGAAAATAATTAAAAAGAGGGCTTTGTTTTATTTATTTGACACCTAGCTACCACATACTACCACCCAAAACCAACCTGTGCTGACATGGGCTGTGCACTCTTCCCAGCATGAGATCCAACAACCACAGGTAGATCGTACTGCTCAAGATAACTCCAAACCGTATCTTTTAGGACAGGGGAGACATGAACAAAAGTTGTGATTGCATTACGCAAAGCACCCTGCAACAGTTAGCAACATACTTTATCAACAACAAAGAATTCAATTGAAGCTTCCAACAATCAATAAAGAAGCCACAAATGGTATACTATGATACTCCTCAGCGAAGCAGCATTAAAATACAGCCATCAACCTTCACAAAAGGAGGCACATTTTCATAACCAAGGAGCTTGAATAGAGGCTCAATATCAGAAAACCAGTTCTTTCTTTCAAGGGGATTTCCATTTTCCACAACCTGCAGCACAGTACAAAGAACCATAAAAAGAAGTTAATCCTTTCCACATAAAACCAGTAAGAAGACTGCAATGTACAATTGCGTCTGCATAGAGAGATAAAAGGCATCTAACCTAACAAAATATAGCAGGTTCATGCCAAGTGGGCTACAGGTAGTAATTAACTAAACATAACGAAACAACCAAGATTCATACAAGTCATAGAATTTTTCTGCTGCTGATACATTCTGACAAGGATTTTCTCCTGATCAGATATGTTAACCCATAAGCACAGAAAGCACTGCAGCTTTTGCACACAGAGATGAAATCCTAGACATCTTTTGAGCATCTTTTGAGAATCAATAACAAACTAAGAAGTCTAACATATCAAGAACAGAAATGTAGAATGTCAAATATTAGTGAACAAGTTGAAAAGAAATTGGAACTAAATTCCAACTAATCAACACGCAGATATACCATATCATTCAATAAGCTAGACAGAATATTAGCACAGATATACCATCTCCTTTCCTAAGCTCTAGAGCGAAGCAGGGTCTGAATTTTCCAGGAATCTACAAAATCATTTGAGTTCCCAGAAAAAAGTAAAGTTCACTCCAATACAAAGTGAACATATGAGAAACAGCAATGGAATATAAAATGAACAATCAACTTCACTTGGTATTTTCATTTTCTTTTTTCGTTGTAATAAGCAGTCTACTTTAATATTATCAAAATTGTTGAAAGATTAAGTTGAGTAGGTAATTATATTATGAACGTCAAATACAAGTCAATGAGGTTATGGTAAACAAAAACTTGTCAGCAATTGAGAAACAAAACTATGTTATACCATCTGGTAAATAAGAACAAAAGAAATCAATTGCAAGGTGAATAAATTGAAAAATGAAGCACACTAAAACCTTTTGAAGAACATTCAAATAAGCAACAAGTGCTTTTGCATCCCCCTCTGGGAATTCCGGTAGCATAGCACCCGCAGTTTGCAGGGATTGTTTAAATTTCTCATCATAAATTGATAAGCAGTCAAACAAAGTGCTCCACCCAACAGAGCGGAACACTTTACCCTGAAGTAACTCAAAAACCTTTGAAGCACCTTCTTCACTAGATGCCTGAAAGGAACACAAGAACATGAAAATTAGGAAATTGCACACTTGCAAAGCATGCCTCATATATCAAGATTCTAAACCAGCTGAAACATGTTCTTCATACCAAGGTACTCAGCATATTCAAGAAGGCCACAAGAGTCTGAAAATTTGTATGATCTTCTCCAGCAAAGTTCACAAATGTCCACAAGACATCATTGCCAGACAACAGCTCTGGTTCCTTCTGGAGAAAATAATGCATAACGAAAGCAAATATGAGGTCCAACTCATATAGACGAAAGAAGACACATTACACCGGAAAGATGCAAGACAAACAAGAGAACAAGAAGCATAGCTTCAAATTTATTTGAATAAAACCTGTAGAACATCTTAAGGAAATTAAGCAATTGTACTTGTATTACAGAATAAGACAAGCACATCAAATCACTGTCATTTGGATTAAAAGAAGAATTGGTGTAAAATTGGAAAGGTACTCAAAATGGAAAAAGAGTGTCACATGCCAACATGGAGTCAACATGTTTGACTAACAATTAATTTAATGGCTTAAGCTGAGTAATAATTTTTTCCTTCATGAATGAAATTGCTGTTTCTTATTAAAAAAAATTATTTCAAAAATAGATTTATCCAAGGACAAATAAAATCTCAATCACACTAACATGAAAAGTTAAAAAGTGTTTTTGTTCAAATTAACCTGATAAATTTCGCTCACAAACTCCAAGAGAGAGACAAATGGTAATGGGCTGGTTTCAGAGACTTGTGGAGAAGTTAAGTTACTATCATGTGATCCAGCCATGCGGTATGGACTAAGAATGCTCATAGCCCGCTCCTTCGATTCTTTTACCTGCAAGGAAACTTCACCAAGCTGTAAGAAAAAACTTGCAAATGAGGGGTGAAACCTATATTATATAAATACATTACAAATATACATGGGGGTGGGGGGAGGGAGAGGCAGACTTGTAATACATTCTGATGAGAGAGGGGAGGGAATAAATTTAAATTTCCAAAGTGCAAAATGATTCGATCAGCAATAGCCAATAGCAGTTAGATAGGGAAGTAGAGAATTGGAATTCCTGTTCTGCACTAAGTGCATGAACAAGGTATCCATTATCCACATCTCATGCAGAAATATACGTCTCAATCATACAATCAAGAATCCTGAATCCCAATTTACTTAGAAGCAAAATCATACTAGTTCATTCTCATCTATCCTCCAATTCCCAATGCATATACAAATTTTGATAATCCAAATCTCATCCACAAGCTTGGTCAGTTAGTAGAAATTTGATAACACTGAAGTTGCAGTCTAATTAAACTTAAGAATAAATGAGTGGCATACATATAGGCCAAGTTAGTCTTTCAACTACATTTTCTGCCAAGTCTATCACATTTTATACATCAAAATTAATTTTTTCCAATATATCGTTATACTCCAAGAACTAAAAAAAGATCAACTGACCTTGTCTCTGGCAAGTGGGTGAGACAAGAAACAAGTGATCAGCTTATGAAGGTAAGCATTGTACATATAAATCATATCCTCATCATCATTCTGCACAAATTACAGAAAGGATGCCAATAAGAAACAATATAGGAAAGTTTAATGACAAATTACTTTTGACAGCATCCAATAGAAGAAATCACAAACCAACCTGATATGCGGCAGTTCGAAGAACTTTATCCAGTATAAATTGGAAAACATTGTTTGAAAAAATGGCTTCTAAGCATGACTGTAGGTGACCCAAATCACTCGATGAAGCACTTGATATAGTATCCCTTGCAGTAATAGCATCTTGTATTAACATCAAGTGTACAGCCCAAGCAAGCCTTGTGCTATCAACAAAACCCTGAACGTTTGGATCATTTCCAGCAGCCATTACCTGAAGCACAGAAGAAGCATCAATTTTCAAATCCTCATCACAAATTTCATTAACACTGAGAAGAAAAATCAAGCAAGCATTTTGTCTTACAATTTCATGAAATTCATGTCTAAAAGAAGCATCATGGGACAGGACAGATGCTTTATCAGGCACTGCACTCAGAGCATCTGATATGAAAGCGATCACAAGAGAAAAAAGAAGACTAAATGTAATCTGCATAAACATAAATATATAAATAGCGTGACAAGGCAGCAACACAAAAGAAACAAGAAGCAAAACTAAATCACTCAACATGAAGAGAAGGACATGCCTGACGTTTCATGGTGTTGTTAGTCTCACTAAGTTCAGCAGCACAATCTTTTAAAATGAAAAGTATATCCTTTACATCCTTTGAACCTGCAATCAACATATCACATAAAGATGTTAATATGGATTATCTTAAGGGATTCCAACAGAACAGTAAAACGATGTTAATACAAATTATCTTAAGAGCACATGGAAGTCACTGAAAAGTGTAATTCATTACCATTGGTTTTGTTCAAACAACAGAAAAAAAGTATCATCCATATGATTCCAACACAAGCTATACACAAACAATGAGCTTTAAAACTATCAAATAAATCACATATGTTGTGTCAATATAAATGCATCATTATTGCCATTGTTTTTTAACCAAGGCACTGCAACGTACACGCTGAAAATATCAAACTCTACCAATTTAGGTACCAACACCTATGACAAGGGAACATGTCATGTGTCGCCAACTCTGCCAACCTTGGCAAATGCAATTCTAGTGGGGCATGTACTGAGTACTTCCAAATTGTAAGATCTTAAATCACAAGCACTTTGGTACCAGACGTTTTGTCTATAATCTATTCACAATACTCACAACACCCAAATTTGTAAAATGCTAGGCTTCAAGATTTCTTTCCTGAAGAATCCAATTTTTACCCACCAAAAAGACGTAAATTGACCATTTTGTCAGTAAATTTTTATTTATTGAAGCAATGCACATCAAAAGTGACAACAATAATTCCCCTCCCAAAAGCTAAAATCATGAATGACAAACCAGAATGAATCTCATAGAAAACTAAGAACAAATCAACTAGCTCAACTATAATGTTTAGAAACGCAGTGGAAATCAAATTTACAAAATGTCCAAAGAAATTCACAATAAATAAAGTGATTAAATCTTTAATAATGATCAACTATAAGTTCTTTGCATGCAAAATCTAACAGTACACTGTAAATATTCAGTATGCACAAAAACAACACCGTAGTAATAAACCCATAAAATGTGTCGCTTACTCGTTCGCACAACCAGAATAGAAAGGACAAGGCAATGTCCAAGTATGAGCCTCTCCCTAGAAACCACAGCACGCCGCCCCACAAGAGCACCTCTAGAATCTAGAACATAGTGCTCAGAGTGAGGCCCACCCAGGCCAGCTGGTTCTTCTCGATTGAGTTCCTAAAATCAAACCCACCACAATTATGTTCAAAACTATATTGAGAAATGACAACACAGTGAAATTGCCCACACTAAAAAAAAGGTGATCACTGTGGCATTCAAGGAAAATAGCTCTTTAATAAATAAATAAATGAATATATTTCTAACACATGCTATAATAAGTTGTCTTCTAACGACAAACCCAGCAATACTTAAACATGTGAAGGAATCTGTAGATTAAAAATCCTCTTGATTGGAAAATTCCGTAGTGAAACAATGAACAACTCATAACAAGAGAGATCAGTGTCAGCAGATGTAGTAAACTTTCTTTTTACATGCAAAATCCTATTGTAAATACTACACTTGAAATATGCACAATATGAAAGAAACTTCGGTCAATGTTCCAAACCTTTATAAGAGATATTAACCTATGCCTTAGCCCATTATTGATAAGATTTTCCAAGTATTTCTGAATGTCAGACACAAGATCGGCTTCAAGTCCCTGGTCAAGCACAATGGCCTGCAATCGTATGAAAATCCATTAAAAATTAAAGGGCCAAAGTAATAATTAAAAGGTTTTAGGATGATGACTAGGGGTAGGAGAGTGAATACCCTTAATAGTGTATAGAGGGCTGTTAATAGATCTCTTCTCTCTGTGTACCAGAGACCTGCTGCAAGGCGCAAAACTTCTACTGGCTCTCTTCCCATTAAGCCCCACTAGAAATGAAACATAAAATTAAAACAGAAAATCATGTAATATTGCCAACCTGTAAATTATAGGCCAACGGGATATTATTAGAAACAAAAGATATCATAATCTACCTCTTGATTAGCAGCGATAAGCAAACGGACACAATCTATCTCATTGAGGTGGAGGTCGTCGCTCAACTTCAAAGCCTATAATCCAACATAACATCAAACCAACAAAAAATATATGGAGATAACATACAGAATATAGCTCAAACGCTATATACTATCCAGCAAATTTAAATGAAATTGCAAATTACTTAAAGAAGAAGTCCAGACTTCAATTAATTGAAAAGGTATTAAGAGAAAATGCAATATCATATGTCTTACTGAGGCAGAAAACCGAAAAATGCTGCACCAGCTTGACATTTTGTCTGAAGACAAATGGTTTCTCTGAATCATGTGTTATAACATGAAGATTGAACTAGGAATAAAATCCGTCAAATAGTAAGGATATGACCCAAACATGAAAATTTGGTTGTATGCATGATTAAATCATGTATGAAGCATGGCATAATTCCCTTACAAAAATTATATGGCCAGGCATATACTTTATGCATTTGGGAAAGAGAAAATTTGGTTCATATATCCCACAAAATAATAACAAGTAGTAACTAAATTTGAACCCCTTAACACTTTTTGAAATTCAACTTTATGGGATCTAGTGGTTATTCTACTACGCCCTTAGCAGAAGGCACAAGAATGAACACTTCCAAACAACAATGAACGAGCGGTATACATACAATCTGGACGTCCTGGTCATCAAGCGAAATTGGCGGCCCATCCGGAAGCCTAACTTCTCTCGACTGAACTTGCGCCCGATCTGAGGCTTTCGGAGGCTACAAAACGTAATGAACAAAATTCAGCAATAAGAGTAAAATCCCTAAAACCATTAAGATAACGGTACCGAGAAACGAAGTAAACTCCACGCATAATTTCCAATTCAAAACTCTCCTATTACGAAATTTTAAAAATCTCTACGCTTCCATGTTCTTTTCTTGTCCTCCATTGTGCTCGGAGACCAAACGATATAGAACTAATGGGACCATACCGGATAGGAAAGGAGGGACTGGAAGGAGGAGAGAGAGTTGCGAATGGCGTGCATGAGCTCCACTCTTTGAGACGGGCTCGGAGGCGACGGGCCCAGTAGGGCCGATTCGACAGTAGAGAGCAGCTGCTTCGGCAACACCATTGTGGATTGTGGATTGTAGATTGGTACTGCGACTGGTGCAAATGTTGAAACCCTAGGATAGAGAAATTAAAAGGCGGGAAATGGAATGCGAGGGTCTGCAATTTTGCTCTGGGGCAGAGAAAGGAAAGAAGAGGGTTTTGGGGTTTTGGTAAACCGTATAAGCCCTAATGGCGGTGACACAGCGACCCTGGCTATTTGAATATGTATCCTTTTGTCCTAGTTTCAAAGTTTTTTTTATTGCTACAAATTTGAACATTATTAGGACAATGGATTTGTCAAAAAATAATTTATTACTTATTCCGTATAGCCAAGCGGCTATACTCTTTCTTTTAAACCAGTACCGCCGAACGGCTATACTCTTTCTGTTTTTAAAAATTGGAAAACCCGAGTATGGAAGACCGGCTATACTATTTTTTTTTAAAAAATTGGAAAACTCGAGTATAGCCGAGCGGCTATACTATTTACTTTGCAAAAAATTGGAAAACCCGAGTATTCCAGGTATAGCCGGCCGGCTATACGATTTCTTTTTTAAAAAATTGGAAAACTCGAGTATAGCAGCGCGGCTATACTATTACATCCTTTAAAAATTGGAAACTGAGCGTATAGCTGCGCGGCTATTCTATTTCTCTTGTAAAAAATACCCGACTATTCCAGGTATAGCCGTTCGGCTATACTATTTATTTTATAAAAAATGGAAAACCCCAGTATTCCAGGTATCGCCGTTCGGCTATACTATTTATTTTATAAAAAATGGAAAACCCCAGTATTCCAGGTATAGCCGTGCGGCTCTACTATTTCTTTTAAAAAAATTGGAAAACTCGAGTATAGCCGGGCGGCTATACTATTTCTTTTGTAAAAAATTGGAAAACCTGAGTATTCCAGGTATAGCCGGGAGGCTATACTATTTCTTTCTTAAAAAATTGGAACCCCACGTATAGCCGGGCGGCTATACTGTTTCTTTTGTAAAAAATTGGAAAGCCTGAGTATTCCACGTATAGCCGCTGGGCTATACTATTTTTTAAAAAAATTTTAAAACTCGAGTATAGCCGCCCGGCTAGACTATTTATTTTGTATAAAATTGGAAAACCCGAGTATTCCACGTATAGCCGTTCGGCTATACTATTTTTTAAAAAAAGTTGGAAAACTCGAGTATAGGAGCGCGGCTAGACTATTTATTTTGTAAAAAATTGGAAAACTGGAGTATTCCACGTATAGCCGCCCGGCTATACTATTTCTTTTGTAAAAAATGGGAAAACCCGAGTATAGCCGTGTGGCCATACTATTTCTTTTTTAAAAACTACGAACTCAGTACAGCCGGCCGGCTATACGATTCTTCTTTTTGAAAAACAAAAAACACGTATAGCCGTCCGGCTATACTATTTCGTTTTTTAAAAAAAATAAAAAAACAGAATATTGCCGCACGGCTATACTTTTTCTTTTTAAAAGAAATTGGAGAAAACTGAGGATAGCCGCTCGCTATTTCTTTAAAAAAAGTTGGAAAAAACACAGTATAGCTGATCAGCTATATTATTTCTTTTTTAAACAAGTTAATTTGAACTAACGACATCCGTTAGATGGTGGGTTTCAGCTTTCAGGTTTGGTGTTGAAAAAATAATAATAATAAAAGGGGCCAACAAAGCTCGACCGAAGGCATCTTCTTTGGGTTTTAATTCGGCTGGCCCACGTCTCTCTCTTTCAAGATTTTAAACTTGTACATTGGTTTGGGCCTGTTCTCATCAAAGAATCAACCATTCTTGGGGATTTTTATGAGCATGTTATTACATCTTTTAATTTTTAAAATGCAGACAAGCTAGACTTTTTGGTGAGCCACTAAGCTCCGCATGGACCAGTACGTACGTGCATAGGAGAAATAATCAACCAATGTTTTTCTTTAATAATTTTCTTTTCTAATTCATTTTCTGCATTGAAAATGCTACCAGGTACAGGATAAAAAAATTACTCGTCGTTCTGTTCAATGCTCTGTCTTTGTTACATCCAATTTCTTATTGAAGCTCTGTTTTTTTAATTTTGGTATGAGAAGGTGAAATGGTGATTATATCAGCATTGAACAAAACTGTCCGGCTTTTTAATTTTTCTAATGAGCCGTTAGAAACATCCAATGAGATTATCCTCCTACTGCAATCTCTGTAGTGTATATATACATGTTATCCATGAGCTTTTCACAAAGAGGCAAGGCAAGTGAAGATGGAGGTAGCCAATAGGTACATAACAATAAAGACCATATAGACGGTGAACCAAGGAGTCAGACTTTGAGCTCAGGACTTTAGCCCTTGATATATCAGTTGACCCCGGTTCCAATGATATTATTGTGAAGAATCTGTATGTGTCAATTGACCCCTACCAGCTAAACCGCATAAAAGTTTCAGTCCTCACAGAAGCTAACTATGAGCTTTGCACAGCTGCCACTCTCCAGGAGAAGTAAGCTGTCATACAATTCATTGAAGCATATGTTTCTGAGTTGAGAGTTTTGTTTGTTACAGAATCTGAAATGGCTGTTTTTTTAATAAATATCTTTTCATTTGTTTTATGATGACAGACTATTGATGCTTATGGTGTGGCAAAAGTTGTGGCTTCTGGGAATCCTGAATTTGAGAAGGATGACTTGGTTGTGGGGCTTATCACTTGGGGAGAGTATAGTGTACTAAAAGAAGGAAGCATGTTTAGGAAATTGGATCCTTTGGGATTTCCACTGTCTTACCAAGTTGGAATTCTAGGTAATTAATTACCAATTTACCACTTAACATCTGCATCTTCATCTTCAATTTTGCATTGTTGTTTTGCAATTCTTGTATAATGGATATGGTTTTGAATCTTGAGCCAAAACAACTTCAACAGTAAATGCGCAGAACGGTAGTGATGATATGTACATTAATTTGGCCATTAGTAAATTGTTAGATGAGAAATTAGAACAGTTAGAGTCGTCTTTGTGTCTGATCAGTGGCAGCTGAGGAACCTTAAGTTTCTGCCAATCTCTCAACTATGGCAGTGGATTTGCTCTTGCAGGTTTCAGTGGACTTACAGCATATGGTGGATTTTTTGAAGTATGCAAGCCTAAGAAGGGGGAGAAAGTTTTCGTGTCTGCAGCTTCTGGATCAGTTGGGAATTTGGTCGGACAGTATGCAAAACTGTTTGGTTGCTACGTTGTTGGCTGTGCAGGAACCAAAGAAAAGGTGACCTTACAAAACTTTTCAGTCAGTGTACTATTGTGTGAATGAAAATTGGTCTGAATGTTGTATCATTATAAGGTTGAGTTCTAAAGTTCAACTTGTTATAGGTAGCACTGCTCAAGGAAAAGCTCGGATTTGATGACGCATTCAACTACAAGGAAGAGTCTGATTTAAAGTCAACCCTCAAAAAGTAAATCCTCCCTTATATACTCAAGGCTGGTGGCTTTGAAGCTAAATAATACATGCCTAAAATAAATTGATTCAGCTGTATGTTCTAATGTTTTGATCTACAGGTACTTCCCTGATGGGATTGACATATACTTTGACAATGTGGGGGCTGAGATGCTAGAAGCAGCAGTTTCTAACATGAACACTTTTGGTAGAGTTGCCGTTTGTGGCGTAATCTCTGAGTATACAGATGCTGGAAAGAGAGCTGCACCAGATATGGTAGATGTTATATACAAGAGAATCAAGATCCAAGGGTTTTTAGCAGCTGATCAAATGAAAGTCTATTCGGATTTTCTTTCCACCACCACAGATCATCTTCGTACTGGAAAATTGCATGCCATTGAAGACATCTCACATGGTCTGGAGAGTGTTCCATCTGCTTTCATTGGACTTTTCCGTGGCCATAACACAGGAAAGAAAATTGTTAAGATTGCAGATGAGTGAACAAAAGAAATCTCATTTTGCTTTGATTCATAAATTTGAAAAATGAGCATTTGCTCTAATCATAGTCCTTTGCTTCTACCAGCACTAATTTTATCTGCAGTAGTTTCACAAATCCACCAAAGGTCCATATTTTTTGTTACATTTGGCTTCAATTTGATGTTATATAAAAAAGAGCTTGTCCAATATAGGTCCCTACAATTTCTATTTCCTAAACATATACCCATCATTACATAAATCTATGTGTAAAACCCAATTTCAAACTTAAATGACCAGTAGGATATAAGAGGTCGTAGTATTCCTATGTTTTTACATTTTTGCCATCAGACTTCATATTTTATATATAATTTATTCAAAGCATTTCATTAACTGCCATAATTGTAATTAAAACTCCATATTAATAGCATATCAATCACCCCATTTCTTTTGGTTGCCATTCCCTCTAACATATGGCCCCTTAAAATTGCAAATAAAAAAAATATGTAAATTACATATCCAATAATGTACATATGAAAAATATAAATATATATGTATATGTATAAAAATATAGGTATATTATTTACCAAAAAAAATTAACAAAATAGGTCAATTACTTTGTAATTGAAATTTCAGTATATTTTTCATAAATTAAAAATAGGTACACAATAATTTATAGAAAATAGGTACGTTGTATAATTGAAATTTATGCACATTTTTTATAAATTTAAAATAGGTACATTATTTAGAAGAAAAAAATAAGGTCATTATACTAGGTAAATTGTTTTACTAGGTATACATTATTAGAGAAAAAAAAGGTACATTATTTAGAGAAAAAAATAGGTTCATTATACTAGGTAAATAGTTTTACTAGGTACATTATTAGAGAAAAAAAAATAGGTATATTATTTTGAGAGAAAAAATAGGTACATTATTTTTTAGAGAAAAAATAGGCTCATTTAAAAAAAAAATTGTTTTCATAAAACAAACAATAAAAAATGATCAAATTATTTTTCATAAAACAAGTAATAAAGAAAAAAAATAGGTTCATTAAAAAAATGTTTTAAAAACAAAACAATAAATAGATTATCAAATTATTTTTCAACATAATTAGAATGTACACTATTATTCATACAACTATAATAAAAAAGAATATTGGTCATATAATTCATAAAAAGAAAACAACATTAATTCCTAAATTTAATATTGAATTTAAATTATTAATACTTTAAATAGATTACTAGTCGTAATTCATAGAAGGAAAACACCATTAATTCAAAAATAGATTACTAGTTGTAAAATAGATTACTAATACTTTAATGTGGAATTTAATATTTAATTTCAAATAAGTTTCTAAATTAGTTCCTACATCCATTACAACTATTTGGAGATATTTCCAAATTCAACGGGTGTCATTAGTTACACCCCTCATAATGCATTAACTTATAAATATGGGTAATTTTGGAATCCGAAAAATATAATAAATCAGATTTTAAGTTATATTAGGTAACTTGCTTAGTTGGATCCTAGTCATCGGGTATTATTTGAAAAAATTAGGTATTTTAAATAGAAAACTAAAGGAAAAGGTTGTATGTGATTTTAAATGAATTTTATGGGTCTAAGCTCAATTTACTATATAAAGAACCATAACCAACTTATAAAGAGCAAACAAGGCTAGGTCCAGGAAAGGTCCATTTGGGTTGACTTGGCTGCAACTGATAAGTGCTTTGACTTTATAAAGTCGTTAAATCTGACGGCTTTAATAACTTTGATCAAGCTATCTCATTCCTCCTCTTGGGGCAGAAACCCCAAAGATATATCCCGCCCGTTCAGATGATTCAGAAAACCGTTAAAAGCAACGACCTTGTTTCCCTCTCACAAAAATGCAAAACCCTAAACCAACTCAAGCAAATCTACGCCCACCTCCTCACATGTCGTCTACCAGAAAACCCCTACGCAATTGCACCCCTCCTCTCGGCCTCCGCAACCTCGAAAGATGCTTCCTTGTTTTGCTACGCTTGCTCAATCTTCAAGCATCATCATCACCGCAACACCTTCATGTACAACACCATGATCAGAGGATATGTTCTTCAGTCGCATACCCAATCCCGCCATTTTGTGTTATTTAGACATGCTGAATCATGGGTTTGTTCCTAATAACTATACTTTTCCACCATTGATCAAAGCGTGTACAATTCTCATCCCGAATTCTAAGCTAAGTGGTCGCTTAGTTCATGCCCATGTTGTTAAATTTGGGTACCGGGACGACCCTTTTGTTCTTAGCTCGCTGATCGAGTTTTACTCTGTTATCCACGACATGGAAACTGCAAAGTTGGTGTTCGATAAAAGTCCGAAGAGGGATGTGGTGGTGTGGACGGCAATGATTGACGGGTATGGAAAGGCGGGGGACGTTGAAAATGCGAGAGCTTTGTTTGATGAAATGCCTGAGAGGAATGCTATATCGTGGAGTGCAATGATGGCTGCGTATTCTCGGGTGAACCACTTCAGAGAGGTGCTTTCTTTATTTAGGCAAATGCAAGAAGTAGGCACAAAGCCTAATGAGTCAGTTCTTGTTAGTGTTCTCACTGCCTCTGCTCATCTTGGTGCGGTCACGCAAGGCTTGTGGGTCCACTCATATGCTAAAAGGTACAATCTTGAATCAAATACGATATTGGCCACTGCACTGGTTGATATGTACTCAAAATGCGGATATGTGGAAGCAGCTTTGTGGGTTTTTGAGGGCATTTCTAATAAGGATGCTAGAGCGTGGAATGCTATGATTGCTGGGGTTGCAATGAATGGTGATGCAAGGAAATCACTTGAACTCTTTAATAAAATGGTTGAATATGGTGGCGTTCAACCCACAGAGACCACATTTGTTGCTGTTCTCACGGCTTGTACGCATGCAAAAATGGTTGACAAGGGCCTTGAGTTGTTTGATCAAATGGGTAACCTTTACGGGGTCAAACCTGGGCTTGAGCACTACGGATGTGTTGTTGACCTTTTGGCAAGGGCAGGCTTGGTGGAGGAAGCTGAGAAGTTTACAGAGGTCAAGATGGGAGGACTACGAAGAGGGGATGTCAATGTGTGGGGAGCATTACTGGCTGCATGCAGAGTTCATGGGAATGTTGAAGTTGGGGACAGAATTTGGAAAAAGCTCGTTGAGATGGGAGTAGCTGACTGTGGCATTCATGTTCTTTCATATAATATGTACAAGGCTGCTGGCATGGAATTGGAGGCAAACAGAGTCAGAAATATGATCTCGAAGCAGGAATGAAGAAGAAACCTGGTTCCAGTGTGATAGAGTTAAATGGAGTGGCTGAAGAATTCTTTATTGGTGATATTTGTCATCCACACGCAGAAGAAATAGTTAATATGCTCGAATCTCTTTGTAAAATGGTGAATTTGGAGGGTTGACTAACAACCTCTCTTAATGTATTTTTTGTTTTTCATATTTTAATGCCAACATGCCATTTTTTACCTCAAAATAGTGTTTAAGTCGAATAATGCAACAGAAAGATGAATGATTCTTTCAATTTATTTACAGCAAGTCTATAACAAATTAGTCTTGTATATTTACAGGTTAATTTGTAGTAAGTATATAACAGACAACCTGTAAGGCTGTAATTGTTGGAATATTTTTCTCTTAAAGAGCAAAAAAAAGCATTTCTTTATAATTATATCAGTAGACTGGCAATGAGCAGGGCTAGCTAGTCATCTTCTCCCCTGGCTTGAATGCTAACTGCAGCTGCGTATGTGCTGTTGAAAGACTATATAAACTGTTTGAATCTACATTTTTAATTTTTATGTTTACATTATTTTCTCTTTATGATTAACCTGCAGAAACTTGGCATATAAGCATGATTCAACATCTCTTATCATTATGTAAATTAAATCATACATTAAAGTACACCTTCAGCTTTTGAACTAGAAGAATATGGTATTGAATATTACCAGATATGGTAATGCACATATATATGATGGTAGCTAGTAACTTCTCTTCCCCACTAAGTTCCTATAGCCTACTATATGCCTTATTGGCCATTATTAATATAAACTAAGATCAATAAACGGCATTGCTTACTTGGTATAACTTCTAAAATTAGCATAGTAGTTTATCTGGACTCTCAGGAGTCAGGTGCATTGCTTTGCGTGAAAATCCTCTGCAGATATCAAACCAGTGATGAGACGTTTTAGCCTTTCAGCACCTGGACCCGGCCTAAGAGTGGTGATGTTTTTTAAATTGTAATCTGGAACAGTTACATTTGCATTTCCTTGAGTACTGAACCATCCACCTGGTACAAATCCATCGGCATTGCAGCCTAAAAGCTCAGAGTCGATCTTATCAAGAACTGACTCATTCCTGCCAAACTTCCTGGCGAAGGGAGCATTGCTGTCTACCATCCGCTGGAAGTCATCACTGATGAGGAAATGTGGATGTTGTTTTGGCGGGGTGTCCCATGATATGAAGTGGAGATCATGGTTCACAGTAGTGTTCCGAAACTCCTCAGCATTGCAGATGACAGTGTGGAAATACCCTTCTGGTGAAGAAAGAAAGTTGGCATAATACATAAGCACTATCCTTGGGAGATTGTCCCAACCCCATAAAATATACTCTATAAAAGGGCGGGAGAGCATCATCCAAGCAGAACCTGAGGAAATTATTGAGCAGAATCCAGAATCAGGTAATAGTTAAATGCACAGAGGGATTTTTAAAGTTGAATAAATCAATTCAAATTCTTCCTATAGTAATGAGTCAATGACAGATGACAAGAAAATTAAGGTATTGTGTGCATAGCACAAAGGCAAAAGGAAAAAGAAACTACGCCCTCATGTAACTTATGTTACAGAACAGTACATGCAGTGCACTTTCTAATTTGAAAGCCATTTATGAGATATAACACGCCAACCAGATGTGTGCTACAAATAATTTAAACTTCTCTTATATGCAGACAATTGTTTCAATAATAGCAATATCACAAAACTTTCTTGGGCATTGGCCTTAAACCATCGTTTGTTAAAACATTAGGTTTATCTAGTTATTCACAAATTTGAAAGAGATTTTGGCATTCTATCCTTTGAAAGATCAATAATCATAAAGTAGGTGAAGGAAACAACAGGTAGACAGATCAAATCAAAATGAGAGCACTGGAAGCAGACATTTTCACCTGTAAACAACTTATATGCAGTTGGCACACTCCTTTTCTCTGAAACCCAGAATACATCTGATTTTTGAAGGCTATACAGCCCTGGATCAATTATAACGGGTTTTGCCCTCTGATTCCTGTGGGGTTCATGGAATTCAAACCCTTAAGGAGCAGTTATATATAACTTTACAGATTACTTGTCAACTTAATCAAAACAAAAAATTACTACAAAAGGAAAGATGAGCCACATACTCCTTCCAGCCAATGTCACTGGTATGCTCAATAAAATTAAGATTTCTTGGAATGGATGACAAGACATGAAGCAGATCTGTGGTACAGGAAAGACAGACATATAAACTAAGGCGTTAGGATATGACAGGGCCAGAAATGGGCAATCAAATGAAATCAGCATAGAAACTAACAAATTGCACCAATGCCAGAGATCACAGATAAAACTGCAAGAGTAAAGCCCCACTTCCCTCATCTTCTTTGTATTATAAAACAAGAGCAATATCTGAATGCCAGTACAGCTAGCAATGAGCAAAAGTAGTTATATTGTACTTACCAAAAATAAGCTTGGGAAACCAAGAAATCTAATGCATAAATGCAGAACAAAATCACAAAATCCGATGCATAAATGTGAGACAACTTGGTCAAAACAGTCAATGCAAACCCATAATAAGCAAAATCCAGTTCCTACCCACATTAAAGAAAAAGAATAAAAGAAAAAAAAATTCATAAATTACCCATTCTACACGTTAGACAGGTCCTTCAAAGAACCAATTCCAAATTAATTATAAAAAAAATCCCAAAGCAGAGACTAACAGTCAATGAATCAGAAAGGCCAAAATCACATTTTGCTATTAAAAGGCCGTTAAATTTACCATCTTGGGTCACTAAAGGATAATCGGAAGCACTCAAATTGATAAACCAATCCCAATCTCCACCTTCCTTCAACAAAATTGCCGCAGCGTGAAGTGTATTGGTAACCATAGTAGGGCCTCTGTAAGTTACCAAATTGGCCCTCACAACCGCTCTAACATTACCCAATTTGGTAAACAGCGGCTCATTCTTGACAAACTTGGCCAAGTCCATCCTCTCCTCAGCCGAAGCCTCGAGGTCCAAATGCACTGCATATTGATTCCTGGGATGGTACAGAGCCTTCAAGGTCCTCTTCAAGCTCTCGCCGTCGCCCATTGAGCCAGAGATCAAGTAAGCCAGTCTTGGTACTGGGTCTTTGGAGGTAGCTGAAACCTTTAACTTGGACTCCACAAAATGCGGGAGCTCATTCTTCACACGGGTCTTGTACAATCTTGAAGAAGATGATCTAGAAGAAGTGAAAACAGTGATAAATATGAGCAGAGTAGACAACAACAAAGAAAGCACCAATGGTAAAAACCACTTCTTTTTCTTCTGTGGCTTGTTGGTCTCCATGCCGACAAAAACAGAAGAACAAGAACCAAAGCTAGGCTAGCTAGCAGGGAAAAAAAAAAGAAAAAAAAGAAGCTTTTCTTCTGCTTCTAAACAAAACGATAAATTTATCAAGTTTGGGTTTTTTTTTTCTGGGTTGGGCGGCGCAGGATATGGGGAAGTGCTCCTGGGGGATCTGTGCTGAGAGATGGTGTTGGTTGCACAATCTGGTTGGTGGGGTTCACGGAATGAATGAACCTATTTGGTATACATTCTCTTCTTTTTTTTACTTTTCTTTTTCTGTGGTTTAGTGGGTAAATGAGATTATGATTTATACGAGAATGTGATTTATTTAGTTGCTAAACAGTAAAGCATGAGATTCTTCTGGGAATGCGATTGCATACCGTTGAGAGAGAGAAGTTACTGTTGAGAGAGACTGCGTGCCCAGTGTGTATGCTTTTTTTTTTTTTTTTTGTTGGAGAGTGACTTTTTAGCAGTGAGGTTTGTGGTGTGACTCATATTTTCAAACACGCGGTTGTCAATCAATGGCCATTGGCCAGAGAGATAGAGCCAATTAGCTGGAAAAAATAATTCTCTGGGCCCTATGCGTTAAAGGTTAAAGACGCTCACTGCACTCCTTGTGCTCAGAAAAAGTATTGAAATTGAACAGTCATGACACTTTGTTTCACTCCACATGATTCGCAATTAGCCTTTTTAGAATTCCCTCTTCTGCTTTTAAACAAATTTGGTTGTATTAACCTACCTGTATAAATGTGTTTTGTGTAATTTTTCAACATTTTGTTTTGCATTTGCAATCATATCCCATTTTGGTTTTTGTTTGTTTTGATGTGAAATGCCACAGCCGTCGTAATTGGATTGGAGAGTGGTTGCCACAAAAAACAATAGGTTATTTGGGGGGAGAAAAACTTCTATATTAGGAGATATTCCGACCAATCATGTTATGTTATTTACAATGATGAGAGAACGTAGTTGGTTGGAATATCAAAATAGTGATATTCCCATGATATACAAATTCTTCACTATGGGAGGAGCCTTGCAATCTTTGGCCATTAAGAAATATTGGGCTAATTTTCTTTCTTAAGAATCAAGAATCTGGATAAACTTTTGACCCAGCTGCAGTTTGGCACACATCAACTCACAAAACCCCAAGGCCCATTTGATGTCAATTGAATCAGACCAAACAAACAAATGGCAACAAATCCAAAAGTTGACGTGGGGGACGAACCGTTGAAGGGGGTGAATGGATGTTAACTTTTCTGCTGATGGAATCAATGGCAGAATGCCCCTTCAAGTCAGGTGACAACAGCGTGAGAAAAGAACCCTTCAACGCAAGCAAGAGGAAATGTCACCGACTCACCTTCCTGGGGCTTCGCCCTTGATTGCGAGGCAATTCAGTCTTTTCATTGTTCAATTTCTAAGTTTCAAGTTTCAACCCAAAAAAGTCTCAGTCAACAATCTAACACAAACACAACTAGTATAAACCAACCCTGCTTGGTTCATATCTCTGAAATTAATAAAGATCTTTAATTTGGTCTCTCAATTACTCAATGAAACATATACGTAAAGTTCTAACTTGACTAATTAGCCTCTTAACATGTGCCTCGTTTTTTTCATTTTCATTTTTCATCTTTTCATCATAAACTTGTAATTCAAGTAATTAAAATTAATTAATTATAAATGTATCTGAAATCTTGTGTTTAATTCTCCTTTTTTTCTTATTAAAAAAAAAATCCTCTTTCTCAATATATTTTATATAAATTTTTAAAATTTTATTTTAAATTTAATATTTACAACTGGGGATATTGAAGAACAACACATTTTCTAAAGTCTGTAGACACATTGATTACTTCAAAACTACTAACCCAAGTCGACACATAGTAAAATATAGATTAAAATAATATCGTTAATACCGATATTTTGGAATTATATCCTTAATACCGACAAGACAATATTTAAATAATATTTGGGGCTTATTTTGGTAGGTGTTGATTATATTTAGATTTGATTACTACCTGAAAATAGAAATAAATATAAGGACGAATAAGAAATAGAAGCAAATACGAGTATTTGGACCAACCAAAAAAAACCTAAATTTGGAAGTTGAAATCACATAATCAAAACCCCAGGAAAAAAGAAAAGAAAATGGAAGTGAAGTTAGAATCAAACTCCAATCACAAAGCCCATTTCGTATCAAAGCCCAAATTCTAACTCCTCCTCTCTTTTCCGTTCCACAGTGGAGAAGAGATATTGGGATTTGAGAAAGTCTCCTCTCCTGCCAAACCAAAACCCCTTATTTAAATCCCAGGGTCAGTGGGAGTCTTAGGGTTAGGATTTCAGATCCAATCAAGTCCCAAATTTCTCTGTGAAAAATGGGACTTTCAGAAGGGGTGGTGAAGAAGGTGCTCCTCTCCTACACCTACGTCGCCATATGGATCTTCCTCAGCTTCACCGTGATTGTTTACAACAAGTACATCCTCGATCACAAGATGTACAATTGGCCCTTCCCAATTTCGCTCACCATGATCCATATGGGCTTCTGCTCATCCCTGGCTTACCTCCTCGTCCGCGTCTTCAAGCTCGTCGAGCCTGTCTCCATGTCACGTGACCTCTACCTCAAGTCTGTCGTGCCCATCGGAGCCCTGTACGCCCTCTCGCTCTGGTTCTCAAACTCCGCCTACATATTCCTCTCCGTCTCTTTCATCCAAATGCTCAAAGCCCTGATGCCCGTTGCGGTTTATTCAATTGGGGTTGTGTTCAAGAAGGATCCTTTCAAAAGTGACACTATGCTCAACATGGTTTCGATCTCTGTTGGTGTCGCCATCGCCGCTTATGGAGAAGCCAAATTCAATAGTTGGGGAGTGGCGTTGCAGCTTTTAGCTGTGGCTTTTGAGGCCACGAGATTGGTTCTTATTCAGATTCTGCTTAATGCTAAGGGTATTAGTTTGAACCCCATTACTTCACTTTACTATGTTGCGCCATGTTGCTTTGTGTTCTTGTGCGTACCCTGGGTTATTGTTGAGTTGCCAGTGTTGAGGGAGGCCTCCAGTTTTCATTTCGATTTCGTCATTTTCGGGACGAATTCGGTGTGTGCGTTTGCTCTGAATCTTGCCGTGTTTCTGTTGGTGGGAAAGACCTCTGCTTTGACTATGAATGTTGCTGGGGTTGTCAAAGATTGGCTTTTGATTGCGTTTTCGTGGTCCGTGATTAAGGATACGGTGACACCCGTGAATTTGATCGGGTATCTGATCGCTTTCCTCGGGGTTGCCTATTACAATCATGCCAAATTGCAGGCACTTAAGGCCATAGAGGCGCAGAGGAAGTCTCAGCAGGATAATTTGGAGGCCGGGAGGTTATTGGAGGAGAGAGATGGAGAAGGGACTGGAAAGAAGAATGAAACCCAGGATTGATTTGCTAATGGGTAACTTCAACATTGTAACTGATAAAAAGGAAATAGAGAATTACATTGAAGAAAATCGAGAAAGAGCAACGGGAAGCCCTCTGTATCAATTGGGTTGTTGATTGTTTAGACTTGAGCATCTATTGTTCTGCTTATGCGGTGTTAGATGATTATGTGTTACTCACTCTTTGTTCTGAGTCATTTTTGGTTTTATATCTAATAGTTCAATATGCAGTGGTCATCCTTACCGTGCATTGTGGCAATTTATCTTTGAGAGTAGGAAATTATAAATGTTTTGAGACTCATAATTAGTTTACAAAGATAGCTTGAAGTCATTGAGCATATTTATTCATATGCTTTTTCTTACTGTATTGTGTACCCTTTATCTATATCGACTCGGTTCCTTCTTGTATTTTGCTTCTAATATTTACATGTCGTCGTTGTTCTTTTTCTATACATAATGTCACTATATGATTATTTTTAATATGTTTTGAGCTGGAAAGAAGTCTAGTAAATTTGGGTTGAGTTAACACCAATTTTATAGCTGTTGTTCCAGCATTTCTTGCATCTTCCATTTGGTTGATCTTGATCTTATACAAATTCAGGCACTTGATAACAGATGGTTTTACTAAATTCATCAAAATGGATTTAGGGTTTCTTCTCATGTTGTTGCTATCAGGTGGTGGTTTTCTTCCACGACATTAAATGCTATATACTGCTTGTTTGATCCAAAAAAATGTAAAAAAGTGATCTGGAACTGTTGTGTAAAGTCTAAACTAATCATTTTCTTTAAGCGAGAGATGTCTGATCTGGCAAACAGTTTTGATGCTTTGAGACGGTTTAGATGAAGAATTTAACTGATGCATTACTGTCAGTTACACACACTATACTTTGAACTACCTTGGATTGAGAACTGATGCATAAGGCCATTTACTTTGGATTTTTGTATTGGGAGTCTTTTAGTCAGGAGGACTCAGTCTTTTGGCAAGTTTGGTCTTTTTGAGAAACACCCCCCTTTTCCTACGTTACTGCTAAAAAAATTGATAGTTTGCGTCCTTTTGATGCCACGCTGCATTTGAGCTTTGAAAAAAAGACGACTGTTAAATGTTGGCGAGGGATTTGCTTCCTCCCCCAAATCACGGAGGAATTAGATGAGAATGATGGCGCTCATGTGTTTTGACTGAATGAAAAGCGCATAAGCTTTCTGGTAATAAAAATGTCAAAGGGAAATTATACTGTGACAGGAGCAAATTACAGATTGGACAGAAATATAAAACAGAACATCAATTCCTTTGTGATTAATGACAAAGAAAGGGATGAAATCGCTTTCTCAATGGCCTTTCAAACTTAACGACAGGCAAACCAAAGGAAGCTCTTTGCACGGCCAATTTTCAAACCTGTCTTGTGAAGAACCAGCTCCAACATTAGGAAATAGGCATGTATGATGAAATACAGCTTTCTTTGAAGTATCTTTTGCTATTAAAAAAATGTGGTGCATTGTGGGAACAAAAAAAAGCCACATGCACTGATGTCTGCTCAACTATAATTAGCAACTAGCACTTATCTTCAGGGTAATCATTAGCAGCAGAAGTAGGTGTCAAGCCTCTCATTGTTTATACTGCTCGCAAGCCATCCATCTTTGCCTCCTGTCACCTTATTCACAATCGATACCAAGAGACTGCTAAAGAAGAAACCAAAGGACAATGCGCTAACGAAGAGGCCTGTGCCCGTAGTTTTCATTCCTTTAGGCGATTCGGTTATGAAGAAATCAAGCTGGCCAGTGTATATGAAAGCATTAGCAGAACCCACCAGAATGAACTGTGGGAGGAAGAAGAAAACACTATATGCAGAGGATTTGATCCACCATTGGCTTTAGCAACTGCTAACCTCTTCCTCTCACATAGTGCTGCTGTTCCCATCCCAATAGTTGATAGCACAAGCCCAATTGCCATTCTCTATAGATGGGTGAAACCTATTGCATGCAGATAGAGATGGATAAATTCATACTGAGTCTTTTACACACTTAACTCTGCCAAAATTAGTAATCAGTTTGTTGTGGAGTATTCATACATGTACCTGGTTGGCCTTTCCATTTCTTCCAGAGAGGTATGATGACACGGTCATTGAAAGCCAGAGTGATCATAGATTCATGATGGCTAACACAAAGAAATGCGAGAGGCAGCGGGGATTTTGAAAGCTTCCGATGGTGGATGCTTGTTGTACTGAGTGAGAAGGTCATCATCTGTGCATAACAAGTCCAAAATATGATGGCTGTGGCCCATATGGGAAGTAGTCTTATCATCATTTTCACCTCCTCCACCTTTGTAACTGGTCTCTTAGCTTCCGAGACAGCCTCGATTGCATTTCTGTCCTCAAAGTCTCCATCAGGTTCACTGCTATTCCCATAGTTTAAGCCTTTCACATAATTCAACTTCTGCAAAATAATAATAATAATTAGTTGAATGCAATAATTAAGAACTGGCTTGACTTAAAGTAAGAAACTTTAAAGGTGGTGACAGAACAATTGTTCCATGCATTTGTGCTGAATGTGTTAATTATGGAATATTTTTGGCCAGCATGTTTCCCTCATTCATGCAGTAAGCATCTGTTAAACCCCAAAAACACATCTCTGTGCACCTTAATTTGTATGAACCTTCTACTTGTTCATAGACGAAAATAAGAACACTACACACACACCCATTATAAGCGCGGCGGTAAGCCAACCACCAGTTTTGGACTTGTCAGCAGGGTGCCCTTTGTAGTCAACAGCATCTGCATTCCCTTCCTGAAGAAAACTTGGCCCCCTCGAGTTTGAGAGTGGTTGCTGCTTGCTATGATAAAGATGGAGATTAGAGAGCTTCTTGGATTTGATGAGGCTATGAAATGAAATGCTTTCTATTTGATGATTGTCAAGATTACAAACCGTGTATTTATATAAATTGAACAAAGGCTTTAAACAACAAACAGCTTAGTAACAACACGTAGTCTTTAACTGCTTTAACTACTTGTACAGAACAGGCCAAAACATAAGAAAACTACTTGTACAGATTAAAAACAACAGTTGCAATTGCTTGATTGATTCCATCTCATGTACAACTCCATCCTACTTTTGGAAAGAGGAGAGAGGAAGACAAATGTGAAGGACAAACCCAATCCAAGCCAAACACTTAGCTTATCTGATGTAATTATCTCATGTTTATTCCTTGTAAATCTCTCCTCTTATCTTGATAGAGTTATATATCTATCTAGTCTTTTTGTACTGATTACAAGCGTTGATCAGTACAAAGAGACTAGATAGAGATATAAGAGGAAGAGATTTACAAGGAATAAACGTGGACAATATATGTTGGAATATTATTTCAAAATAACTTATTAAAATTATCTTTGGTTTTTCCGTAGTATTCTATAATCACTCCCGCAGTAGGCAACCAAAATAGTATGGGAATGAGCCAAATAAGCAGAATTAACTGCTAATGGTATATTTGTCCAAATTCGTTCATATCTGAACTGTGTAATATATATAATATATTCATCTACGAACAGTTATATTTTTATTTTCACCGGTACTTTTATCAGGTTCCTAATATAGGCAGTTAATATGAGATTATTATGCTAATTCAAGTTGAAACTTTCATCATTGCATTATTAAAATTGCCACATGTTATTTTTATGTGGGCTTGTAGCAGTGGCTTTCATGTCATTTTGATGCATGTATATATACATTTACACTTGTAGTATACGACACACTTGAAATAATCACACCCTCATTTCTATTAAGATTCTCAAAGCAAACATAAATTAATGCACAGATTAGCTAGCACCTATCCTCAGCAGAGGAACCATTAGCTTTAGCAGTAGTAGAAGTCATCTGCAAAGCAGGTGGATGCTGTTCGTGTGTCTTGTACCACCTTGCACAAACAAGATAAACTACAAAATTGATTACGCTTAGAACGGTCAAAAGTCCATAGAAACAATCAAGCCTCCCATAATTTATATTGTCTGTAAGCCATCCTTGCTCATCTTTGCTTCCTGTCACCGCCTTCACAATCGAAACCAAGAAGCTACTAACAAAGAAACCAAGGGATAAAGTGCTGAGGAAGAGGCCTGTGCTCATAGTTTTCATTCCTTTGGGTGACTTGGTTATGAAGAAATCGAGCTGGCCAGTGTATATGAAAGCTTCACCAGAACCCACCAGGAAGAATTGTGGGATCAATAAGAACACACTGATAGGCAGAGTTTTAGTGGTGCCTCCCACTGCTCTAGCCACTGACAACCTCTTCCTCTCGGATAATGCTGCCACTGCCATTCCAATTGTTGATAGGACAAGGCCAATTGCCATCCTCTGTAGATTGGTGAAACCTATCGCAAAGATAAAATGTTTTCAGGAACTGCAGTGTAATTTATTCTTGTATGCACTTGCATTCAAGATTGTTATGTAAAGTAACAATCAAGGGTAAGAAAATCATCATATTATCATAAAACTAAGATTGCCATTAGTTTTTTTTTCTTAGTAGAAATAATCATATACCTGGTTGGCCATTCCATTTCTTCCAAAGAGGCATGATGAGACGGTCATAGAAAGCCAGAGTGATCATTATGGCTAGCACAAAGAAGACTGTAAGAGAGCCGGCTGGGATTTGAAATTTTCCGATTGACCTCTGCATGGTGGATGCTTGTTCTACAGAGAAGGTGATCATCTGTGCATAGGCAGTCCAAAACATGATGGTTGTGGCCCATATTGGAACTAGTCTTACCATCATTTTCACCTCCTCCACCCTTGTAACTGACCGTAGCTTCCAAGGGTTTGGGGAAAGGGAACCTGCAGCATTTCTCTCCTCAAAATCTCCTTGTGCCAGAATAGCAGCCTTGTCCAAGAAACTATCCAAAAATTGAACCACATGACATGAAATGCAAGATATCAGGCAATCGAAGATTTGCAAAAAGAAAAGAACAAAGAAAAAAGAATAGTCCATGTTATCTTGCAGAGCAAGCCTGCTCAGTAACCAATAACCCCAATTCATCATTTCCCATAAAATAAATACTGAACTTACCGGAACTGATCAGTGTGTTCAATTCTTGAAGCCTCAGGAGAATTCTCATACAATGAGTTTGTATCAACTGGAGTGGTCATCTTTCTCTTCCATATAGCAGCCACAATAACCTGCAAAATTTTAACTATGGGACTTCCCGAGCTTTTCTTGTATCTGTATCTTCTAGTCCCAGCCAAAAATAGTAAGATGGCCATAAACATTGAAATGGAACATATTCCATAGGCCAAGCTACGATCCACCTCATCTTGTATGTAGACAAGAATTGTGACTGCCACCAAAGTTCCTGTGCTAATGAAGAGGAAAAACCTGTTGAAGAAATAGGCCATCTGGGCTTTCTCTTTGTCATCTTTCTCGTCAAATTGGTCAGTTCCAAATCCTGAAACACTTGATTTCAACCCACCAATCCCTAGTCCAATTGTGTATAAAGCCAGGTAAAAAATTCCCATTTGGAACCCGTTGGCTTGCTTGCAGTTGTTGCTGGCAGCAGTAGCGTGACAAAGAGGTGGCCGTAGCTGTGGCAGTTTTACTGATATTGCTAATGCAACCATGCCCTGCATCAGAATTATTTGAATAAGATTAGATCACAGTTAATTATTATGGAACACAAGAAGAAGGCAATGGTTAGAGCATATCACCAAGAAACTTAAGAGAAACATATATAGTATACCATGATCATGGTGGATTAAAAAACCTTTTCATTCAAAAAGAAAAGAAAAAGAAAAGATGCATGTGCATACACCAATAATAAAATGGACATAGTCTAAAAAACAAACCAATGTTTGTATTGAAGCAAAGATTGCAATAGTGTTGTATCTGCCAAGAAAGGAATCGGCCAGGAAGCCTCCAAGCAAACAGAGGAGAAAGGATGTTCCCAAAAAATCTGTGACAATATTGGCTGAAGTTGAACTTGGCAAATGCATTGTTCCAACTAGGTATGTCACCAGATTAACTCCGATTCCCATGGTTGAAAGCCTTTCGCATATTTCAATTCCTACACAAAAATAATTAAATTTTTGAATTAGGTGCCATATAGTTGAAATAAGCAAAAGGGTTATTTGAGTAATTGGCAAGAGAATTGTTTTCATGCATTTGTGCTGCCGAATGTGCTGATTATGGAATATTATTTTGTCCAGAAATAGAATGTTTCCCTCACTGATTAAACATGTTACGCACAACCCCTAAAACCCATCTCTCACCCCCAGCCATCACCTTTGCATGAACCTCCTACTCGAACTCGATCACAGTTAAGCTGTACTAATTAACTGATCAAACAACCAACATCACTTCTGATCAAATATGATCATTGACTGATTCATAGGGAATTAACTTTGAAGTTAACAAGCTATAATGATGGTGAAGAAATTCTTCAATCACGAAAGCAAGAGCGTATACCTAATATAAGCGCGGCGGCCACCCAACCGCCAGTTCTGGACTTGTCAGCAGGGAACCCTTTGTAGTCCACAGCATCGGCAACAGTCCAACTCATTTTCCCGTCCTGAGGAAAACAGACATTAATGTGTTCAATTTGCATGTGTTTGTATAAGAGCGGAAGAAGAAATATTTCAACTTGCATTAACAACCAGGATATCGAGTATACATCTCAGAAACGAAACTGAATACCAACCATTTTCTAAAGTTTCCACAGGGAAATGACCACGAAAATACTAATGCTGATAAAGAAAGCTGGGAAACTGAACTGAAGGTGTTCTACTCACAACTTGGATTTGTCCAAGTCTTGGGAGCCACCCCTTTTATAGGCAGGCAGAGAGCCTAAGCTAAACCAATGTTCCACACAAGGGCAGAACCAGAAATTTTTCAACGGGTGAGCTAGCTAAAGTTATTAGCTTAAAATTTAATGATTATTTTTTTTGGGACTTCCAATTTCTATAGTCTTTCTAGAAATAAAAGTAAACATTAAATCATATAAACCAAGCTAGTTCATAACTCCATAGACTAATTTTCAATAAGTTTTAACATAAACCAAATAGGGTTTAACACCATAATGGATTGAACATCTAAGGCTTTTTACCTAGATTGACCTTAGGTTCCTTCGTGCATTCATATCATACATGAAAAGTTGTTTTATGTAAAAATATTGACTAAGTATGAAAAATGGGTTTTCGGAATAATTATTTTCTCAAGATAATTTTTGGGGGCTTTTATTCCTCACACATCAAATAAGAAAACTTGATTTTATGGGATTTTAGTATGAAGTATATATTGACTTAAATATTTTGCACTAAAATCGATTTTTCATATTTTGATTTTGTGGGAATTTGATTTTCTAGTATTTTTATTTGAATCCAAATGGGAGGTACTTCCTTATTTACATTGTAAATTTAAGTAAATTGAGTAATATAAAAATAAATAAAAGTAAAATGACAAAGACATTTACTTAAATGTTGAAAATGAAAATAAGGTAATCTATACAGCGCCACTGACTGGGCTAATTTGAAAATATATTAAATATATAGATTTTATTTTTTTTATTTTTTTATTTTTTTAAAACCACACTAGGCTACAGCCCACTGTAGTCCTTAGTGTGGTTCCGCCCATGGTTACACACAAATTAAAGTGACCTCCCCACTACAAGTTTGAGATTGATGCATGTTATGATAAAGGTAGAGAAGAGATTAAACTTATCCCATTTGATGAGTGGAAGATTCTAGGGCCCATTAAAATTGTGTTTCATTTAGATATATAAACTGGAAAATATTATTATTATTATTATTATTATTATTTTATAGAGAAATGGAAAATTACAAACGGAACGCGGGCACGCGTGGAAATTATTGTAAAAATAAATATAAAGGTGTGATGGTGATTGAGAAAGTATATTAGAGAAAAATTTGGAATCTGGAACTTTGGCACACCCGTGGCGTTTTGCGTCTCAGGATCTCTGATAAGTGACAGATATATATATGTTTTGTTGTGAAGAAGATTGTGAACCACAGCAAAATATGCACCTACCGAGGCCTTTGTAATTCTAAGTGCTTTTGCTGCCCCACAACCAAATCCTCCCCTCAACCAAATCGCCCCCTCCATCTATATATTGTTTATTGTATTGTCTCTAGATCTGTTAGGCATTTGATTGATTACAATATATGATGATGATAATTTTTTCTTCTTCTTTTCTGATATGAAAATTAAAAGGTTATCAACTTGTGTATGAAGAGTTTTTAGAAGATGTCTCAATTTGACAAATGTTATATACAATGCATGTTCACACACAGCAGCAGCACCAGGCTGTTAGAATTCGTAGGTTTCAATGTTTTGGATGTTTGGGAGGAAGGGAAAAAATCACAGCAAACAGATGAATAAGAGAACATTGCTCTAGAGAATGAAAGCTGGAGATAACTGTTCATTCTATTTCACTGTTCATGTGTATTCGTATAAGAGAGAGAAGTGAGCTACTTCTCTAACAGATTTTCACAAAGATTAAATCATAGCCATTGCTTCTTTATCATCCTATGAGATGCTTACATTTGTCACTAGCTGGCACTAAAGTCTTAGGCTAGAAAGAGAGTCCACTTGGACTATGATCGCCAATGGTTCTCATTACATCAGAAAATTTAAAACTTATAAAATGAAATCAAAACAGACTTTGTGACTTTGGCTTCAAGGTTTTCAGCTTAAGGGTTAACATCAACACAGGCACCATCAACAGCCAGCACTGAGTTTGTGAATTTGATCAAATATACCCACCGGCCATTAGGGTAGCATCACATGAGGTATTTCAGATATGAGAAACCCATAACCAGACAAACCCTCTTGTGGTTCACAGGCCCAGTCCCCACGCCTCACCCACCACCCTTCCACAACTGCTCTGTTAAAATATCAACCCCAGCTCAGCCCATTTTGAGGAACAGTCTTTACAATGTTCTAGCAGCATCATAAGTGTAAAGAACAAGGTGATAATGTCTGTTACCACTAGAAATATCTAGAATAACATATATATATATACATATGTAGATCAATCTAGGAGAAAACGAAAACTGAAGTATAAAAGCACAAGTCGGTGGAGTAAGCAAGTTGGCAGACAAGCTGGCTACGAATTATGGAAGGCTAAGCAAGTTGGCAGACAAGTTGGCTAGGAATTATGGAAGGCTAAGCAAGTTGGCAGATTGAAGCTTGGAGAATAGTCTAGAAGAATTGTGTAGCTAATATTATATAGCCAAGGCGGTGAGCTATGTCGACTAGAACAATTATAAATAGGCATGAAGCCATGCATTGTAGTATCAATCAAGAAGTGAAGAGTGTGAATAAGTAGAGTGAGCAATAAGCTAAGTAGTCCTTGTGACAAGTGTGAGTGAAGTGAGAAAGAGTGTTTGTAAAAGTTGGTATTTCCTTTGAGAGTTGTTTGTTGTAATATTTTGTGAGTCTAATACAAGTAAATTATTTACTTGTTTTGTCTCCAACAAGTCTACATTAGAGTTGTGTACCCTAAATTTTCCTCGACACCCTCCACTCCACTAATTAACTAACTAGCTTTTGACTCTTGTAATAGATCCCTTTTTTTTTTCTCCAAGTATTACTCTTCCTAATAGTACCTTGATAGAGATTATTATTTCGACAATTTTTAATATTATAAGTTTGCTGCAATGCAATGCCATCAAAAAGATCATTCAACATAACTGTGGTGCCCAGATATGTTGTCAAATCTGATTTGCATTAATTAAATGCATGCCATCCAAAAGTCATGCATGATAGCAAAATAATGTCACTTTTAGGTGATTAAATTAGAGGTGTTGAGTGTATTGTGGGCTGCATTATAGAAAAGGGTGATATGGTGATGACTCAAGTATCTTGTTTAATGGTGATTAGAAGTCATATAATGTGACTGGTAACTGGTAAGATGAACATGACAGCAAAAAACAATGCCCTGTTTTCTGAATATTAATTGATGTGTCTTGTTTGTTAATAGTCATGATCATATAGCAAGGTTCATATGATGCCTCATTTCTGTTTAACTCTGTCTCTGTGGCATGGCATGCAAAACAAACGCTTTCCTAAGGCTAGCTAGTCAATGTCATCACGCGTTTATGTTTGATAGCATTGATGCAGTTTTTTGGTTTATTTTTTCTGCAAGTTGTTTGAAAGCAGCATGCATAAATGATTGAAGAAGGGGAAGCAAAAAAGAGCAAAACGCAAGTCACAATCTCTCTCCTCTTCCAAATTCTAAAAGAAATATAAAAATACGTGGTCGGCAGGATTCGAACCTGCGCGGGCAAAGCCCACATGATTTCTAGTCATGCCCGATAACCACTCCGGCACGACCACTTGATGCTAGTTATTCTACAACTTTTCATATATATACTTCCTCTATTAAGTTTTAATGCCCAAAGTGAGTGTCCTTATAATTTGGACCCATCAAAGTTATTGAATTATCATTGTCCATCAATCAATGTAGCTGTGAAATTAGGGACGCAATTTCATCAATCAATGTAGATTTTTAATTTCTCATATTATTGGATGCTACCAAGTTTGTACTCTTTTGTTTTAATCAAAATAAAAATAAAGAGAGAGAATATACTGTTGGGTTTTAACGCAATTTGGGACCTCTCTTAGCTCTGTAAAAGACCAAACGTGATCCTGTCTCCTGGGTAGTTGGTTGCCTTTCCATTTGCAGCAACTTGAATTATATTTCTAATTCTATATTCAATTTGGCTCAGGCCTTCTTCACACTTGCCATCTATTGAATGCAACATTTCAGTTCCAAAAAAAAAAAAAACCCCAACAGTATTAGGATTTATTGGGAATAACAATCAATCAAACAATTTGATTCAAAAATTTAAAACAAACATAGAGAAATAGGGAGAGATAATATGGAATACAAATTAAGAACACGAATGTTTGTGCGTAGGTCCATATCCCACAAACCCTAGCTGGGATATTATATATTCGATGCTTAATTACGAGAAAATCCCTATGAAAAGCAAACCCATCATCCCAAACACCAATCCCATGAAACCCGCATTGCTCTTAATCGAACCAGCATCAGAATTATCAGGTGACGACGCAGCCTTTGTTGCCGTTTCGTTTGAGCTTCCTGATGATGAGGGGGTCTTAGCTGGAGGAGGAGCCGATGCAGGTGCCTTGGCGCCAAACAAGTCATTAGGCAACAGTACTTTGTCCACTTGGTAAACGGCCAATGGAAACTGTTGTCTAAGTGCATTGTTGATCTGAGTCTCCACCACCCCACTCGACACATTAACTTGGTTTCCCGACCCTGTGAAGTTGAGCCCGTATGCGCCGCCGTCTTGGCCCGTGGCCTGAGTTCTAACGGGTTTGACACCGTTAAAAGACTGGTTAGAGTGTAATATTTGGGCAGCACATGGTAGAGGACAAGGGCTACTTGTTGTTGGGTTGTGAGATTGTTGAGTGTGCCGGATTTGAGGCTGGTGAAAGCGTTGTCTGTCGGGGCAAAGACGGTTAGGCCCTCGGTGGAGCTGTTGAGTTGGTTTGTAATTTGGGATGCTACTTGGGTTTGGATTAGGAGGCGGATGAAGGTGGTGTATTGGCCGTTCTTGTCGAGAATGCCGGTGAAGTTGAGCGGGCCCGCAGGGCCCGGGGCGGGTGCGGTTTGGGCTTGGGTGTTGGGGGTGAAGAGGAGGAGGAAGGAGAAGGCTGCAGTAAGAGTTGGGAGAATGAGAGCTGCCATGGTGTTTGTGGATGGAGTGGTGTAGTACTAGTGTAGTGGGATGATGGGGATTTATGGGGTGAGTGAGAGAGAGAGAGAGCCTATGTTGGAATGAGCTGGCTTGGCTCTAATTGTGGACTAAAATAAATCATGACAACACATAAAAGAAGAAATTCTATTTGGGCACAAACGTGACAACGCTTCTTCATATAATTTTTTTTCCTTTTTTTAGTTGAAAATATATAGACCAAATAAATTAGCATATATCTATTGAATAAACAGCTCAGCTGACAAATATTTGCTAGTCTGATTTGGATGTCTAGCCATCCATGAGTAGTACTAGTATGTTTGACCTATCTACATATTAAAATCCTATATATTCGTTCACCTAGTGTAAGTTGAGGTACTCTATAATTTTTTTTGTTTTTTGTTTTCCAATGATCCAAACTATTTATTTTTTAAGTTTATATTCATAAATCATTCTTGCAAAAAATTAAACAAATCGGAAACCGTTTCAATATCCAATTGTATCTTACAAAATCAATGAACACGGTGTTTTAAGAAAGTACTAAAATTTCAATAACACAATTGAGTAGTCAAACGATATCGGATTCAAGTTATTTTTTTTGTAGAGATGATCTTTGAATGATTATCTAAAACATAGACGGTTTGGATTAGTGAAATATAATGCGAAGTGGGCTTTACAAGGGTGTCCCTCAAATAAACTAATTTGAGGGATCCCTCAATGAAAGCTATCTGTATATATATGATGAAATTAATTATCTCATATTTGTGATATTCTTTATTCAAACAACAGATCCTGAAAGAAGAAAAAAAAAAGTTAAACCCTTTAGAATTAATTAGTAGTCCAAGTTAGACTAAGACAAAATTAAACTCGACTCAACCCATCAAGTAGTAGTATTACGTTTGTCTGCATATTCTTTTATTGATTAATCAAAAAGCAGAGACAGACAGAAGGTATAAGCATATATCCAGATCAGTGATCAGTTTGGGCAGCTTGGCTGGCATATAACATGGCATGTGGGATTCCCGTTTAACAGCTCTATATAGTTTGGTTTCACCACCATACAACTACAGTCCAGCCTACCAACGGAGAAGAACTTACATGTCATCATGGGATCCTCAATTAATCGCATTTTGTCATGCAAAACAGTTATCGCAAGTAGCAGAATGCGATAAATAAGAAATAGCAAAATAGCGATATTCTCATGATATACAAGTTTTCTTCCTGCCAAAGAAGTATTGTTCCCCTGTGACCAATGATGATGAAGAAGAGAAAATTTAATATAAAATAATATAGTGCAACATTATTGTGTGTGTTAGGAACCAAATGCGTCGCTAATTTTCAAAAAAAAGGAACCAAATGCGTGTTGCAGGGCCCATTATCAACAATATACCAGTCTGTTTGTCCCTACACAAGCATATCTATTTGTATTCAACTCTCAGCCCGTCCTCCTTCATTCATTTTGAAGTATATATATTTGCCAATGCCAGGTGGGATTAATGTTTGCAGCTTAATGAATTTGTACCAACTCTGCCTTGACTTCAGTTTCATGCCAACAACCACAAAATATTTATTTATAAGTAGCTGCTCTGCTCGCGTTTCAGTATACATCCCACAGGTAGGCGATAATCTTCAATCTTTTTTCTCATATATACAACCGATGTTGTGGAAGTTTGAACCTAAGACCTCTACTATGTAAGTCATGACTCTTAATATTTGCCAATGCCAAATGGGACCATTGGCTCAATCTTAATAACCTAACAACCATTCATTTCAATCCCAATTTTGATGTATATTTTGAGGTTTATTGAAGCCCAATCATTGGGTGTGGTGTGAGGATGGGCAAGGTAGATCCTAATGGACTACCAAATCCTTTTTTTTTTTGGGTGACTACCAAATCATTTATGAGCCCATTTTATGCATACATCTTACTACAAACAAAAAGCCCATGCTTTATTTCTTAAAAGAAAACCCAAAGAAACAAAAGCCAGGGTTTTGGCTTTCAGAGGGTTTAAGGCGCGCTCTCCTCTCTGCCTAATGCTATTTTCTGATTACAATCGGCGTTTTGTTCGTTTCTCATGATTATCCGCCAACTGAATTTCAAAACCCTCCAACGAATACCCAAGCAACGGTATGCTAGCTGCTCTTACTTCCATTCATTCAGACATGAGCACCAACCATTCGACCAAAATCCCCAACCAAATGCAGCCTCAACTAACCGCTCTATGCTCAACTACCTGCACAGAAACCTTCCACTTAGAGCCCTTGACATGTTCTGTAAGCAACTTCAACTACATTTGTCTCATAACATCGATGAAGTTACCGTTACCCTTGCTGTCAAGGCCTGTCAAGGGGACCCTAAACCTGGATGCCAAATTCACGGGTTTGCAGTTTCTTCTGGATTTGCTTCGTATACTACGGTTTCAAATTCTTTGATGAGTATGTACACCAAAGCTGGACAGCTTGATGGTGCCTTACTTATCTTTGAGACTATGTGTTATACTGATATAGTTTCTTGGAATACTATTCTTTCGGGATTTCAAACAAGTGAGGGTGCATTGAATTTTGCTCTTAGGATGAATTTTAATGGAGTTGTTTTTGATCCAGTGACTTATACTACGGTTCTTGCTTTTTGTGCGGATCATGAAGATTTTCTATTTGGATTACAACTGCATTCTCTTATATTTAGGTCTGGTTTAGATGGTGAAGTTTTTGTTGGAAATGCACTTATAAGTATGTATTCAAGGTGGAGGTGGTTAATAGAAGCTAGGAGTGTGTTTGATGAAATGGCGAATAAGGATCTGGTTTCATGGAATGCAATACTATCAGGTTACTCTCAAGAGGGAAATCATGGGCTTGAAGCGATTTTTGTCTTTATTGAGATGGTGAGAGAAGGGGTGGGGTTAGATCATGTCTCATTTACTAGTGCAGTTTCAGCTTGCGGTCATGAAATGAATTTAGAACTTGGGAAACAGATACATGGCTTGACAATTAAATCAGGATATGGAAGTCATGTTTCAGTTTGTAATGTATTGATCTCAACATATTCAAAGTGTGAGGTTACTGAAGATGCCAAATTAGTCTTTCATTGCATGAATGATCGCAATGTAGTGTCTTGGACGACTATGATTTCTATAGATGAAGAAGATGCCATCTCTCTATTTAATGAGATGAGATTGGATGGAGTATATCCAAATGATGTTACATTTGTTGGACTAATCCATGCTATATCAATTAGGAAGTTGGTGGAGGAAGGCGAAATGATTCATGGGTTTTGCATAAAGACTGGCTTTTTATCAAAGCATAATGTTTGCAACAGCTTGATCACCATGTATGCTAAGTTTGACTCCATGCATGACTCCATCAAAGTTTTTGAGGAGTTAAACAGCAGAGAAATCATATCGTGGAATGCTGTGATTTCAGGGTTTGCTCAGAACAGGTTGTGTCAAGATGCACTAAAAACATTCTTGGTAGCAACTATGGAGTCGAAGCCAAACAATTACACATTTGGTAGTGTCTTGAGTGCAATTGGTGATGCTCAGGATATTTCTCTGAAATTTGGCCAACGATGCCACTCTTCCTTGATCAAACTTGGATTAGTGACTGACCCAATTATCGCAGGTGCTCTTCTTGATATGTATGCAAAGCGAGGAAGCATTTGTGAGTCCAAAAGAGTTTTCAGTGAGACGCCTCATAAAAGTCAGTTTGCTTGGACTGCAATAATATCTGCGTACGCTGGGCATGGAGACTATGACTCAGTGATAGAATTGTTCAAGGAGATGGAGAAAAAAGGGGTAAGACCTGATTCAGTCACATTTCTTTCTATACTAACAGCATGCAGCAGAAAGGGAATGGTGGAGATGGGCCGTCACCTCTTTCACTCAATGGTGAAAGACTATCATATTGAACCATCTCCTCAGCATTATTCAAGTATGGTGGACATGTTGGGACGGGCAGGGAAATTGGAGGAAGCAGAGGAATTGATGAGTCAGATCCCGGGACAGCCAGGGTTTTCGTTGTTGCAAAGCCTGCTTGGGGCTTGCAGGATCCATGGGAATGTGGAGATGGCGGAGAGAGTAGCCGATACATTGATGAGATTGGAACCAATGGAATCAGGTTCTTTTGTGTTGATGTCCAACTTGTATGCTGAGAAAGGGGACTGGGAAATGGTAGCAAAAGTTAGGAAAGGGATGAGAGATAAAGGAGTGAGAAAGGAAGTGGGATATAGTTGGGTGGATACTGGTGATGCTGATGGTTCCTTGTGTCTGCATGGGTTTTCATCAGGTGATACATCCCACCCAGAGTCTGGGGAGATATGTAGAATGGCCAAATGTCTAGGATTAGAGATGAAAATTTTGAGAGAGAACATGTGGGAGACAAAATCACTGAAAAGGGACTCCTTCTCGAGGCCCTCACTTTGAAGGCTTGAATCTGTACATGTAAAACTTCAAAACTCATGATTGTTAAGAAGTTCCGTAGCCAAATTTCTATTTTAAAAAAAAAGAAAAAGGAAATTCATCTTGAGGTAAGGTAACATACAAATGAAGTTTTGATGTGAACGATAACAAAAGGTCATGTATGGGTTCCCTTTGCCCATCACCACCTATAATCTTCTGTTTAACGTTTATAATAAAAAGGAAAAAGAAAGGTTGCATATACAAAAGGGTCATATAAATGAGTGCAAATTAACCATCAAGATCTGGTGAGTCATGGAAACAACCAGAAGACAAAGCAATAATAGAGCAAAATGCAAGTTAAATATAGCCGCGCGGCTATACTATTTAAATATATTATTTTGAAGGTATAGCCGTTCGGCTATACTCTTGGAATATATTCGAATATTTTAACGGTATAGAAGCGCAGCTATACTATTTTAATATATAATTTTGACGGTATAGCCGTGCGGCTATACGATTTAAATATATTATTTTGACGGTATAGCCGTGCGGCTATACATGTTAGATATATTCAAAAACGAACGCGAAGCTGGCACTCGTAGCCACCATTTTGCTTCTCCATAAGCGCTTCCAAGCTTCAAAGACTCGGTCTTGAGCCTCTCTCTCTCCCTCTCAACTCAAGCTTCGATTTTTTTTCTTTCGTTTTGGCTGCTCCGTTGATTGGATTGGATTGGACTCTCTCTACGAAAACCATCAAATGTCATTCAGCTATTGAAATCTCCACTAAGATAACAACTCTGATGCTATAAGGGAGTTAGGCGGCCTGGGCAGATCTAGGCGGCTCCTAGGAGGCCTGGGCGGATCAAGGCGGCTCCTAGGCGGCCTGGGCGGATCTAGGAGGCTCCTAGGCGGCCTGGGCGGGTCTAGGCGGCGCCTAGGCGGCCTGGGCGGATCTAGGAGGCTCCTAGGCGGCCTGGGCGGGTCTAGGCGGCGCCGTTACCCTTAGAGCCCTTGACATGTTCTGTAAGCAACTTCAACTGCATTTGTCTCATAACATCGATGAAAATACCGTTACCCCTGCTATCAAGGCCTGTCAAGGGGAACCCAAACCCGGATGCCAAATTCACGGGTTTGCAGTTTCGTCTGGGTTTGCTTCGTATACTACGGTTTCAAATTCTTTGATGAGCGTGTACACCAAAGCTGGCCAGTTTGACGGTCCCTTACTTATCTTTGCGACTGTGCTATACTGATATAGTTTCTTAGAACAAGTAAGGGTGCATTGAATTTTGCTCTTAGGATGAATTTTAATGGAGTTGTTTTTTATCCAGTGACTTATACTACGATTCTTGCTTTTCTACCTTTATAAACAATTGCTCAGATTCTACAAGAAAGATCCAGTGACAATGGAGTAAATGTCCATCACAAATCCGACCGTGCCTAACAAATCATATTACTTTCTGAATATTTGCCTCAAATACTAGGAATAATCAGGTTGTTTGGGGTTTTGAATATCAGAAAATCTAATAAAGGTCAATGGATGAAGTCTTACTATGGCTTGGACAATACTGAACCTGAGTTTGATACAAAGTGGATAAGGACCGCTTAGATGATCCACACGTCCAAGCCAATCTGCTACTTCAAGTCAGAGTTGTCTTCAACTACATATTTGTCGAATAAAAACTTCATGTCGTTTTCCTTCTTAGTTCTCTCATCCTTTTATTCTCTTAACATACATGAATTCTGCATTCAAGCACATTTTGCAGTTAGAATTACCAATCAGTAATTACGTCAGACTTGAAGTCAGTATTGCATATACGAATCATCCAGGCCATGACAGATAAATGTGCTAAAAGTGGGTAGATTTTAAGCTCAATTACTTGCATTCATCCTCTGCAAATGGTCGTGCAGGTATTCGTCTTAGTAGATACAATTCTGACTTCTTAGTAGTAGTACTTGCCTCGAAGTTCATAAAAACAGAAAATTTAATACAAATCAAACATCAAAAGATTTCCTAGTAACACAACAACTCCATCACACTGAATATGCATTTCCTAGTCAAAGCCTCTGAAGGCTCCCACTATTTCAGTCCGAAGAGGCCCATCACACCGAATATGCATTCGAAGATAGCTTAGATAAGGAGTTTCTCAATGGCATCCTGCAGTTCATACATAAAATGTTCAGAATGTAGGACCAAATCCAAGCACTAAGGAAACCTGAAACATAAATTGTAGATTAAAACTAGAACGAAGAATACCTTGAGCTGTTGTATTTGCGACTTCAATTGACTTCCCTCATTGGAAGTCACAGAACACGCAATGACAGGTCTTGTGACACCACAGGCTCGGCCAAGTGCTTGCTTCGAAGGGACAAAAACGTAGGGAACATTCTGCCAAATTCAAATAAAACACTTGTAACGTGCTTTAAATTGATTTAAATCACTAGGAGAATCATCAAAGTAAAAAGTAAGGATTTTGAAGCTTCAACATAGTAAACTAAAAAATCATGAAGAAATAAACATATAATACTATCTTGGGCATGGTCTTTCATGTCTGCAACCAATAAGCCTTGCTTACTAAAATGCTTGCACCAAATGGGATGCACACTGTCTGACCTTCAAATAGGCGAATAGGTGCATCGATGTCCAGCCATAGACCACAATCCTACCAACTAAGGTAAATACCTAACGAGTCTGGTTTGGGTGAAATATAACACAACCCGTCCCAATATATAACACAAAACAAGTACGCAATCAAACACAACCAAAGGGGTAAAAGTTCTCTCTCACTTCATTTTTGTGTGTAAAACATCAAACACTTGGAAACTACAGTGAGTAACTCTTAACAGACGATAACGAACCATAACAGGACAGACAATGAGACTAAAAGGAAACAATTAATACACAAAAGGTGAGCAAATAAAAATAGAACTCGAGTATGTCTTTGTGAAAAGCAGCAATAGTTGAATTTATTGAACTATCCTCAGATGAGAAAAACAACACAACACTCTCCCATCATCCAATAGGGTGAAGAAAAAAAAAACCCATGTCGCAATCGAAGAATTAACGCATTTATGATACTAAAATTTCAGTGCCATAGATATGTTACAGGAATGATGAATAGTACCTTATCTTCAGCCAACAGGGGAAGGTGAAGAAGAATCTCAATCGGCTCAGTGTCACAAGCCATCACTACGAACTCAGAAATACCCCTGTTGAGGGTCTTAGTCGCTGAAAAAAAACCCATAAAAAAATGTTGAACTCTATATAATTCTGACTCTAAAAAGAGAGACTGCACAGATAAAAACAGAAGCAGGTAGCCATGGCATTGAAATATGAGCATTTAACGTACCTTCATTGGCGCCCTTTTTAAGCTGCTTGTAGTTAGCTGCCTGTTGAACCAGGTCGAGTATTGTAATCGTCAGCTGCGCATCGGCCAAAGGGTACGCTTTTGCGTTCACTGCCTCTCCTGTCTGCAATTACATTCATACACAAACATATTAATAAACAGACAAATCACAAACACAGTCAATCAACCATGCTCTCTAAGCTGAAAACAAAGATGAAGAGCAAGATACTACCATTGTGTGGTCGATTTCGTGGGAGCAGAGAGGCGCTAGGGTTTTTTATGTGATATAAATTAGGGTTTAAGAAGATGCAGTGCCGTCTACTGAGGGTTTTTATGGGCCACCGTAATTTACACCGACTATTAATCACCGGGTTGCTCCAGCCCGTTATGTATAAGTTGGGCTAAACCTTCTGTTTAATACTAATACTTAGTCTTGGGCCGGTCCTTCCTGATTATGGTTCTTTTTGTTTATGGGATAACTAGAAATGTGTCTTTTATAATGTAAAATTGAAATGCATTATTAGGATCGGTTTCGTTCAAGGTTTAACATTCGTTTGGCTGAAGGAACTGAAAATTACATAGAATTCTAAAATAACGGAATTTTGATTTTCATTATTTCAATTTCTGTCAATTAAAGATTTTAATGTTTGGATTTATATATATATAGAATTTTGTAAATGGCACTATAAAAATTGTGAAATGAAGCCTATTTTTGTGGAAATTAAACTCAGGAGTTTGATGTCCCAATTTTCATGATTTTTCAGTACGTCATTTAATAAATTCTGTTCTTAAGTTGCCAAACAAGGGAATTGTCAATAATTTCACCTTTTAAATTCTCAACTTTTAGCTAAATTCTGAGTTATTTTCTCTCATCTAAACAGAAGGTAAGAATGGGTACGAAATTGAACTCTTATATTTTTGGTGGAAGGAACTCAAATTGTAGTTCCCATGTTTTAGAGATTATTGTTTCCAAATGATATTTGGAAAGTTTATAAAACTTTATTGAGTTTCGTCCTAATTTAAATTGTAGTAACAAATCACCATGCTTCTAATTCATAATAAATTTGGGGGAGATTATGCTCCTACTCTCACAAGGGGTACACAAAAGGGTCTCGTCTCCTATGTGAGTATATTAAACTTGATGTCCAAATAGGTGACGCAGGGGGTCAACATTTGAGTTGAAAATCAAGTATCAATCTTTTCAAACTGACGGTTCATTTTAGTCCGAAAATCAACCAAAAATCCCGATAAAAATGTAAGTTGAGCAGTACACAACCCATTAATAAACCGAACCAAATCAATTATTATAATTCAATGCACAATTACTTTTTACTAAACATGTCACATTTTTATTGGAACTTGAAATATTTATGTTACTATAAGGTTGATGAAACCAAGCAACTAGGCATGATTTTTGGACAAATCAGATCATAATAAGGGGATTTCAATTCTAATCCAAACATATTCGGAATGAAAATTCTTTCCAGTTATGTTCCAAAAAAAAAATTAGGAATTTCAATTTCCATTCTAATTCGGAGAACTCAAAAATTTTGGAAACTTTTGGAACTTACATATTCCATTTTTGTTGAAATTTTTGGAAACTAGCTAAATTATTAACATGCCCAACCATTTGAAGAATTAAATTTGACTCAAAATTGAAAAATCATGCTATAAGCTTTTTGTTGTTGTTGTTGTTGGAAGTACAAACTATAAGCTTGGAAAACTATTTGTGCTAGTACTCAGAAGTTGTTATCCTTTAGGGAATAACTTGTTTATGTCTATTTGGTCATCAAATTATATTTAGTTGAACATGAAATTCGAAAATTTTCGGAATCTCTAGATACATTCCAATTCCAATCCAATTTTGATCGGAATTTTCAGATTTTGGATGTCATAATTGATTTGGATTTGCCACAATCGGAAAATTTTGTAACTTAATCGCTCGGAATCGGATTTTTCAATCCAACTTGCACCTGTACAAGCAACCGAACAACCCAAATCAAAATTACAGTAAATTGAACCGAACCAAACCAATCTTATTTGGTTGATTACGATTTGAAAATATGTTCAATTTAATTATCAATTTGAGAGTATTTTCCGTACACCACTTTAACCTAAGGTGGACTTTCATCGTCCTTCTCACCACTTCAACGTTTCTAAATGGAACCGTACGGATGGTGCTCATCTTTAAGTGGCTGTGGCTGTCCAGTTGGCGATATATAATTTGACGGGTGACAAATTGTTGTTTTAACGCGGCACTCTCTCTCTTATTGTCAGATCCCCCGGGTTAAAATCAAAGATCATCAAACATTCACCGTGAAATCCTATTTTCTTTTGCAATTACAGACTAGTTCTGCGATCACTGCACCGCCGCCACCGCCAGATTATAGTTCTGCAAAAACCAGACGACCACAGCATTTTACAACTACAATCCGTAAGCTCTAATGGGATGGTTCGAGGAGACCATGGACTCCGTCAAGTCCATTCAGATCAGACAAGCTCTCTCCCAAGCCCTCACTCTCGGTCTGTACAACCTCGAACCCATGTATTTTTTTTGTTTCACTGCGCACAAAAGTTTTTCTATTTGTTTCAATTAACTTACAAGAAAAAGAATAAGATTGCAGCTTAGGTGTTTGATATATGGTGCAGGCTTGATTGTCACGTCGGCATTGATTATATGGAAAGGGTTAATATGTATGACTGGGAGCGAATCACCTGTGGTGGTTGTGCTCTCTGAAAGCATGGAGCCTGGCTTTGCAAGGGTGAGTTCAATTCCCTTTTGTGTGTCCAGTACTCAGTGTTCTAACCAAAAGAGTCGCTTGAACTTAAAGCGTGTTTCAAGCTAAAACAAAAGTGAAGGGCCTGAATTTAAGTTTGGGATGCAGACTATGCATTGTACTTGGTTTGAGCAATTACTGTGTTTTAAAAGTAGTTGGCAATTGGTGTCTTGGTGATCGTTGGTGTTTCTGACTGTAAGAGTTGAGTGGTAAAATATTTTCCAGTTTTCTGAAATGGCTGTATACAAGATTTTGTCAAATGGTATATATACCAATGCGTTAATATAGTGGTATATACCTAGAGATTCAGGTGCTGATTATTTTCGTTCAGAAAAGCATGTTTCTAGATTCTAGGTTATTCCAACATTCAGATGTTTAATAAACCACCATTGTTCTAGTTGCATCGTATTCTTTCAGATAAAGAAATGTTTATGAATGGTCCTTGTTGCCATTTGTGCATCTCTTCCTTTAAAAGTAGGTCTTGGGTCCACATCATGGAAGATGAGAGATTTGAGAAGGGAAAGGCTATCCGCTGTTGTGTAGCCCAATAGCATCTTATAGGTTAGTGGACTACCTATCAATATTTTGTTTAAAACCACTTTACTGTGTTATCGCCTGCGGTTCTACAAAGTTATGCCAGAGGGCTTTTTGTTTACAACGTGAAGTGCTTCACTGTTACAGACACTCATCTTTGTTTTTCGTTCAAATTTTGGCATCTCATTTTACCATTAAACATGAATAAAAATATGTGCTTTCTTTTGCACTTTTTCATTTGTTTGTTGACATGATGATGTCTTTCAGGGTGACATTTTGTTCTTGCATATGAGCGAGGATCCTATTCGGGCAGGAGAAATTGTGGTGTTTAATGTGGATGTATGCCCTTTTTATGCTATTCCTCCTTTAGTTCATTCATTTAAACTATTTCTTATTTGTTTAATCCATTTATGAGCATCATCTAGCATGTTTTGGCTTTTATCATATGTTTATTGTACTTAATTTAATCTGAACTTTATGAAAGAAGCATTGCATGATTAGCTTTCACTGCTGGAGTTTGGGTGTCCTTTTGGTTCATCAGTATAGAGTACATGATTTGACAGAGAAGATTTGGCACTCAGCAATATCTTAGCTATGACATTTGGTTTCTCATTATTGTGTCGCTTTCATAACTGATGATAATTACAAAATTTTCTTTTGGGTCATACTACTGGCCTATGCATGCAATTTATTGTGTTTTTAGACTTGTAGTTGTACTTCTGCTAATATATATTTTTTGCTTTGTCTAGGGACGTGACATTCCAATTGTTCATAGAGTAATTAAGGTAAGAATCATGATTTAACCATCTGAGCAAAAGGGTGACCCTGTGACATCATAGCACCTCCCTTCAGCTTAGATGAATCTGTTTAATGTTGATGACCATTTTCTGTTAGGTTCATGAGCGGAAAGATACTGGAGAAGTTTATGTCCTCACAAAAGGTACTATTTTCTTTTCTAGGCAGATCGATTAGACCATTTAAATCTTTGTATTCCTGTCAATTATACAAATTCTTTGCAGGTTATCTCTTCTTATAATTTATAAAAGAAGAAACTGGAAAAAAAAATCTTGAAGTCATTAGATGATGACATAGTAACTTGGGAAAAGTTTGAGGATTTAAATATGTTTCAGTATTTCAGATTCTGAAAATCATTTTATAATGTATGATTTTAGTAACTGTAGTCTTCATGTTTTTTATTTGCAGGAGACAATAATGACGAGGATGACAGGGCCCTGTATGCTCGGGGCCAGCATTGGTTGCAACGACGCCATATCATGGGGAGAGCTGTTGGGTAGTACTTTCTTATATTTATCATTTTCTTTGAGCTGTTGGGTAATTTGTTTATATCTTTTAGGTAAATTGACAACTACGAAATAATAATGTAGAGATTTGACTTTTTCAAACAATCAGAATTGTGCTGGTTATGTTTTGAACATTTGATGCACCGAAGTCACGTACAAACTAACATAAGGCTGCTTTACCATAGTCGATTCTACAATATTTTCAGCATGAAACTATCTAGTTTAATGGGTTGATGTTTGTAAAAATTAATTGTTTCTATGAAAGTTGAGTTCTACCTGGGAGATCTTCGATTGTGGGCTTTTTCTGCCTCTTTGCCTAATCATAATATTGAGCCTGGATCCATATATAGATATGTATTTGTCAATATACATATATCGTCTACTTTCATACATGCTGAAAGAGTGCCTTTTGATTTGTATTTCGTTCCTCTGCAGGTTTTTGCCTTATGTTGGATGGGTGACAATTATCATGACAGAGAGGCCTATAATCAAGGTTTGCTTTTATTGGATTTTAGACCATGCTGTGTGTATATCTTTAGCATCCTTAAGTTGAAGACATTCTTCAGATTTGCTTCTAATCTTGCATTAGTCAGTTACAAATAAAATTTTGACATTCTTCATATTAGAAGGCTTTTCTACGTGTAACTCATATGCCCATAAATCCTATGAATCTCAGAAAAACAAAGGAGGAAAAAACAATCGAATTTTTTTAAGGGTTTTTGCCCCATACAATATGCCTAAGCATCTACAGCCTACAGCTGAGGCTTGGGACTTAACGAAATTAACAAGGTCATTAACAAGGTGTTTTTGTTATTGCAGTACATTCTGATAGGGGCGCTGGGATTGCTGGTCATAACCTCGAAGGATTAGGGATACCAGTGTAGAGATACGCATTTCTTTTTTGAAGCAGGGGAAGAGACGAGAGAGACACACAAGAGAGAGAGAGAGAAGCCAGTTGTAATTTTTGTTTTTCCTTACCCCCTGCCGTATTGTAGCAAGGCATCAGCATCAATAATTCATCCTTATTTTGAAGGATAAAGAAAACATGAAGACCAATGAAAGTAGAAGAGTATTAGGCCATTTATCAATGTCGCAATCAATGGCACAATCAAGTGGTTCATTATACTAATGAAAGTAGAATAGTAAAAGAAACGAAGATTAGCAACCAGAATAATGCTATTCTTCCACACTCGTGTAGCACAATTTGTCAATATAGAAATCATTTTTCCTTTATTTATGGTAAAAATCACATCTCAAGTATATATATGGCTCCTTGAACCATGCATCCACAACATTTTATGTAGACTTTACAAATGGATGTAATCGGGATCACTTAAACTTAGATGCCATGCCAGTGCCACAAAACTCCCTCGGCACATACACCAGCACAGGAAAAATTAGGTTGAACATGATATGTAACATTAACAATAGCAAAGCTTACATACTAGCTCGTTGCATCCGTGATAATGCATGCATGGAAACATTAGTTAAATCACAGACAATTTTACACAAAGTCATTGTGCATATATAAGACTAAAGAACAGAAAATGTGTGCAGGCGGGGGGCACTGTCAAGTTTCAATAAGTAGAACTTCAAAATTTGCAGCTATGATCCTTCCCTCGATTGCGCTCCATGCACCGTCCACAACAGAAAACTGAAAGACTGGCACCTAACATGTAGTCTGCATGAAAAAACAAGAATGTAAAGCACTTTGTTACAATTTCGAAAACAAGGGGACATTTAAATTCCATCATGTAAACGCCAAAGCACAACAATATTACATTAAAAAAAAATGAACAAGTCAACACAAACATCGCAGCTGCAGGAACATGATAACACTAGATTGTTTTCGCAGAACATTATGCAAATCTTTCTTTCAATCATGTGCATATGTGATGCTATTCAGACAGGGGTAACATGGAATATTTTGAAGAAAGAAAATGAAAACAACAATCATTTTTGTTTCAAAGTTCTATAGTTGAAACCATAGATAAGCAAACATATAGTTCCATCAAACTAGCAAACGAATCCTCTTGTCGTCAAGTGCAGCAGTACATCAATGAAAGAAGAATTGAGGTAAAAAAGGTTCTGCAATCAGACATAATACAAGAATTCATGAGAACACCATGCATATGAGATGGCTTTATATGCTGATTCAACCTTTCAGAACCTTAACTATCATGTCTCTCAAAAGTCAAGACTCCAAATTTTCACAAAAATATGTACACCCACCGCACCATTTTCAAGTGCATATATACAAATTACTTTAGCAAGGGATCATATCTACGATAGTTTATAGCTGGAGCAACAGATATATATCCGTAACCTGATCACACATACAACATTAGCTTGTGCGAGAGAAAAAGAAGAAGCAAAGAATCACTAATTGCACATTTCCTCACTAGATTTATCCAGAATAGACATAATTGTAAAACATCTAAAAGAAAATATACCAGGATAAATGAGACACATTAAGCTGCCGTCTCAAACCGTTGCAACATGTCACAATGTGGTGTTTCACGAATAAATCCCCACTGGCGGCGCTGCAGCTCAAGCCGACAGTTCTGGGAAAGAATATTGAAGTATTCTCTCTCAACGCGTTGCTCTAGCGTGACACGCTCCGAGCTACCTGGTGGGAAATCTTGCTCAAACTTGGTTGACCTAACATAAAAATTAACACCCTTTTCCGTAGTAAAGCGGTATTCATAGGGATAGGACCTGGAAAGGGCATAGATAGGCTCCGAAGATGGCATAAAGTTGACAAGCAGAATAAGCAACACAGGCAACAACTGAATTAGAGTCCGAATATGGGACCCGCCAGAACCATGATCACCACCAGCCCTCTGTCCCATTCCACCATGCCCAAAACTGAATCCACGGAACTGGGTTGCCGGAGCCATTCCTCCAAAGAAGAAGTTCCTAAAGATCTCCTCAGCATCAACATCCCCATCATAAAAACCATTAAATCCATGTGCTGCATGGCTGGAAGCACGTCTCTCGTAAACAGGCTCATCCGAGCCCATAACATCATATTTTTTCCTACTCTCTTGATTGCTAAGACACTGAAACGCCTTCGACACAGCCTTAAACGCTTCCTCAGCTCCCGGCGCCTTGTTCTTATCCGGGTGAACCTTCAAAGACAGTTTTCTATAAGCCTTTCGAACATCTTCAACAGTGCAGCTCTTTTCCACCCCCAAAATCTCATAGTAATCCTTTTTCTTCTTCAGTTGCCTCACAATCGCAATCTGCTCCTCCGTGTACGCAGCAGCTGGTGATACTTTAGAGGATGAAGATCCATCAGTTGACGGAACTCTTTGGCGAAGCGAGGGTTGATCGGACGGCTTAGCTGAAGCCGACCCAGATGGCCCATTGGCAGACCCACCAGCATCTGAACCGGACTGAGGATTGGAATTGCCCTCAATCGACGACAAGAGATCGTCGATGGGTAGCGTCGGATCGAGACGTCGAGCTTTAGTTAGGAATTTTAGGGCACGGGTTCGATCCCCAGCTCCCAAAGCTTCTTTCCCAATTTTGAAGCATTTCAAAGCATCGTCTTTGTTTCCGTCCATCTCAAAAACTTTCACAGAAGACAAAGACAACCAATCCCCACAAAATAATTCCAAGAAAACTAAGCCAATAAGGAACCACTATCGAGTTTCAAGAACACGCAACCCATCAAAAAAATTTCGATGCTTGAATCAGAAATTGAATTCTGTTTGCTGAAAATCGCCAGAATAAAGAAAACGACTAAAGCAATGAAATTGAAACAATTCTGGGAAATTTGACTTACGAACGAAATGGATCTGAAGGAGACGTATTCTAGGGATCAATCAATTTCTGGGAATTGGAAATTTTGATCGAATTAGGGTTTCATTGTGCGCGGGATTTGGGGCACACTCCAACACGGTGGGGATTTTGAGAAAGAGTGATTTAGCGGAAGTGAAATTCTTGTTTTTAAGGACGTGTTTGCGTGGCAACGGTTGAAAAGTCGTTACCTTTTTTTTTCTTCGTTATGTTAAGCCCAAAATACAGTAAGGGCAAGGCCCAATATACGATTGCCAAACAAAGATAAAAGCCCTATTATCCCAATTCTAGGTTACTCAGAGAACGAAAACGTCGGCGTTTGGTCGTTATACATAAACCCTGGGAGTTGCTCGTTCTCTTCTTCTTTAGCTTTCAAGTCCCGAGCTGCACAACCAAAGAGGTCGCAGTAATGGAGACCCCGAACCAGATTCAAATCGACCTTGGTAATCTCATGGCCTTCGACCCTCATCACCACTTCCCCTCAATCCCCTCCTCCAGGTTATTATTATTACTATTTTTTATAATTAATTATTTTATTTATCGTTTACATTTTGGTAATATGTTGTGTAGCACTGGGTTTGTGACTTTTTGTGTTTGAGAAGTTGGTAATCTAAAAGCCTTATGATTGTGGTTGGTCCGATATCTAACCATTAAAAATGGTTTGTTCATTTGCCGATTTTCTTATTTTATTTATTTTTCACTATATTTAGGGAGGAATTAGTGAAGGAATGTCTAACAAAAGGCACTGAGCTGGTTCAATCGATTGCGGACAAACTTTTCAACTTACCTTCAACTGAAGACATAGATGGTCCCCTTGTGCAGTTGCCTCGTCCAGAAACTAAATTGCCCAGAGAGAAGCATGTAAGTCATTCCGCTTCGTTTCTTGATATGTATGATCGTACATATATTGCTTAACAATCTGTCATTGAAAATAAGTGGAATGAAAGTTCTGAATGCATGGTTTCTTTTAAATAACTAAAACAATTAGAAAAAGAACTTACTTCTTAAGGGATCTGAGGAATTCCTGTTACTTATTGATGCCCCTTCTGTGCTGCTAAATTATGGCACTCCTCATGCAAATTGGTTGACTAGAATCGTGGCATATGCAAAAGGGCTGTTAGTGCTGCTGGTTGTTTTCTGTAACTGCACTAAGAGTTTCTATTGTATTCTTAGCATAAAGACCTGACTGCCAATTGCATATTTCTTTGTTTTCTACAGCTTCCAGTGCCTAAACCTCCTACAAAGTGGGAAGTGTTTGCCAAAGCGAAAGGTTAGCCATTACTGTATGGAGTTATATGAATGAAACAATTTTTTTATTTCCCCTTTTTTCCCTTTTCCCCACCCCAACCCAAAAGGCTCTGTTTGAGGTTTATCATGTTTGGCTTTTTGGGACTTGAGAAATCTAGTTGGATTTAATATTTTGGAAAATGGAATATCCACGAGCTGAACTTGTATGTGTTGGTTATATTATGTTGGGGTTTTTGCAGGTATAAAGAATCGCAAAAGAGACAAGGTTGCATATGATGAACCAAGTCAGTCGTGGAAACGTCGCTTTGGATATGATCGTGCAAATGATGAGAATAGTGTGCCTATCATTGAGGCAAAGACAACTGATGGTAGTTAATTCAAACCCTTGAGGCCTTCAGAAAAGTCATTATTTTCTTTTTATAAGCACTGAAACACATGCTTTATTTTGTCGATAAGACCTGAAAACTTATCCTTGTGGCCATGGATTTCACTTTTTGCAGTGCCAGGGGAAGATCCTTTTGCTAAAAGACAAGATGAAAAAAAGAAACGAGTTGAAAAACAAGACAAAAATAGGTTGCAGAACTTGAAGCAAGCTGCAAAAGTTGGTGCTCTGCCAAGGTTTTGACCTTTTACTTCTCTGTGTTATTCAAAGCATAGATAGCTCATCACTGGTTAAACTAGAAAACCAGTTAGCAGCATACACATCTAATTTGGCCATCTGTAACAACAAATTCTGTTCTTTTAAGATCCAGAAAAACGTAATAAGCTAGCCTTTATATTGTAAGTTCACACTTTGGACAAGTTTCAGAGATCTTATTATGTTTTTCTTGCATTGGAACACAATAACTTAAGTAAACTCTTTTTGCAGTCATGTTCAACTAGCTGCTACAAGGTTGCCCATAACGGGAACCCAGGCTGCACCTAAGAAGGTTACTAAAGACGAATTGGGGAATGTAGCTGGAATAGCAGCAACTGCAACAGCCAGTGGTGGAAAGTTTGACAAGAAATTGCCAGGCGAAAAGCCTTCTAAACATAAAGGAAAGTTTCGCAAGGTATGTATTCTCGTCCTAGCCATGTACAACTAATTGTTGCATGTCTTGATAAAATGGTAAAGTAGTTGACCTTTTTTTCCGGCTTTTGCATTCAGTTTTTACCAGTTGTAGAAGGAAAGGGCAAACACTCGCAAGAGAAGGAGCAAACAGAGAAAGTTCTGAACAAGCTAATGTCTAAGAATTCCCATGAGATACTTAATGTGGATAAGGTTTAAATCTCTTTCGCTGGACATGGTTTTTTCCTGCAGCATTTTATTTTCCAGTTATTAACTGAATCTTTGTGACACAGGCTGTTAACATGTATAATGTCAAGAAAGACAAGAAACGAAAGAACAGACCGGAGAAGGCTCCAGCATCCTCAAGCAAGTTGAAACCAAAGAAGAACCTTCACAAGAAGCCATTAAAGAAGGGATCTTCAAGTAAAAGCAAGGAAAAGTGAAGTTATTATTAGTGATGACAATGATAAGCTGTTGGAATTTTGAAGTAGGTTCTACAAGTTTAATTATTTGGAATCAAAAGTTTTGTGTAAGACTGCTTTATTTTTCAGGAGAAAAGTATTCAATCTCTCTCTCTCTCTCTCTCTTATGTATATTTACGTATATGTGTGGAAGGTGGAATTTCTATGGTCTACATGTCCTTGGAGATATGGATTTCCAAGTTCATGAAATGTCCACGTGTAGTTGATGAGTCTTCCAATGAATTATGGCACAAAACAACTTTCGTCCTCTCTTCACTTAGTAATTTGGAATGGAACGTCGACAACCAAAAGTTCAATTTTTATTTTCACAAGTGGATAATTCGTCTGATATATGGATTTAGTAAAGCGGATCCAAGTATTTAAGTTGTATCTAAATTAAGTATTATTGTAAACGGAAAAAATAAGAAGGATCATGAACCACAAAAAATAAACCCCACTTGCCCTTTAATCTCAACTTACAAAAAAATACTCGAATGTAATTGGCTCTCCTAGTTTTGCAATATTGGGAGCAAGACGTGCTCTTCTTCTCACGCACAAAGAAAAACAGAGACCAACCAATACCGAACCCGTTCTTCTGAAGAGCACATCATCCTTCCTTATTCCTGCAGTCTGCGGAGAGGAGAGCCTTTTCTTATAGTTTTTCATTCTTCCTGCAGACCATGTAGCAACCTCTGTATTGAAAATCTCATGTACCTTATGCTCTCTTATTCCGAAAAAGAAACATCCTTTTGCTAATTTTGTTGATACCCATTAAGCCATCCAACTCTTTTTTATATGTTCATACAAAACAAAAGCAACATTCTTACTACATTGGAAACTTGAAGAAGACATCTTAGTTTCAAGCTTTGGATTAATGGGTAGAAGAAGATTGCAAGGCACTGAAAATGCAACCAACGGTGTTGTGTTCTCTTGTTCTGTGATTAGGATCAATCGAAGTCCTGTATCTCACGCTGGTGGGTTGTTTGCAAGCGTTGGTCAAGTAGCAAGGGGGTTTGTTATTACACCAAATCTTCAGAATCCTATAGATAAAAGCACAAAGCTTCTGAGTTCCACATACATGAAATATATGCCAACTCCGGATTTTGGTTTGCGGATTGGCAGGGTTGATGAGTTGGTGGAAGGAGAGGCATTGGAGCTTGGAGAAGAAGAGCTGCTCAAGAACAACAAAAGGGGTGGTTTGAAATTGAAAATTAAGATTGGGAATGCATCATTGAGAAGGTTGTTCAGTGGAGCAATAGCAGGCGTGTGTCGCGCGCTGCGGTTGCACCATTGGAGACAATAAGGACCCATTTGATGGCGGGGAGCTGTGGTCACTCCAGTTCTCAAGTATTTCAATCTATTATGGAGACTGATGGATGGCAAGGCTTATTCAGGGGTACTTTGGTCAATGTCATCCGGGTTGCCCCAAGCAAGGCTATTGAGGTATGAGGTCAAGAATGTTGTGTTTTACATTTGAATTTTGATAGTTGATTGCAACAATCTTTGAGTAAGTAGAGTTGTGCTGGAAGACTTGTTAAGTTGAACAAATATTTCACTCTGTATGGTTGTATTTTGTTTGTTTAATTCTTGTCAAAAATCTCTATGCAGTGAATTCTTCAGCTGAGAAGTATTTTATTCACTGATTTGCTTCTTTTCCCTCTGTTGTGAGATGCCATTAATTTTATTTATTGCTTGTGCACCAGATCCAGCACTAGGCTGAGATTTTTACATTAATATTTGATCAGCCAGAGATATTGACGACGATGGCGTTGGCCTTCTCTTGAATTCATTGGGAGCTGGTATATTACTTGGAGAATCAGCGGATTAGCACACATAATTACTCAACTGATTAGCTGAAGCTCTAGTATGCTTCTTGGGGATCTTTTTTCTCTCAGTAAAATATATGTTTGGTAGTTCTATATCATTTCTTTGAATGCTTGTGTTTTCCCTCCTTTACTGTGTATCTATAGATTTTCAAATCTGATTGTTCTGGTTCCTACCTATCTAAACACTGCATATTTCTGAACTACACTATTTGGTAAATATTTTCATTTGCTGATGGAACCTATGTGCAGTTATTCGCTTATGATACGGTTAATAAGCACTTGACTCGACCTGGGGAGGAGCTCAAAATCCCTATTCCAGCTTCGTCAATCGCAGGCGCTGTTGCTGGATTTAGCTCAACCTTGTGTACATACCCTCTGGAATTGTTAAAAACACGATTAACCGTGCAGGTAAGCCGGAGCTGAAAAGGATTATTGAATTTATTGGCTTCTTTTCTTTGCATCAGTACTCACAGGTTTTTATGTTGATTGCAGAGAGGAGTGTACCATAACTTTTTTCACGCATTTTCTAAAATTGTCCAAGAGGAGGGACCTGCAGGACTGTATAGAGGCCTCACCCCAAGTTTAATTGGAGTAATTCCATATGCTGCCACCAATTACTTTGCTTATGATGCACTCTCAAAAGCTTACAAGAAAGCTTTCAAAAAGGAGGAAATCGGAAATATAACTACACTCTTAATCGGGTCAGCAGCTGCTGCAATTTCAAGCAGTGCAACTTTCCCACTTGAGGTGGCTAGAAAGAAAATGCAGGTCGGGGCTTTGAATGGGAGACAATACAAGCACATACTTCATGCTCTTTCTAGCATACTTGAGAGTGAAGGAATTGCTGGTTTATACAGAGGGTTGGGGCCAAGCTACATGAAATTGGTCCCTGCTGCTGGAATATCCTTCATGTGCTATGAGGCATGCAAGCGGATACTGACTGAGAATGAGGAAGAAATCTAATACGCTGAAAACCACAGAGTTTGTAATTTTTCGATCAATTGAAAGGTAGGTAGTTTTTAGTTCATAAACTGAAAAATGTGGCTGACTCACTAGCTAACCTTGCTCTGAATCTTGGGCTGGGATGTTCAATCTTTGAGTCCCTTCCACCTTCAGTGCACTCTGTTTTGCTTATAGTGCTTGCTAGTAGTTTTGTTTGGGGGTATGGCCAATTGGCCCCCATTCTACCTATTCTAATCCAGCTGCTATCAATCATGTCTCTGATCTCATCAGATCATTATAAACATATGATAGGAGTCTTGCATCACCATCTTCATCGACATGAAAAGCTGTGATGAATGAAACTAAGCTGAAATTCAGGGTGTTGGAAAAAGTAATCTTTACGTATGTATACATGTATCAAGAAATATAAATAAAGCTATTTTTTTCGGTCGAAGAAATATAACTAAAGCTTGAGTGAACATCTCGCCATCAAACTGATCCGCTATTTTGATAACGTGCAGTGCAGAAGAGAGAGTTCACTTGGCCCCCAGTTGTTTTCTATCTGACCAAACCTTTGCTTCTTAACAACCAACACGGTATTGAAATTTTGAATGGTTAATTTCAACATGATGAAATCCCTCTAAAAATCTCATCAAGGTGATGAATTGACATTAAACATAAACTAAAATGAAATTGAAAGGACGACCATTTAATTTTAATTTTAAACTGCACTTGGGCATGAATCTATTAACCTGAGATTCTGCTTCATATAACAGCAGCTATAAAAACAAGCTGAGTGGAGTTGTACAAAATGAGGCTGCTCTGCTCTACATCTGGGACAAGAATTTCAATTCAAAAGGATGACAAAAGACAAGCACCCAATGAAACAAGCTACACCATACTTTGATCATATCTTCCAAAACACAAAAGACCATTGGGTTTGTTGAATCTCCAACTTGTCTTCAGCAACTATTTCTACCTTTATCAATTGATATGGTTATCATATACCCTATGTAAATATGCCACCAGCAAGTATATAATATTTCATGGTGTCGTGCACTGCATACCTATTCCCAACCACCAGCAACAATAGTTTCATAATTTCCATAGCCGTATGGAACAGTAACATCATTATAGGAAGCAGCAGAAGTGCCCACAGAACAATCTCCATAACCATAGCTGCTTGGACCGTAATAACTCTCACGCCCCGAATGGGCAGACCTACGGAAGTCATAGCCACCAAACCTACTGCCACCAGACCTTTGGCTCCTACCACCACCACCACCACCACTACTATAAGTCTGTGATCCTTCAGCATATTCGTTAAGCCAACTAGGAACCTCCTGGTTTGACTCCTGCATCAACTCAATTAGTCCCTTTGCAAGTGGCTGGTTCTTGTCATTGAAGAAGGCAGTTGCAAGACCAGAATTTCCAGCACGTCCTGTCCGACCAATCCTGTGAACATAGTCATCTATGCCTTTTGGGAGGTCAAAATTGATGACATGAGCAACATGAGGGATGTCTAAACCTCGTGAAGCAACATCCGTTGCCACCAATATTGGCGCAGAGCCACACTTGAATGATCTCAAAGCTCGTTCCCTCTCCTTCAAATTTGCAAGTCAAATATTATTGTAGATACATCGGTAGGGAATAAAAATCTTAAACCCAATACAGTATAACAAATTTATCTTCAGTTACAATAACATCTAAGAATTAGGCGTTCAATTATTTACTGGAAAATTAAACTTATAATTAAGATATCAATAAGCTTGATCATAGGAAGTATTGAAGATATTGAGAATGCCAAGTTAGCAATGCTGCATGGAGAACACAGGAAGAGAAAAAGAAAATTACACTTGCAACCACATGCATTCATCTCCCTTTGAAACCAGTTTTAGGTGTAATTTGGAAGCTGATATTAAAAGTCTGCAGTCTAACTAAAAACAAAATAAACCTTATTTATATATAATTGCCAAAAAAATAATCCATTAAGACAATTGACAGAAAGCAATGGAATCCATATAACTACTCAAACTCAGATTATAAACCGCACGAGCAACAAATGAAGACAAAAATCAGTGAACACGCAACAAATGGTGCACTCCCAAAACAATTTTAGAAAAACTGTTAAAAAAAATGAAGAAATGGAGAAAAAGAAAGAAGATAATCTAACCATTTGCACTTTGTCACCATGAATTGCAATTGCTGGGAAACCATTCATGCATAACCAGTTTTCTAAAGCATCTGCACCTCTCTTGGTCTCCACAAACACCAACGTTAAAGCAGGCTGAATTACAAACAATATCATGTCTTAACATAGGCTCAGGAAAACTATCCATTTCCTAAAGAAAAAACATAGGATGGGAGAGAATATTCTCCAATCAAAACAGAGTAGATGTCATTGTCATATAGATCACAGTTCAAGAATTCTCAAATTGACATCAAACCTTGCCATGGCTTCCATTGGCCTGCTGGCTATGAAGATGATCCATTAAGTGGCTTCGTTTGTCCATATCCTCAACAAATTCGATTTTTTGTGCAATAAGATCAGTACTTGATCCAACTCTTCCAACCGCCAGAAATATGTAGTTTGAAAGAAAATCTGCAGCAAGCCTCTGCAGCAATGCAAGGAACAGATTATAAATACAAGCACACTAGCCAGAGGAGGTTTAAGCAAAAACTAGAAAAATTAGATCGAAGCACCAAACCACTAGGCAAGAGCAAGATACTAAGCGCAAATAATGAAACATCAAACTCATCATATCATATAAGAGAACAGAAGCATGTTATAAGCTGATAGAATAAATGTGCACACCAAGCATAACAAGTAATCACAATATAAACATCATAGGGCATCAAAATTTAGTTGACCCACCTGTATCTCATTTGGGAATGTAGCACTGAAAAGCAAAGTTTGTCTAGCACCAGGGCAAGGCATGTCCATTTGTTCAACAATCCTTCTAATCTGTGGCTCAAAACCCATGTCCAACATCCTATCAGCCTCATCTAATGCCAAATATTTGATCATTCTAAGTGAAACTCGTGACCTCTCAATCATGTCCACTAAGCGCCCTGGAGTGGCAACTAAGATATCAACACCTCTCTCCAGATTACGGAACTGCAGAATTGAGCATTATCAAGGCATCATTATCAATAAACAAGATATATATATATATGTGTGTGTGTGTGTGTGTGTGTGTGTGTGTGTGTGTGTTCTAAATCATTGAATGGAGAAATGCAATCATCCTTAAAAATTAGGAACGGCAATTACACAATACCCTCACCCTGATTAACAAATCTTATACATAAACTGTTTGGTATCTCAAAAGATAACGCTTATCTTTCTTTCCAATACTTGACCAGTTTATGATATTTCATCAACAACGCAAACCACAAATTGGGTCAGCTACCTTATATATAGCCAACTGCACCATTCAAAGGGCAAAGAGGAAAAACAGAAATAGGAGCACACAGAAGAGATAACCAAAGAGAAATCTAGACTTGATACCACATTGATGCTATCAAATGCATAAGCTAGTGAGGTACCAAAATCTTAAATATCAGTTTAACACAAATATACTGCAACGTATTGTGAGAAAATAGTAGTCCAGAATGGAAAGCATAAGCTTAACAATCAGTATACAACAAGTGAAAAACGAAGAATAATAATTCATCGTGAAATATAACCATGGTAATAATCAAACACAAACCTGCTGAGAAATTGGTGCCCCACCATAAGCAACAACAATCTTGACCCCACTCTGATAAGCAAACTTCTTAGCTTCATCATGTATCTACCCAAAAAAATTCAAAAGCAAACAAAAAAAAAACAGCAAATATAAAACAAAATTAGACAAACACCCATTAGCACACAAACAACAAAAATCACCAGAAGCTATAAAACACATTACCTGACCAGCCAACTCTCTAGTCGGAGACAAAATGAGCGCAGTAGGACACACAGTATGAGCCCCACCTCGAGTCGGCGACCTTCCCAAACTGTTATTGTTCAAGACCCCACTAATGATGGGTAAGCAAAACGCCGCCGTTTTGCCAGACCCAGTTTGAGCACAAGCCATTAAGTCCCGCCCAGCCATGACTACTGGAATCGCGTGGCGCTGAATAGGCGTGGGCTTAACGTACTTACATCGCGTTTTGATGTTGTGGTTCAAACACTCACCCAAATCGATCTCGTGAAAGGTGTCCACCGGCGGTGGAATGTCGGCGCCACTCGCCTCAACTGGGATGTCTTCGTAGGCATCAAAATTGATACCGCCATTGCTATCTTCTTCAGTGACTTTGAGTTGGTCGAATTTCTCAGAGACATTGTCAGACGGGTTTAGGTCTAGACTTGGGTTTGGGGGTGGTTGAGCCCAAAAGCGACCACCACGGCCACGCCCTCGGCCGCCGCGACCCGTGCCGGCCCGACCGGGTTGCCTACCGGGACCGGTGTAGCTTGACCGAAAGCCGTACTGGGCTGACTCTGTAGAGGACCCATATCCGTAGGGGCTGCCACTGTGCCTGAGATGTGGAGGTACGTAGCTGGGCCGAGGTTGGCGAGTGGGCGTCCGGGTTGACTCAGTAACAGCATCAGACCAAGACATTGTCATTGCGACGGCGTTTTCTTCAGAGAAACAACAAAACAGAGCTCAAGATAAAAAGAGAATATGAAAAATGGAGAGAACGTAGGGATGTGTTGTCTATATAAAAATGCAGTGCAGAGGAGAGAAGCTGTACGGACTGACGTCGTGGAGGGGTTGGCTCGAATATCAAAATGGCGTACCTATTTTGGTGAAAGAGACTGAGACGATGATGAAAAAAAGTTGCAGTATGTAGTAAAATCACTCTCTCTCTCTCTCTTCTTTTCATTTCCCATAAAGTTAAAGAGGCTACAAAACCCTAAAAACCCCTTCGAATCTAGAGAGAGAGACGTTTCGCTTCTCTTTCCGAGAGGGCAGGACTCTCAGGCGAAGTATGTGGGGAGAGTGGAGAAGCGTCGTTTTGCACGTTCATTAATGCGCGCGCGTCCATGACCCATGAAACGCCCGCGAACTTTTGTTTTGCGAAATTGTCCTTTACTTCTCAATTTTATGTCGTACGGGGTCCCTGTGTAGCATGACTTGGAGCTCTGCGAGTGGGTGGTGCAGGAGACATACGGGTAGAGATTAGCTTAGGCGATTGCATTTCTGAAAATATCTTCCTGAATGGACCGGCGATATTTGTGGGAAACTGTGGGGCTCTTTGGTGCTCCACACGCGTACTGAATGCGAGTGGACTTCACTAATGGAGAAGCCCAACGGCCAAGAGGGTAGAATCGGAATTCGGCATGTTGGCTAGCCTATACATGATTTGATTAACCCCTAGTAGAAGTATAGGCCCACATCTTAATTTTGATTTAATCTTCAGAAATAAATAAATAAACTCTTTTTTCTTGTTAGAATAGAAAATAGTTAAATTATTTGAATTTGGGGACCTCCCAAAACTCATCCTTTAAAAATATATGTATTTTAATCTTAGTCTATATTTAAGATGCGCTTTGCTATCTTTGTTTAGAAATCAGAAGGAATAGTAGGCTTCAACATGATTTAAGTCCAGGAACAAGCATCAAAATAGTAGAGCAAATTATTCTTCCAATCTCCATAGCTCCTAGAAATATTTGTACTAACATATCCTTGGTCAATTGAACCATCATCAATCTGGCACAATACATCTAAAGATTTGCTAGGCATGATGGATGGCAATTCCCAAAGTATACATCAAATATGAAGAAAGAATATATATATAGCACACCACATCAGTAACCTTCCAGTTGGTCATTCATGACAGCATTGCACTTCAACATTTGAGAAGCAAATTTGTCTCTCTGGATTGTGCCATATGTTTATACTAACGCATATCAATAGAGTCATGAGATTAAAGGAAGAGCTGTATCCAGTCAGTACATTGTCCGTGTATCAGTCTTCTTTTCCTCCTTAAGTCTGTTCAACCATTTCAGTTCCTGTCAATAGATGCTTCTCTTCCTCCGCAAGTCTTTCCAACCATTTTAGTCCTAGATCACATCCTCCTTTTGCAGCAATGTGGAACCGTTCTCTTGCCATCTCAATGGGATCTGTTACAAGGCTTTCTCCATTCTTTCTTGCCGTTCTGGCCAAAGAACCCCTCTTGGAAACGAACTTCGTCACAGATTCTGGGATTTCAACACCTAAGATATGCAATTATGACATTAAGGGTATTAAAATCTCACAAAAATCTCACAAAATTGGGAGAGGAAATATAACTTATGGGTGCTGCAAGCAACCATTATTTCCATTTGAAGATTCCCCATATTGAAAAGTGAAAATGGATAGGAAATGACTTTGGCTGCAACATTGCCATCTCCTATGGTGGAATGCAGACAACTCAAATATAGCCATGGGATTTGTTTGACCATTGGCTACATGATATCTGTGTTTAGAACTGTTTTATTTTCTCATAAATAGGATGATCACCAAAGAGGACCTTATGGTGAGTGAATCTCCCAATCACCCTTCCTAGCCACTAATTGTGTTACACCATCTATGAGTGCACATCATCCCACTTAGAATTGTGCAACCAAAAATGTCACGTCAAAGTCATGATTGTCTACTCTATGGACACAAAACGTTTTTTTTTTTTATAAATTAAAGAAAAATTCTGGAAAGAAAACAAAAGAAGCATGGTTGGAAGAATAGACCTTGAAGAAGAAGAGACCCAAATGCTATAGCTGCACCAGCATGCCCCTGTGTGTATTAAAAGCAAGAACAGTTTAAAATGGTACACTAGTTGAACATATGATGAGGTTCCGCATATGTATACACAAAAATTTGTAAAGTTCTGTTTTTCGGAAATATTCAGTCAGGTTATTCATATGATGCGCCAGTAATTATCTTTGCAGTTGAATTCCCTTCTTTTTTTTTTTTTGCATTTGGATCATGAAACTTGGCACTTGTTTTGCAAATGGAAGAAAGAGGCTGTTCAAGCCAAGAAAATGTGAAAAGTTTAAGTACATATAGTTAAATGACAGAATAATCTATCAAGTACATCTAAGCCTTCAGAATTCACCATTTTTGCCCAATGAAAATCTGTAACTACTTGTTTAAACAATGTCAAATTTTATGACTATTACTTAGTTTCCACCAACATGCATATCCCTCATTGATGGTCCATCACTGAAACAGGGAGCAGCATTTACCTTGTCTGATGCCCTATGGAAACACCATAACGCGGAGGCAACATCTTTCTTCACACAGTCCCCCGTCAGATACACAGCACCCAGAAGATAAAGAGCACCTGGATGCAACTAGAACATAGCAAGCTCAGGTAAGGATTCGAAACAAATTTCAGAAGCATTAAAGTTTCTGCATTATAGAAACATACCTGGTCAACAGCCTTCTCCAGATAATGGAAAGCTTGTTGATCCGATTGGACGTGTTCATTCTAACCAAAACCGCAGCCAGAAAACATCACAAAGTCATTGTATAGGCAAAAAGTGAAAAGGAGAAAAGAAAGACATGTGATAAAACAATTGGCAAAGCCCTAATTTAAACCAAAAGAACAGTGCGCTAGTAGGGGAAGAGTTAGGCACAGGAGCCATTAGAGTGCATGCAAGACTATTACAGGAATAGCGCTCGGTACACCTTGGAAACATAAAATTACTACTCAGAAAACTAAATCAATCCATACAACTAAAATTCTCTACTTCAAATACAAATTGCTTCATCAGGGCATACCTCAACTCTAAGCTTACAACCTAGTTCATACTGTGCATCCGGATCACCCATATTCGCCGCTTCAACTAACAAAGCAGCTCCTCTGTTATGACAAAAATGGCAAGAGCATCAATTCCATGACCTCTTTTTCCTTCATTCCTTTCTTCTTCTTTTTTCTTTTCTCAAATGCTGATCTAGATGTCTCGTGAAAAATTACAGAGTAGTAATATGTATGGCAACTATCAATGAGTAAAAGGATTAAGATAGTAGACTTACATAGCTCTGCAAGCACCTGGGACATGGTATTTCAAGTGCAATTTGGACAACCAATACCTGGCATGGGTATTTGAGTTGTCAGCTTCTAGAGCCAACTCAAAGTTCTCCTTTGCTGTCTGATGTTGATTCAAATAACAGAAAGAGACATGTTAATGCATAATGATAGATCAGAAAACAAATAATTGTCTCAATTTCACTAACAAAACCATAAATTCAGAACTGGGTTTTTGTTTTTGTTTTAATGCATGGAAAACACAACTATAAAGATCCATACACATTACACACCCTTAAAAGAGGGATGAGGCGGCTATCATTGAGCTCGCAATAATCGATAACTCTGTCCACTTCCTTTAGAGCACTCCACCCTTTGGCTATCAACTCCATGGCCTTCTTGTTCCTGCTGTGCATTTCTCTCTGAAAATCAAATGAACAAAAGTAAGCAAACGAAAATATAAATGAATGATATTTTGCCGAAAGTAGTTTCGGAAAGTGGAAAATTTGTACGGACCCGTTGATTGAATTGAGATACTCCATTGGGAGGTCTGAAACTGAGCTTCTTCAACAGCTGCCTCTGCATCATCATCTCTGTGTGCGTGAGAGCGAGAGAGAGAGCGCTAGCGCAAGTACGTTGGAAAGAATGGTACGAAGCCTAAAAGCAGTTGGGCTTCGGCCCCATTGTAACAAAAATAGAGGCCCGTGGACCATGGTTCATGGGTTGGTCCATCAAATCCTATAACCATCTAAAATAAATCCTTCTCCTTTTCTTTTTCAATTAATTTATGGTAACCATCCACTCTCTATCATTTTAACAGTATATAATTGTTCAGAACGCTTTTTCAGGAAATGTGAAAATAAATTAAAAAAACCTTTAAGATAATATATTTGGGTGAAGTTTAGAACTTCAAAATAATTGAATTATAAAGAGCTACTTTATATACTAGTTGGGCATATTGCATTCGTACACCACCTTGTATACCACTTCTCTAATAGAGGTCGGGGCCCATCTCTATTAGAGAGGTGGCATGGCTACAAGAGAATCCGAATTTAAAGTAAGTAGTGTATATCTGGGGAGATGCACTCTAAAATGGCTTTGAAGTCAATTACCATATTCAAAACTAATATTTAATACCAACCAAATAAATCAAGAGAAAAAACATAAATCAAAGTATAATAGTCGATACTAGGGCTAATAAAAAGCGAATATATGTTCTTAATAGCATGATCTGAGCTTTTGCATCCTCTTCCTCGCTGACTTCTAGAGGCATACATATTGTATGGTAGAGGGCAGTTTTTGTTTAAGGTATTGGATAGCATGATCTCTTGCAAACGCTTCCTCCTTGACTGGTATGCCATTTCTCTCGATTCCAGTAGGCCAACACCAAAACCGGACAGGATTTATAATAATCTTCCCCAATGCAACAACATTCATTTTCAAGTACATGACATGTTCATCATAACATTCATAGCCACGGTACCCTGAAATTTCTACTTCCTTGAGGCAGTGATGGGAGCAGTTGGCAGTAGCTTTCTCTATTCTTGCTGTCTTCCAATCGGGTGTTCCCATATCCAACTGCACCGCACCAAAGAAACAACGCTTTAGTCACAAGAACTAGAAAGAAAAACCCTAATTCCTTTTTCTTCTCCATTTTATACTTTGGTAATTTATTCAGTTCAACAATAATATTATTTAGTAATTCATAAATAATAGAATGAAGAGAAATGAAATGTACGTATCAAGTCATGCATGCATAGCATACCCCCAAATTTAGTGTCCGCATGTAAGGAGCTGCCTTCATGAAAGAAGCTAACCGACCAAGGGACAAATAGTAGTCTGCATCGACTAATAATTGCAAATGCTTCAGATTTGCTAGTATGGGAAATACATGATTCGGATTGTACACCTGCAACAAACGCAACCCACCAAACCAAATGAGGAGCAAGTAAAGAAGAAAGAAAGCTGACGCATGAGATTATATACTTACCGCTTCTCTGATATCCAGCTTCAAAATCTGTAGATGAGAAAGACAGGATGAAAGTTGGCTGAAAGCAAACCTTATGAATTCACTATAATCAGTGCCTAACTTGTTAATGGCTACCTCAACAAGCCGCGGTACATTCTTGATATGCAATGGTACCAAAAATCCACAAAAAATGAATGAGACAATGTTTGAGTTAGAAATCTCAATGTTTTCGAGTTGTTGGCAATATTTTATCTCCAAATGTTTCAATGCAATCGAGGGACCAACAACTCTCAAATTAACTAAATCTCGAGCTATAGTTAGAGATACCAGAAAATCGGTGCTTCGAAGCAGATCCCTGTTCCATACCCAATAGTTTGTAGGGAAACGCATAGTCATATGGACTGTAATTAAACCATTCTGCCAACAAGTCCAGCTGAAGTACTTGAACTCTCTTTTCCATTGCAAATTGAATCCATTTATCAATGTCACTTGTAAAGCCCTTGTCTAGAAAAAAGATAACCCGGAAACGTTCAATGCTTTGGCCTCTATGCTGCTCCAGCATCCGATTCACCCAATTGACGTACTTACGGCCTTCTTGGTTTAGTATATTTTCATCAAGTCTATAGAAGTAGTCTAAAGTGTCACGGTCCTCAAAGTTAACAGCGTCTAAATTGAGAGTCGTAGTAGATGCCCATACATACCGCCATCGCCTAGAAAGGATGCTAGTCGCTGCTGCTTCCTTTAGGGTCAATAGTGACACTATACTAACAACAACTTCATGTGGCAACTTACTGATTCGGTCCTCCTCCTCCGCCGCCACCAATTCCAAGTTGTGCTCATCATCCTTGATTATTTTTCTTCTCTTTGTTCCCAATTCCTCCGACTTATTGTACTCACCATCATCCTTACATTATGTGGAGATATCATAAACATTAATTTATAAAAAGGGGAAAAAAAGAAGAAGAGAGAGTAAAGCATTATACGGATACATTCTATGTAGAACCAGTTTTTATTGTTTACCTTGGGTTGGGCAGATTGAGAAGTTGGGGTTATTCCTTTTTCCATTAAATCTGGGAGTTTGCTGACGAACGTGGAGGGAAAGAGAAACGCAATTGCAGAGGTGCTGTGGTGCAAATTTATAACTACACTACATACACACTCGGACGTGTTTTCTTGAGAGAGAGAGAGAGAGAGTAGTTTGAAGCATGCAAAACTCTATTTCATTAGTGTTACTAGGGGTGGGCATCTCGTCCGAATTATCCGCGTACCGACCGTACCGTACCGACAGTTTGGTTTGGTTTGGTTAAATAATTATTTTTTAATTTTAATTATTCCGATCCGATCCGTACCGAAACGTTTGGTTTGGTTAACGGTTAACAATATCCATTATCCGACGGAAACTCGTACCGATCCGATATTTATAATTATTTTATTATTTAAATACTAATATATGTATATGGTTATTATGGGTTTAGAGGTGATGGGTAATTTGCAATAACAAAATTGCAATAACATTGCATCATCCTTTATTTATTTATTTATGTGTAAGGCATCTCATGTTCATATAAAATATTGATTAACTTACTATATTATAATTAGAAAATATGATGGAATCAAATATAATTATTTAATGTTAATTCTTAATAATAATGTTGGAATGGATTCAAACGTAATGATGCCCGGCATAAAGTAACGCTAGTAGATAATTTGGAAAGAGCGGGAGTTTCTTAATTTTTAGTGAAAAAATAGGCGGCAATAAAAATTTGAAGCGGTGGAAGCGATATTATCATAATTTTTATTATAACAGAAAAGAAGGCATACAACATATAGATTTTTTTTTTAATTTGTGGAACCCTCAGAAGGATGATGCCGGCGTTTTTTAAGCTTAGCCATGAGCCTCTCATGGTTTTCCAGAATCCTTTCGTTGGAAACTTGCAGCATATCCCGCCTCCTCAATGTATCAACAGAGGATGAACTCACCGTGAGAGTGTTTTTTGGTTCAAGGTGATGCGTATGTATGTTGTGTCAGGGAATCCATACCCTTATAATTACTTGTAATATGTTTCAGATTTGGATTGAAGATTACTCAGCCTCTATGCTGCAATTTTTGGTTCTTTGAAGTGTTTAAACTAATTTCTTATTGTTTTGTAACGTTATTTGCTATTTTATTATGTAGTTTTAATGTTCGTTTGTAACTTTAAAACTAAGTTATTTGATTTTGTATTTTACAAGGATAATTTGGTGTATTTGTTCAAGAACTTATGTCATGTGAAATTATTATAAATTGTATTTTTATTAGTATGTTTTTATTACGGTACTACCGGCGTACTGATCCGTTCCGAACCGAATGTTAGGTTAACCGATCCGAAGTCTACCGAAGTCTTTGGTTTGGTTAACGGAAGAGAAAATGTTCTACCGAAGTCTTTGGTTTGGTTAACGGAAGTGCCCTCTACCGTTCCAAACCGATCCGCGCCCAGCCCTAAGTGTCACTACTACAAACGAGGATACATGATTCAAAGAGCCGGGCTCAGCCAGTATGCATGTTTCTCTTGACTTACACGTGTATGACTTGATTAGTCAAAAGCACAAGATCAGTATGCCAGCTGGTATAATTGTTATGTGTGTGTGAGAGAGAGAGAGAGATGAGAGGTAAATAATTGAAAGATAACCATTAAATTAGGTTGTCAATCAAAACTAATTTGGCATCTCCTATATATTTGGGGTTGATAAGAGAGAGATGCAGTCTGAAAATGGCTTTGAAGTCGACTACCATAGCCCCACAACACAAACACAATGATAAAAATTAATTTAAAAAATCTTGTGCAAATCTATTGACCCAAATTTTCAAGTTTCTTTTTCATTTAATAATAAAAATAGAGAACTGGTGCATGAGTTAGCGTGGAGACGCTCAATTCCATTCAATCAAACCCAAATCCTTGACCAGGCCCACTAATAAGATATCGCCGACATTCCCGCAAATATTGTGCCATCTGGAATTCCACACTTGGCATCGTCACCATCCTTCGATTTTGACTATCCCAAAAGGCACTTCTTGTATCTATATATATAAAGCAAAAGGCAGAGAATGGTGAAACATTCAAAAACCCCGAATATACCCTTTGTTAAAAAATAAATAAAAGCACACAATTTTAATTAAAGGAGGGTGAAATAGTAAAACACCCCTCATTTAAAAAAATAGAAAAAAGAAAAAAAATAGAGAAAGAGAGTCGTGCTGGGCTGTGCTTCTCTCAAAGAAGAAAAGCTGAAGAACGTGGAGAAAAAATGCACGGGTTCAGAACCCACGAACACCCCTGATTCAAAAAAAGAAAGAAAAAAGAAATAGAAAAAGCGAGTCGTGCTGTACAAACTTGAGTCGTGCTGGGCTGTGCTTCTCTCAAAGAAGAAAAGCTGAAGAACGTGGAGAAAAATTGCACGGGTTCAGAACCCACGAAGCTGATGGTTTCCACAATTTCAGAACCCATCACCACCATGTTAACTATATTTTCTTCGTCCACTTCATTGGCACCCTTTTCTGCTTCAGAAATCGAAATCGAAATTGCGAGTAATCACCCAGGAGCACCCGGTGTAAAGACTGGCCAGACTCGAAAAACTTCCTTTCTCATTCCGCACCACACCTGGTATCCTGTAACTGAAGGTAAAGCATCCGTTTTTTTTGTCTTGCATGTATATTTCTAATTTTGTTGGGTTCAATATAGTCTCCTCAAATTTTTGTTGCTTTTCTTATGATCTGTTTTTTCTTGGTGCTGGTATAACTAAAAATCCTTTGTGCTCAGATAAAGGAGGTAGGGTTCAAACTCAGAAAGAGAGAAGATTTAAATCGTACAGGAGGGATAGTGTTCAAGTTATTTATCAGGTTATTATTTCAAATCCTATCTCTTTTTCGTCATCACACATGCTCTTCCAAGTTTTAGATTGTTTGTTAGGATTTCTGAATTTGGGTGTTTGATTTTCGAAGTTTAATCTTCTCTATTTTGGCTAATTTTGTCTTGGTTTCTCTCTGTCTCTTTCATTCTTATTTGTGAATTTGTTAGGATTTCTGAATTTGGGTGTTTGATTTTCGAAGTTTAATCTTCTCTATTTTGGCTAATTTTGTCTTGGTTTCTCTCTGTCTCTTTCATTTTTATTTGTGAATTAATTTTGTTGGGTTCAATGATAATCAGCTAGCTGCATTTGACTTGGTGTAACAAATGCAAGAGTTACAGATGCACAATTATTAATACAAATGCAAGAGTTACATTATGTTCCTGATGCACAATTATTAATTTAATATTGCTGTTCAAGAGAATCCAGCTTCTAATACGTTGGCAAGCCTGTAAACAACTGGATAAACCAACCTGTGAATGTAGTTATGTTTATGAATAGATTCTATAGCCATAACACTTTGGGCAATGTAAAATCTTGCAACAGTTTCAGTCAAAGTCTGTTCTCTAATAAGCAAAGTCATCATGTCGCCACCAAGTAGATACTCCATGATTAGATACAAGAAGTCAGCATCTTGAAAGGAATAGTAGAGTTTCGCATCTTGAAAGGAATAGTAGAGTTTCATCAATATGCTTGCTCAATGTTGTTGTTCTTTGAATCTGTGTTTTGTTGTGATATTCGAATTTTTCATATATTAGACCATGTCTTCCTCTTTTTGATCTGTTTACTATGACTAATCTCTAATTTTTTTTATCCTAATGGAATTTCTTTGATTATATATATATGGTTTAAATTAATTGTTCATGATTTCATTAAATTTTACTGCAGTACTTGGACGAGAACAAGTCATTGATTCTGAAGATCGCTGAGAGCCAGAATACAGGGAAATTGAGTGAATGCGCAGAGTGAGCATTTACTTCTTCATTGACTGCTCTGCTTTGGACATCTTTTATTTTCACAGATTGCTATTTATAAGCAACGTATATCTGTTAGGCTATTTATATTTATATTTTAACTTGCTTTCTAATTGATACTGCATGGTTGCAACTCATGGTCCACTTGGAATTTGCTTGGAATTTGCTGAATGTTGTTGTTCTTTGAATCTGTTTTTTGTTATGATATTTGAATTTCTCATATAATAGACCATGTCTTCCTCTTTTTGATCTGTTTACTATCACTAATCTCTAAGTTTTTGATCCTAATGGAATTTCTTTGATTATATGTAGGTGTCTAGAGCACCAATGAAGAAAGCATTTAGATTTGATGTGTTTGATGTCAATGGTATGAATCTCTCTCTCTCTCTCTCTCATTTTGGTTTGGGATTTTTGATTTTTTTTGTGAATTAATTTTGTTGGGTTCAATGATATTATCAGCTAGCTGCATTTGACTTGGTGTAAACCACGTACTTGGTCTGCTTAAGTTCTTTATGGTATCTACACACAAAAAAAAAGTTCTTTATGGTAATTTATAAAGTAAGAATTTTGATTCTGTTTTCTGCCGCTTTCCTTTGTTTCTCCAGCTAATAGATGTAGGGGTTTCCACACTAGCCACTGATTTGTGTTGGATTTTTTAGTGGGTAGTTGCCAAAACCTTGGATTCGGAACTTAGTGGTATTTGTTTCAACAATTGAACATATTTTTCATCTCTGGGTAGCATTTCTTTTCTTACTTTGTTGGTTAAGCCAACCCCATTGTAGTGAGTAGAAGGATATTTATAGTTTCACATTGTGTCTTCTAGATATTGTTATCAAATTAACAAATTTCCTTATCTCTCGATCTCTGCTTTTGCTTGCCTAAATTGCATTTGCTTCAAGTTGGTTGGTTGGAGGTATGTGGTGGTTGTACTTCATTCTAATAACTGTTTATTTACTTTTTTCAGTGTGAATCAGAGTTAGGCAGTCATCCAATTGCTTCAGGTATGACTTACGAAAATTAAAAAGTTTTAATAGATTTCTTCACGTATTTTGGTTCTAGACTTATTGTATTGAAGGTGTTCCATGATGTTCTGTCTTCTTCATAATCTCTTTTCTAGAACAACCCAGAATGTTTACAAATAATTAAAAGCACACAATTTTAATTAAAAGAGGGTGAAATAGTAAAACACCATTGATTTTAAAAAAGAAAAAAAAAAGCAAAATGGAGTCGTGTACAAAATATGGTCGTACTCTGCTCTGTTTGACTCAAAGTAGAAGAGCTGAAGGACGTGGGGAAAAATTCCTCATGTTCAGAACCCACAAAGTTGGCGGTTTCCACAATTTCGGAACATTTGTCCACCATGTTACTTATATTTTCTTCCTCCACTTTACTGGCATCCTTTTGTTTCTCTGCATATTGTTGGCTCAAAATGCAGAATTTTGGTTTTTGCATATTATTTGAAACTTTGGAATTTTATCTCAACAGATTCAATCGTCTCTCTCCTCTTTCACGTATAAGCAATCATTGAAGCAAAGAAGCAAAGATAACTAGAACCAAAGAAGCAAAGATAACTTTCAGGTTAATGTTTCTTCATTTTGTTTTAGTGACATTTTTTTTCTTTTGGGTTCCCTCAAAATTCCTTCACAAAATTCGACTTGGCTCTACTACTACGTGTTTTCTGCTCTCTTTCTTCTATTTTTTCCCCCCTGATTTAATCTCAAGCTTCCATGAAATTTTGATTGTTTTAGGAGAGCTTGGGTACGAAATCCAAATACGAGAAGCGGTCATTCGTCCAAATTGTCTAACCATTCTTCGCTTTAAAGGTATAATTCATGATTGCCTCCCTATTCCTTATTCTCTTTCTATTTTTTTGTGTGTACTGATTTCTTTGTTTGCTCATTATTTCTACATATTCATGTTTGTATATTTCTTTTCTTCTTAGTCAATACCTTTTTGTTGAAAACTATGAGTTTCATCTTCAAAATTATGCAATGTTTGTGTTCATGTAGTATGGATATCATGTCCACTCTTATTTGTGTTCACCACCCAAATAAAAATGTCCAATTGGTTACATGTTTTTAATTTTGGGTTTTGTTTTCCTCTGTTTTATTTTGTTTTTGCTAAATTGTAATTACCCCGATTTTGATGTTGCTCCTAATGTTGCAGGATTCTCTTCCAACAATCTATCCATTGCTAGGTATGGGTATAACATTAAAAATTATGTTTCTATAATTTATTTAAATCCTTATTTAAAAGTATGTAACCTTCCTATTGCTTATGATTGTACATGAAAATAGTGTATTTCACAAAATCTCATACCAGGATGCAGAGTGTAATAGGCATGTTTCAGTTGTCTCTTCGGGTTGGAGTTATTCAATTACAATGAACAACAGTGATCTTGGTCTTCTAATTTTGAAAGAATGGAAAAAAAAGAAAACAGAGCAGTGAGTATTGTTTTATTGGAGAAATATTTACTTTACCCACCTATAAGTTAATGATGACAAGTGACAAATATAGGTGGCGTAAAAATCGTGCACTTGAGCAGCTCAGACATGCAAATGTTCGTCATATCATTTGGACCTACAAAACAGTTTGTCGGATTAGGTATTGTTTTTATTTCAAATTAGAAAGAAAACAATCATAACCTTGATGATGATGATACTCTAATTTTGTAACAACATTTTTCTTTTTGTATAGGAGAAAACTTAATCAAAGACATAGAGACTTTCTACGCCAGGTACTTTATATCACTTTAGCATCTCAAGTGAATGAGTTTACACTTTAATTTATTTTTATACTTATTTTTGTATCAGTTTTACAAACATCGTACCCGTTGCTATGTGGAGAAATTAGAGCACAAAATTAAGGTACCAAATCATGAAACTGTTCCATTAATCCTCTACCAATTTCTTATTAATTGTTTTATTGTTAAACTTGGCTTCTTATATAGAAAGGAAAGGATTTTCCCTTTGTCTCTTGACTTTTGAAATTGACACTATTTTTGGTACAGTTTTCTTCCGATAATTGGAGTAGGCATGTAGCAAAGGATAAACTATCAAAAGTGAAGGTGAGTATACATGTTCCCAAATTATGCTAAAATTTGTCAATTACAAATTTAAAGGGGAGTGTACCAACTTGGTCTCATCTCATGTTATTTGTGTATAGATTGACAATGAAAAAGTGAAAGATCATTTAGAGAGGAACGGGTGGCGCAAGTGGTCTTGATCGTTGCATGTCTTCCTCCTATGTGCATATTATGTAAATATTTATGTCCATAATCTAATTACGAGATGTTCTGTAGAATGAAAATATTATGTTACTTAAATTATTTGAGATTTTCCTATTAATGTTGGATTTGCTTTGGATAATAGAAATGTGTTGGGCATTAATAGACTAAGAATCCCCTAGCTCTTAAAGTTCATTAGACAAGCCTCCCTGCACGCGCTTCCGCGCGTGCGAGAGGCTTTTTTAAAATCACGCGTTACGCGCGACTTATAAAGCTTCTTGCTTTTTTCGCAATTGTATTTATATAGACTAGCCTCCCTGCACGCGCTTCCGCGCGTGCGAGAGGCTTTTTTTTAATCACGCGCTATGCGCGACTTCCAAAGTTTCGAAAATATTTTTACGCAATTGTATTTATATAGATGTCCGTTTCAACAGTTTCATATTTTAATTGCGCGCGTGTGATAAATCGTCGTCTTAAGAGTTTTCCTTTATCGCCCGTATTTTTCTAGATGTCCATCGTAGCAGCTTTTTTTCTCTTTTATAGCGTGTGTGAACTGCTAAGATGGGCGTCTAGAAAAATACGGGCAATAAAGGAAAACTTTTAAGACGACGATTTAGCATACGCGCGCGATTAAAATATGAAACTGTTGAAACGGACATCTATATAAATACAATTGCGTAAAAATATTTTCGAAACTTTGGAAGTCGCGCATAGCGCGTGATTAAAAAAAAGCCTCTCGCACGCGCGGAAGCGCGTGCAGGGAGGCTAGTGTTATATAAATGACGTCTTCAAAATCATAAATTATTACTTGTGTTATTTGACGAGAAATTATAGAATGATACGGTATCACCACGTCAGCGGGTGATATTTCCATTTAAAAATTGTCACGTGTATTTTTTAAAAGAAAATTTATACTTTTTTTTTTCAGCTAGGCATTAGGTTCCAATTTTACCCTTCACAAAAATTAAAAGAGAAAAAAAAAACTGTCTCTGTCCAGTTCGCAGCCCCGTCAATCGCGTCGCCCCTCCCACCTCCGTCTAGTTCAGTCTCCCTTTGCAGCGCCCTCCCTCCTTGTTTGTATTCCTTTCCCCAATCCTTCAATCTCCTCATCTAAGTTGCCTTCATCTCCCTCAAAAACTTCAGATCCAAGTTCTTTTTATCCAACTTTGCTCTCAATCCCGCATGGCCTTGACAAGAGATGATCCAATAAACGCCAACTATTAAATAAAGTGGTGATTCATAGAGAGAGAGAGAGAGAGAGAGAGAGAGAGAGAGAGAGAGAGAGAGAGAGAGAGAGAGAGAGAGAGAGAGAGAGAGAGAGAGAGAGAGAGAGAGAGAGAGAGATGAAGGAAAAGAAAGGGAGGGGGCGGCAGCAAGGGGGTATAACCGTATAGGATTGCAGACTGCAATCGTCTTCTTTTTATTATTTATTATTTCAGTTTAGTTCTAAAGGGTAAAACTGATACCTAATGCCTAGCTGGAAAATAATTTAATTAGTGGAGGGTTAAAAAGACACATGTTAATATATGAGTGGAAGTATCACATGCTGACGTGGTGGTACCGTATCATTCTATAATTTCTCTATAAAGACAAGGTTGTGTTGATAACTTCCAAGTACTTGCTTGAATTATGAAGGGATTAGAATGGTTAGGGTTGGATTTGTATTATTCATGTAGTGTGTGTTTAGCATATCATCATCTTTTTTAATAATAAAAATATTTATAAAAAAATTAATTCCAATTTGAACTAAATAATTCTTTTCGAATTTAACAATGCGATAATCCAAATTACTCTCGTTCACACAGAGGGGTTGAATTCAGGTGAAGGGCCGACATAATGCCTTTGATTATACACAAGCTTTTTGTTGGAAAGCAAATTATACAAGTCATTGACCACACAACTCTATTAAAAAAAGTCATTGACCAGCGGCCACATAAGACTGTGATGCGGTGTACTAAAAGTCAAATATGAAGGGATACATGTGGCAAAGATAAACGCCTGAGGCGCAAACGTTGCGTTTGAAAATTAAGAGGAAAACTCGGAAGCTTGAAAATAAAGCAGAAATGGGAGGGGTGAAGAACATCTGGAACGCCATGGAAGTAGCTAAGCAAACTTCAGATTGCTCCACCTCTCAGATCCATTCTTCTTCTCTATCCGTCGACCCTTCGCTTCCCCTCTCTCACATCTCGCCTCTGATAATGTCAGTTTCTATCTTTTTCTTCATTTCTAGGGCCTCTTATTCATTTTTTGCTGCTTGCTTCAGCTCTTCCCTGGCCTTTATCTTTATCTTTTTATTTTGTCTGGAAAAAATTTGTTCGATTTGAAATTCTGTTTGGCAGATGAGAAATTGCGGGAAACGAAGAAAAATGTGATATCCAGGATTCCGATTTTGTGTTGTCTTTCATTTTATTCTGTTTGATCGGAAATCAAACGGGGGCTGGATCCTTTAAAATTTATCATTGTTTTTTAAATTTATGTCTTATGTAATTTGATTTTCAGAGAGTTGTGCAAGGATCTATTTAAGAAATGGTCAAATTTGGATAATTCTCGCTTCTCTGTTGGGACAGTTTCTGGTGGCATCACAAATCTATGTGAGTGTTTTCTTTTCTTCTTCTTGTGTGCTGTAGTTGGTTTCTATGAGCTAAAACAAAGTACGGGTTCGCAATAAATAGCTCATTATGTGAAATTAACTTTACTTTGATTTCCTTATTATTCAATCAGTTTTTGTGAGTCTTTTAGCTATGGTGCACAACTGAATTAGTGGTCGTTAATACATGCAGTGCTGAAGGTGACTGTAAAGGAAGAGAATGGAAACGATGTGTCTGTAACAGTCAGATTGTATGGGCCTAACACCGAGTATGTCATCAATCGGGAACGGGAATTGCTGGTAATTTTGTGAACTTTCATGGATTTATTATTATTATTTTAGTATCTTTGAGTTATATAGGTCTTGAGATTTGTTCAAGGATATGAACATATGAACACTTATAATCTCCGCTGTGGTCCGGTTGGGTTATCATTTTTTTAATGTAATTATCAACACAAAAATGATGTGTTTCTGTTTGTTTGTATGAAATTTCTTTCTAACTATACTGATTGTTCGTCTTAACTTAGTTTTCTTTAGCTTTTACATTATCGATGATGTTTTACTAGCACAATTCACTTTGTAACTCCTCACTGCATATTGTCTTCAGTCAATCAAATACCTCTCGGCTGCAGGATTTGGTGCAAATTTGCTTGGAGTTTTCGGGAATGGGATGGTGCAATCTTTCATCAATGCCCGTACGCTAATCCCATCAGGTAACTTTGGTTATATATTCTTTCGATAAGTAGAGTATTTTATCAAAGAAGTGCAAGAAGGCGCTTGCATGTACCCAAGATGTATACATAATTCAGAAAATGAAAATCAAATAAACAAGAAAAGGAGTTCTCTGGTTGTATGTGACCATTCAAAAAACAGATGGACAAATTTACCCCACCACTAAATATTCTACCCTTCAAAAGCTCTTCGTGTCAGATCTATGGAGTCTCTTGGTCAAGTCTATATTAAAAAGAGCCTCATTTCCAAGTAAATGTTCTTGAAGGCAATTTCTTCAATCGAAACTAGTATACAAGCTTAGAGACAGAAAGTCAATTCCATTGAAATAAATTATACGCATTTTCAGGGTTCTTGGTGAACTGAATCTGTCCATTGACATGACTTTTAACTTCTTCCCATCTCGGCAGACATGAGAAATCCAAAGCTGGCTGCTGAAATTGCCAAGCAACTATGCAGATTTCATCAAGTGGAAATTCCAGGTTCTAAGGAACCCCAGCTGTGGAATGACTTGCTCAAATTCTTTGAGAAAGGTTTTCTCTTACTTATTTTCAGCTTCCTATATTTTATGTTCTACATCTCCTGTTAGCTAAATTGATGTTAGGTGAATGGAAGTGACCAGATATTCATTGGCAGGTTTACTATTCCATATAAATTTTTAAAATGAGTTCATATCTGTAACTTTTCTCATGATTGAGTCACCTCCTTGTTGCAGCCTCTGCTCTTGAATTTGACGACAATGAGAAGCAGAAATTATATAAGACCATTTCATTTAGTGAAGTTCACAATGAAATTATTGAGCTGAAGGTATCCTCCCCTATCATAGTTTACTTGGTATTTCTTGTTGCTGGCTACCTTTCTATCAGTTTCGATAGTATCCAGATGATAATAAATTGGCATAACATGATCTGGGGATGGCAAATGCAAAAGTGTTCTCAACGATGATATGTTGTTGAAAGATAAAGGAGTTGTATATTTATATGCATTAGAAAGTTTGTTGGTTTCAGTTGTCATTTGCTGATTCTATCTTGATTATATTGTGTGATTCGTTAGTGAACTTTATCCATATTTTCATATACGTCTCTCCTGAATATGGAACAGGAATTAACTGGCCTTTTAAATTCTCCAGTGGTTTTCGCTCACAATGACTTGCTTTCTGGAAATATAATGGTTAATGATGAAGAAGGTATTCCACTTTGTACACTTCATTTCACCCTCTCTTATTGTTGACTCGTGAGAAGTCACTTTACCTTCTATATGATGTTCAAGAGTGGTCAAAATTCAATTACCAGATATCAGTTTGTGATAGTTGCCTAGGATTCTGATTGGTGGTGCCCAAGATGGTCAGAAATAAAACAGTGATGTTGGTTTTGGTTCCTCGTGCTTGAAATGGTGTTTGACATGGATAGGGGAGAAAAGCTAAAATAGATTCAAATTCTTGTTTCATCGACTAATTTGGCTTTCCAATTTTTTCCTTCTCAACTTACAAAATGAAACTAATATTGTTTTTTGCTGTTTAGCTCTTTACTTACACTGCTTTTCTGATGAGTGTCCAGATAAACTCTACTTGATTGATTTTGAGTATGGATCATACAATTATAGAGGCTTTGACATTGGGAATCACTTCAATGAATATGCAGGCTATGAATGTGACTTCACCTTGTATGTTTTCTTTTTCTTGTTTTATCTCCTTTAATTTCTTTTCTTTCAAACTATGGCGATCACATGGGATGACCTTTCACCATTGAACATTATGTCCATGCAGATGCCCGAATAAGGACGAACAGTACCATTTCTTGAGGCATTATTTACAACCTGACAATCCACATGAGGTATGTGAAGAATAGCAGAGTCAATTTGCATGCACAAATTGAAAGATTTTAGTATTGGGTATGCATAAAATGGGTTTCAAACTTTATAAATGTAGGGTTTTTCTTTGATTGTTATTTTCCTATTAAAAATACCAACAGGTATCTGAGAAAGATCTGGAAGCTCTCTATGTTGAGGAAAATACATACACGTTAGCCTCACACTTGTATTGGGCTTTATGGGGACTAATCCAGGTATCCCTGTTTCTCTAGTTTGCTTCTCCTCAAAAACCTTCAAATTTGTATCACTAAATATATTACGGTCAATCGTGTGTAGGCAAAGTTTTCTCCGATCAACTTTGATTATCTTGGTTATTTCTTCCTGCGATACAATGAATTCAAAAGGCAGAAGGAAAAATGCTTCTCGTTGGCAAGATCATTCCTCTCACGATCTCAGACATTAAACATGCACGCGCAAACATAGGTGCCTGGATGTGATGGATTTGTAGGGAGATGGATTTTTATTTTTATTTTTCGTTCTTTTACTGATGTTGTAATATATTCTTTTGTAGCCGTTTATCAGATGGAAATGAAAACAAACATGAACAAAATAATTGGCATTTAGGGGGCTCCCTGAAGCATTGTAATGCAGAAACTTGTGTATCTGATTTGTGCAATTTTTTTGTCTTCAGTTCATGTACAACAGTTTTGAGCATTCTAGATTAAATTCGTTATAGCAAATGGCACCAAACTTCTGTATATCATATAGATAAATGAATACAAGAAGTCCACCAAAATAAACTTCGTCCACCACCTATCACATTTCATGGTACACGAGAAGAGAATCTATACCAATGTACTTTTTGCGTCCGCTACATTTCATGGTACACGAGAAGAGAACCCTGTCATCCAACATGGCGAAACATTACATATGCAGTCCATTGAATCCTGAAATTTCCCAAAAAACATACAAACCAAAAGAGTGAACCTTTCGAATTTGATACAATTTACAGTTACTAGGTTTGAAGAACCTGGCAGTGAACTATGTGACTTCTCAGGCGGTTCCTGCCAGCGAGACTCGACCACAGATTTGTGACCAAGGTCCTGAACTGCCCTCTGCCTGCTATAGTTTCCCACAGATGTTCTGCACTTGCTCCACCAACTTCACTGGATTTCGAAACATCAACCAGTGAAATGCTCATATTATTCCGGATGATGCAAAGTTTACCATTCAGGGGAACAAGGGAAGCTGCCTCCAAAGCCCTAGAATTACCCAAATGCATCTTGCTGTCGATATGCTTGCCCCAAGAATCAGTCGCTTCATCATAAACTCTAAGTTTGCAGCCATCTTTGCAGTCCAAAGCATAGAGATGCCCATTTAAAGCAGCACTTGGGTTCCTCCAGCCTGCAACCATTCCGTCATACACAGAGTACCAGCTGTCATTTTCTGGTTGGTAGACCTCACTCAAAACTTGCCGATGAGACCCTAACCCCTTCAAGAACCATTTGCCTTCATAAACAACCCCAATGAAGGGCACCATTGCAGTGCTCATATCTGAAATGAAGGACCATCTGTTCTTGTTGGGATCATAGACTTCAGCTGATCTCAAGGACCGATGCATCCCCTCATTCTCCCCACCGGCAACATACAAGCAGTTATTAATAACACATGAGCCAAAAAAATGCCGCCGCCGAAGCATATCTGGGGCACGGTGCCATTTATTGGTCCTGGCACTATAGAAAATGACTCGTCTCATTGATCCTTTTAGCGGGTCTTTTCCCCCAAACAAATAGAGGTGACAGCCACTCAGTACAGCACAACCAAACCCAAGGGCTTCAGAATATTCCTTAGGGACAGGAGGAAGGGGTTGCCATAGCTGGTATACGGGGTCAAAGGCGTGCCAGGAGATTTTCCCATCTCGATCTCTCTTAATTAAATATATCCATTCTTCTGCAATGCCAAGGCTCTTACGGAGGGAGTAAAAGAAGTTACCAACCAAAAGACGGTACCATCTTTTGCAAACCAGGCGGAGCTTACGATGCTCGACTCTTGGGACCCTGATTAGGCAAGCAATGGCAAGATCATCTGGAAGTCCGGGAAGTAGAGGGGACTGAATCCGGCTACCGTCACCACGTGAAGGCTTACTCCTAGTTGGATGAATGGAGGGTTTAATGTCAGGTTGAAGACAGAGCTTTGCCCCTGGGACATACTTTTTTGCTCCAGAAACAGTTTTAAGGCCAGCATCTACTCTACATAAACATGCTGTTGTATCAACCTGCAAGACAAATGTATATTACTTAAAGACAATCAACCTGGCTGCTTTACTCTCGAATTACAGCAACTCAACTCGATGCACTATGTAATTGCATTTTCCAACCCCCCTCTCCCCCCCAAAAAAAGAAACTAATATGGGGGCTTAATTAGCTCCCATCAGTCTTTCCTCATCTTGAGAAAATAAGTAAAACTGAATTAGTGAAACACTTAAAACACACACACACACACACACACACAACAAAAGACCCAATAATCTGACAATTCGAAAATGTGAAAGTCAAAGATGAAAGCTCAATATGGCATATGATTTCAGTTACCTATGCTATGAAGCAAAACATAAAAAGGCAGAGTAGTTGAAAAATAAACTTACCAGCGGAGGCTGTATCCTTCTGTCCATCTTTTCTTCCACTAGGGACTTGCCAAGACCAGATTTTGCCACAAAATCTCCACCTCAAATATCAAATACCAATCTCTCAATCATTATGACCTGATTTGAACATAAAGAGCACGCAATGCCTAACTCATCAGAAACCAACCATCGCCATCAGAACCTAACTAAAGTTCAACTCCAAAATATTACCCAAATCTTGAACTTCACTGCAAATAATCTTTGATTAATCCCCTAAAAGAAGTAACCTCAAGATGTCCTTAATCCACCTCCAGTGGTCAAAAGCCCATCTGAGTAGAACTCATAGTTGACCAAAATCAGCTTAAAAATCACAAGCCGAAACCAGTAGAGACACAGAACCCCTGAACCAGAGTTAACCCCAATCGGAAACAACGCAAGCCCGCCATTGTTCACCTCGTTATCATCAAAACCAGTAGAAAATCAAAAACCCAGTTTGAAAGGCCCCAGAAAATCACACGCCAAGACCTCCATAGAGAAGAATCAAAAACCCAAAGATCTCATCTTTTCAATAAAAGATGAAAAGAAAGAAAACGCAAAACCACCAAATGCGAGACAGCACAAGACTAGGAGGCAAACAGAGCACTGAAGGAATAGATGGAGACCCCCATAACCATTAATCTTCAGTGGAGTTTAGGGCCCATTCACCTCAACGGCACAACCTACCAAGCACAAGAGTGTGTTCAACAAGAGAGAGAAAAGGGGAAAAGGGCAAACCTAAACCATTAAAAGGATCACAGAAAGAGAGAGGCTTTGAGTGATGACAATTGGGTGGTTGTTTCGTGAAAGAAATTGAAGAAAAAATTCACAACCAAAGATTGGAAGTTAGCTTTTGTTTGAGACTTGGGGAAAGAGGGAGTGGGAAATGCGAGGGTCGAAAGCTCGTATTTGGTTCCACCATTTTCAGTTTTTATTTTTATTTTTTTGGACGAAGAATATAGACAAAGATTCAAAAATAAAATATGATGTGCCCCAGGGGCCCACAACTCACAAATCACAACACAACCCCACCAAACGCCAAGTGTTATTTATTACACAATATTTTCTAGCATATGTGTTACGTTGTGTTGTGTTGACCCACCGCCTAAATTTATCATGAGCCTCCTACTCCACCAAGGGTATTTTGGTCCTCTCATAAGTCATTTGCCTGGTGATGGTCAGAATGGGTCATGATTTTCTTAGTGTGATTGGATTATGATAACAAGCTTATTAAATTTGTGCTCCCATTTTTCTGAGTAGTGATTGGATTATGAGAAGTGATGAGAGATGAAATGTTGGGCAATAGAAGGGTTGAATGAGAGGAAACAAATGATATCAGTTCCCATCTAAGAAAATTGGAAATATTTTAAGTAATTATTTTCGTTTGACTGTGAAAATGATGGCTAAGAATTCTAATAAAAGCTAATGTAATGCACGGATTTGTAGTTTAAATGGTTAAAAGCATTTATCCTTGTATTCGAGTTGCTAGGTTCAATTTCATTTTTCCTCAATATCACTCATATTTAAAAATAAATAAAAAATTATATATAAATTATAGAATAATACGATGATACAAACATGTTATAATATGAATAAACAACACGGTTCATAATATACCACGTAATCATACTATCATACTATTTTATAATCTCTCACTATATTATACTGATACTAATTGGCATAGAGAAGACTTTTTAGCATTCAATCAGAAAGAAAAAAGAAAAGTGCAGAACATGTCGTGGAGACAGCATTAAGGTCCCAAAATAGTTGTTGAAATTTCCAATTCACAGTCTTTCAAAGATTTCTAGAAGGGATATGTGCCTGCCTAACACCACATGAGGAAAAAAAAAAAAAAAAACAGAAAACATTTCTTCTTCCACGTCTCTGTTATGTATCTCACACCCCATTACATCTACAGGATCTTTGGTCCTAGAAATCTTTGAAAGTTTTAAACCATGTATTTGTCTAAAGCTTTGCTTGGCTGATTTGTTAACTTGTTATTATATTTATAAAAAATAAATAAACAAAAAAAGCAAGATCATTAGCTCAGACGTCCTTTTATTTTGAATCCCATGATTGGGAATAATCCAAATCATCCAAGCAAGAGGTGGATTTAAAAAGCCCCACCCCACTAACCAATCTTTCTTTCACAAGTTCCAAAAGTTTGATGATTTTGAATTAGTCAGTCCCATTTTGTAGTTAGTCTCTCACCATCCTCTCTTCTCTGATGGGGAAGAATAAGACTTTTCAATTAATATTTAGTTGGTATCTACCTGAACTGCTTGACCTGATGAAGCCAGGGAAGAAAAAAACAACGACAACAATGACTGATGGGAAAATTGAAACCATTCTTCACAGCATCAGTCTTGTATAATATATTGAAACCCTTCTTCACTCCACAGCATGTAAAGCCATGTGGGATTGCCCGAAAACAGCTGCCTAAGAAATTTCAATCTTATCGTTTTCCAGAAAAGTCAGCCCATCTTTTGCTTTCATTCAATCTCGTGTTAGAAAAACAAGTCGTTTACGATAAATAATAGCAGATCGCATGAGCTCACTTTATGCTCCATCCTATATTAGTTAAGAGTATTTACCCGTATATTCGAGATTCTAAGTTTGCTTTCTCCATCTCTAATATCGCTTTTTATAAAAATAAAAATGTGAGATATCTATTGGGATTGGGAGTTTCACTATCTTGCACAGTTCTATAAGGTTTTTTATTTTTATTTTTTGGAATTTCCATGTGATGCAAACTGACCAATTATTCTGAGCACTAAGTTGAGAATTGAGAATGATGAGACTGACCACTTTTCCTTTTTGAGGGGGATGGATGGGTGGATGTTGAAACATGTCTTTTACCAACTGGGGGGACAATGCATGGTTGGAGTTCTTTCATTCTTTGTTGGGTTTATAGAGAAAGTCATATCTGTGGGGTTCACATCTTCTTTCTAACACACATTCCATTGGTATACCACAAAACCAGAAAAAACAAAAAAAAAGCCCTATCTGATTCTGGACATCCGTTTATCATGCAGCTTATCTTACCTAGGCAAAATTATTATCTCCTCCGGAGTCCTACCCACCTTTGGGAAAAATTAGGTGTCACATCAGTTCTAGCAGAAACCAGCAATGACTAGGGCGCGTGAAGAGCACCCAGAATCATCAAAACATAGTCTAAATTATACTAGTAGCTACTCATGATCACAATTTGGGTTCCTTGCTCTTGCTGGCATGCTCATGGATGCCCATTCTCTATTACTTTGACGTTCAATTGTTTAAATCTAATTGCTGTTAGCATCATCAATAAACATATTATAACATCAACGATATAAGCTTGGGTAAATTCCTTCAAACAAAGCTGAAAACATGTAGAAACTCTGGTGCAATCATAGCTCATTTACAACGAGAACAGAGAAAAGAAGAAGATATAACAAGTAATTTAACAAGAAAAGAAACATAAAGAGAAGAACTCAATATCGTAATGCCAAATCAATATCATAACCTCCGCTTTGATCCAAAAAACATATCACAACTTCCTCCCCAGTGAAGATGAATTCATATACCAGAAACAAAGAGCATCAATCCTGTTCAAAGGGTTCAACAAGCTGTCATGAATAATTTCCGGCTGGCATCTGATCATAGAAACCTACATCCCAACCAGTCCACTTCAGGTTATGAAAATTCTATGGATGTGCCCATCATGTGTATCAACCAAATAAGGCTCATGTAAAAAGAGAAGCTGACAGAATGAAAGACAATAAGAGTGTGTGTGTATCCTTTCTTCCACCAAAAGGGGTATGATTGAGATTGTTTGCTGTCAAAAAGGGTCAGTCTCGCACAATGAGCCAAGGAAAGCATCAGATAAAACTTCAATCTTCTTCTGATGTGACTGACCATCCATGGTTGAGTTAGAAGCTTAGAAGCTCTTGATCTAGGTCAGTATTGTTTCTCACTTAATTCCGAGGCGGCATAATCTGTACGCAGCACATCATGTTGTTGCCTAAATATCCCGATTATAACATATGGACATATAACCATGCATGCCATAAACAGCGTGAACTGCAGTAATGCAAAGAATAATTAAACAGTTGCCACACCAAAATAAAAAGAGAAATATGTACACCTACAAGGTATCACAAAATGAAAGGAAATTTGGGACTTACCAGAAGAGGAAGGGTCAAGAAACTCCATATTGGCCACAAAGCGAAGCAGAACCTGCAAACACAAAGATATCAGCAGTCATAAAGATAATAGCTGATGAATGTAAATGGAATTGCAGTATGGTTCCTCTTACAAGCAAAAGGAGATGACGCCAAGTAGTGTCACAAATGGCAGAGCAGATATACTAGCTAATTCCCATTTTTCATCAAATCTCCTCACACTCCATGCGGACATACTTGTATAACAGAAGATGATAACATTCAAAACCACGCCCACCGTTCCAAGGTATAAAGGCAATCTACAAGATATATAAGAATGCAAACTTTAAAACATTGATGAATCCCAATTAGTTAATAAACTATCTAATTCGTGAGCAACTACTAAATATATGCAGGCAAGGCCTGCTGCTCCCTCCACTGCAAACCCAAGACTTTTCAAAACAGCACAGTTATGCTTGTCATACACATTATCCAAATCTTAAGCAAACATATGGATGAATGACTATACACTAAATCAAAACCACATTCTCATTTAATATAACAAACAATGTTGTAATGCTAAATTTTCCACTATACTACACAAATGAAGAGGCGTACCGCTAGGAATGTGACTAAGCTGCAAAACAAGGACATTTACTACATGTGTCCTAAACAATGTACATTTCTAGAGGGACAAACAATACAGCAAAGAAAAGTTTATTCTCTGTCAATTCAATGGAAAACTGTACCACCAAACGTCCATGAGTATTTCTAGTTTCATTTCCCAACTGCCCCAGACTAAACAAACAATGACATACTTAACATATCTGGTCCTATAAAAAACTTAAAAAATAAAACAGTAATATTTAGTACATATTCTTTCTGTCTAAAAGATAATCCTTCTACCAAGTGAATGAACAAAATAACCCGAGCTGCAAATTGAGAACAATTCAAGCAAAAATCTATACCTTCTGATTCGGTCATCATGCCAGAAGAGATATATCAAGTTGGATTTCCTATCACCATAGTAAACAATGAATGCTGCTGAGGCAAGCCAAAGGACATTCTCTACAATCTCAATCCGTGACCAAACTCTCGGACTTCTAGGGGACGAAGTGCGCATAACCGAACATGCATCATCCTCAAGATCATCGCCACTCGATGCATACCCCTGGCTATGCCTCTGCCTCATATATCCAGCCCCAGTTGGTGTACCCCCCGACATGGAGACAAACAATGTAAATGACTAAACAAACTAGAAGAATCTCAAGCCGCAGAATCTGAACACAACACTCCAATCGCTAAACCAACTAGAAGAATTCAATTCTACAAAGAATGTGGTAAAGTGCTGCTCTTAACCTCTAATCAATATCGACCAGCAATGTGTTTCTATATCTATTCTAATCTGTGAATGAAAATTGAATACAATAAAGAACGCGCTACAGGTATTCAATCACCATATATCCAATATCAGCTATAATAAAAGAAGTCGCCATGCTTATCAAAGCAAGCAATACCAAGGCACCAATAAATCTTGATAATCCAAAGAACCCTCATGAGAAACCCAAACTCTCGCAAAACCATCTCGAATTTGAATATAGAAAAGGGAGAAAAGAAGACCCAACAAGAATTTCAAAAGAACAAACCCATCTGGAGCCCAAGTCTAAAATACTTCCGCTACAAAGAACCAACGCTCCAGATTCTTCAAACCCACTTTCTGAATTCAACCTCACCTCGAAACCCACACGGCAATTTCATCGGTTTCTCCGGTTGCAGACGTCAATCCCAAGCGCCAGTCCAAGTAGAAAAGCAGAGCTGCAAGGCTATAACTAACGGAACTCGAGAAGGGTATTTTAGTCTTTTGGTATTCTGGTCTGGTCTGGTCTGTCTCTGTGTGAGCGTGTGTATGTGAGTCCTGTGCAGGTGTAGAGAGGGAAGGAGGGGGATCTGTATAACAGAAAATGTTTTGGATTGTACAAGAGGAGTGTGGGAATGATTCGTTTCGTGCACGTTTGAAGAACCTAAGGAAAAAAAGGGAAACAAAAAGAACCTTCCTATTCTATAATTATTTTTAAAAATCCTTATCTCTTGGACTACAAGGATCCAAAATATTTGTGATCGTTCACTGTTTGCCGGTTCACTCACTCTTGCACTCATTTTAATAAACTTTTTTAAACCATTGAATTAATATTCAACAGTGAGTAACCACAATATCTTAGACTCCTATGATCCAAAAGATCAGGACTGTTATTTTTAATTTTAAAATTTTTAATTTTCCCTCTGTTTGGCAAGTATATTATATTTATATATATAATCACGGCGAGCAGTGAGGTGACCATCTATTTTTGTTTATTTTTATTAATTTACCTTTTGGTATTAAGGGTCTGAGATTGTGTGCCAAAAAAGTCATGCCTCTTGAAACTTGGCATGCAGTGATTGGCCGAGACACAAAAGGTCAAGGTTCTTCTTAATGAGTTGACTTATTACTTTTCTTGTTTAAGACTTATTACTTTTCTTGTTGCTTGCATTGCCTGCTTGGAAGGCAAGCAATTGTTGGCTTTGATTTGGCGTTGCCTGGCATGCTTCCAAAGCACATTTGGGTTGTTATCCATCCAACCCACGCTACCAAAAGAAAAAGGGGAGAGAATGTTGCCTTTCGTCTTTCCCCAAGTAGATGAGTAAAAGCGCAAAGAGAAATTGCTTAGTGGGCACTAAAGGGAAGGGTTGTGTTGTTTTTATGTGCCACAAAATAACACTTTTGTTGTTGGGTGGTACCAATCTGTGACGTTAGAGTAATTGCCAGCCCACTCACCTACAAGGTTATATTTTATTACAATAGTTAATGGAGGCTGAATTACCCATTCGAGAGGGCAAAGGAGATGCCACAACTGATAATGGGTTTGTATATTTAATTTATTACATGAATGGGAAGGGCATTTGTACATAAATGAGAAAAGAAAAAGAAACGCCTACGTTTCCATGAGCCACTATATGGATAGAAGTTCACACGAAGAAGACCTTTCAATGTGCTATTTAGAGCCAAGCAAGCCAATAAATCTCATTTTGCTCATGCATTTTCCTCAAGCATGAGCGTTGGTGAGGGCGGCTGATGACATTTCACTACTACGATGTTATACAATGTGGCTGACTAATACCAAACACCAGAAGCTATTCCTCTTGGAAAGCACAAAGAACGTCTGGTTCATCATCAGTTGCCTCTTCCAGTGCACAGGCTAACCAAGTCCATCAGTGTTGAATATAAAACTTCCAGGGATAGATGACCTAAAAACTTCCTAGATTCTGATGCGCCATCTGAAGCGTCCATACTAAGCTTTCGTTCCTCTACAAAACCACCATCTATGACCAACCACCATGAGATACATCCTTCGCCATCTTCTGGGTCCACATGTGCCACCAAGCTGAGTGTTTCTCCCAGATCCAGCTCAAAAGACAAACATAGAAAGTCTCTGTTTGCCTTTATTCCAACCATAAGAGCTTCTTCGTGAAGCCAGCGAATAACTTGACTTGCAACCTGTTGCCAAAGTCCACAATCATTTAATCACACACAAGTTGTAGTGTACCACATGCAATCATATAAATATACAGAAATCAAAACACACCCATTATTATCTGTGCAAATAATCTGATAGCTTCACAATACTACCTTTGTCCTTGTTAAATTTATACCACTTAAAAGTACCTTTAGAAATATAAGAAATACCTGCTGTAAAATTATCACAGGAAGATCCGCCAAGTCACAGTCGTATCTGTTCATTAAACAAATTTCCTCAGAATTCCCTTTGAACAGGCCAACAACATTAGGAGCACCTTCCCCTTCTACATTGATGCAATCATCAGTTACAACCACCTTAGTATGAAACTGAGACTTGGTAATGTTCCTCATGTGACACATGTCTGATGTTCTGGTTTGGCATGCATGTAGAATAGATTCAGGAATCTTCACAAAGAGCATCCAGGATGATGTCCGTGAATGCCAAGTGGGGTGGGATAACAACTGCAGATATGGTACCCCTTTAACCTACAGAATCATGAACACTACTGAGGAAAAGTTCTACCACATATAAAATTCAAAATTGATGTCTTACAATAATTTCGGACTTTACCACATTTTCCAGCTCCTTAAGAACTTTGTTTGAAAAAATCCTATGAGCCAAAGACATGCAGAAATGACCAAGAAGACCAGGCCCTTCTTTGGCCAGTTGACCAGATACTTGAGCACCTGCTGAAGTGGGTCTATCCTTTGCTTTGACAAATACATGCTGGTGAAAAATCTGTTGCAGATATATTTCACAACTAATTTGATCAGGAATTACTGAAGTTTTCTTTACAGTATCCGGTTTATCTTCTGCTAACTCCAACCCATCCAATGTGTCCAAAGGTAAAATGGTATTTTCTAAGTTTTGGGTGCTTGGACTGTCAACTGTTTGTTCACCTCTAGATGGGACAAGTGATATGAACACAGAGGTTCCTTGACCTATGTTCAATTGTAAATAGTTTTCTTGTATTCCAGTCACATTGACTCCTAGAGACTGGTTGAATGCTTCACGATTTACCAAATCAAACACCTGGACCAGAAGAGCAGGATAAAACAACATTAAAATGAAGTGTGAAAGAATGATAAATAATGAAAAAAAGAATAAGAATAAATTATGCCTGCTCATCGAAGATTGCTTGATGAACTTCACGAAGAAGTGAATGTGTTTCTTTAACACACTCATCGTCGCTCACAGATTCTTTCTCAGCTTCACTTGACAAACGGATTTTGGTTTGACTGGATTCAATTGGACTAACACCCGGATCAGCACCAAGAAAACCAAATTGAAGCGAACGGTATGAGTTTGGAGGTAAATTTATCGCTAGCATGCCAGCTGAGTCATGGTCAACACGAACTGTAGAAAGAGAAGATGGCCGAAATATAGCAGCTGGATCATATAATGAACTGTCAAAGAGATCAATGGTGAAGCCTTCATTTCCAGAAGCTGAAGCTGCCACACGCTGCCGCTTAACTTTCCAGTTCTGCTGCAATCTATCCGCTTGTCAAGATACAATATAGAGGATATTGTTGAAGAACATATGAATGCTACTGTAATGAGTTTCTTTCACTCATACATAAACAAAGTAAGTTGAGAAAAACACAAACGAACATCACAAATTCCAAGTTCACAAAATTCTTTTATGCATGAAGAAAACAACAGGACTTATTGAAGCTTTTAAGGTGGTATAAATAAGTCAGGCAGAAAGGTAAAAAATTAAAGGAGATAACTTTCTTTTAGACAAGAAATTAATGGAAATACATTAACATTGCAGACTCACCTGATTAGAGCACCATAAAATCTTGCTTCTCTAGCAACCTGCCGCTCCAAAGCTTTGGCAGACTGCTTAAAGTATTTCCCAAGATGCTGAAATAGAAATCAATACAACATAAAGAGAGATTTACAAAACCAAAAACAAACCGAAGTTCAAAATGAGATATTTTTCACCAAAACTAGAAAGAGATGGTACCCGGAAGCATTGTAGCTTGGTTGCTGCAGATACAGCAAGATCAGACATAACTTCATCATGAAATGGCTTTGGACGCGTCATGCTAGCCACTGTTACAGCATCATTCGTTTCCACCTGCTCATACCAAAACAAAGCAAGCTTAAAACCCAACCCACATTCACCTTTCATTGCAATCACAAGTGTTTGCTCCTTCAAATGAGTATGAGAAAGAGACTGACAGTGTTGATGAGATCTATAATGACAGAGAGCTCCTGGTGTGCCAGCTGCAAGTTCTCCATCATGCTCTGCCATTGCCATTGCGTTGCTGCACTCTCTTTCGAGCTCTTTTTCTGCTTCTTGTTCTCGTCCTTCTCCACAGCCCAAGCGAAATCGATTCTCCGAATCAGCGATTGCCGCTTCTCTTCGTAACCTACATCACTGTAAAAAACCAACAGAAAATAATACCTAAAACCACAGTTCCTGTTCGGTTGCCAAGAAAATAAACCAAAAAGAGGGTAAAGAATGAGGATAGGAAGAGCCGTACGGAGGAAATCGTTCGAGGCCGTTTTCTTCGATGACGTCCAAGCGCTTGATGGGAAGCTTGTCGAGAGAGATTTCCATTTTCCCGTCCATTTTTCTCGATAATTTTCCGGGAAAATTTTTAGGGAAAAATTGGTCAGAACCCTAGGAGTCGGATGTTGGAACCGGGAGCAAGTTCGGGTTTCAGTGGGTGCTTTGCTAAAAAGACATATTTGCCCCTTTTCTACAAAATATTGTTTTTTCAATTGTACAGAGTAGAGAGAGAAGAGAGACAGATTGAGTTGAAAATCTTCGGAATTATTGGGTGTACAAAAGGAATTAGTGGGTGTCCCTAGAAATAAATCACGCTTTATTTGGTTCTGGGCCTCAAACTGATATAAAAGCCCAAACATGAAAGAGATGTAAACGAAAGGGAAGCTTAATGTGACTGAATTAAGTCTACTAATGTCATTGCCAAAAGGCCCTGTAGCTAATGTATTAATAGCCTGAAGTCAGTATTATTTTTTATTTTTTTAATGGGTTATCTCTATAATAGGTATTTGGATGACCATTACAAATATATCCTGACTCAGATTTTCCATTATATTGGGTGAATATTACTGCCTGATTGAGATTGCATGTTTCAATTTGATGCACAATTGTAATGGTTGGAAATGAGATTGAATATTTTATATTTAGCAAGCTTCTGCTTGGAACAAGCAATTTTATACTATGAAATTCAACATTCTTTCATCCACAAAATGTTGGTGCATCTCGTATCCACCAACAACAACAAAAATGTTGGTGCATCCTTATTTTTGTTGTTACATTTATAGGTTTAACCCGATTATTTCTTATAAATAAAATTCATTTTTTATTCTTGCTCAAAGGGCTAATACTTGGAAATCATTAGAATTGGAGGTATCGGAAAGAATTTAAATTCTCATTCCCCAATATCGTTTGTAGACATAAAATAATTGAAGAACTAACTCTAGTCCAATGGGCTAAAGTGGCAATTTAGCTCTAAACCTTAAAATAATATGACAAAATTGTATATTTAAAGAGTATAGCCGGGCGGCTATACTATGGTATAGCCAATGATTTTAGAAGTATAGCCACCCGGCTATATTAGTTTAAAGCTATACGCTTGGAATATATTCGAATATTTTACAGGTATAGCCGACTGGCTATACCCTTTAAATATATTGAACACGAAGCTTGCACTCGCAGTCACAGCCATTTCACTTCTCTATAATCGCTTACAAGCTTCAAATACTCGGTCTTGAGCCTCTTTCTCTCTCAACTCAAGCTTCGATTTTTTTTCTTTCGTTTCAACTGCTGCGTTGATTGGATTGGATTGGACTCTCTCTATGAAAACCATCAAATGTCATTCAGCTATTGAAATCTCCACCAAGATAACAACTCTAATGCTATAAGGGAGTTAGGCGGCGCCTAGGCTTCCTGGGCGGGTCTAGGCGGCCTGGGCGGTTGTAGGCGGCCTAGGCTAGTCTGGGCGTCCTTTTTTTCCCAAATGAAGACAGACGAAGCTTGCACTCGCTATCCAATCTTCAAAATTCAAGTACTCGGTCTAGGCTAGTCTGGGCCTCTCTCCCAACTCAAGCTTGGATTTTTTTTTCTTCGGTTTCGGCTGCTGCGTTATTCAATTTTTCTGTGCTTTTCTGTTATTGAAGATCCGAGGCAATTTCTTAGTATGGCAAAAGAAGCCCAGCAGATGGTTCTTTAACCTGAGGCACACCTTGCAGTTTGGCATTGGATGACACCATGCCGGTAATACTATCAGGTTACTCTCAAGAGGGAAATCATGGGCTTGAGGCGATTTTTGTCTTTATTGAGATGGTGGGAGAAGGGATGGGGTTAGATCATGTCTCATTTACAAGTGCAGTTTCAGCTTGCGATCATGAAATGAATTTGGAACTTGGGAAACAGATACATGGCTTGACAATTAAATCAGGATATGGAAATCATGTTTCAGTTTGTAATGTATTTTTCTCGACATATTCAAAGTGTGAGGTTACTGAAGATGCAAAATTATAGTCTTTCAGTGCATGAATGATCGCAACGTAGTGTCTTGGTCAACTATGATTTCAATAGAAGAAGACGATGCCATCTTTCTATTTAATGAGATGAGATTGGATGGAGTATATCCAAATGATGTTACATTTGTTGGACTAATCCATGCTATATCAATTAGGAAGTTGGTGGAGGAAGGCGAAATGATTCATGGGTTTTGCATAAAGACTGCTTTTTATCAAAGCATAATGTTTGCAACAGCTTGATCACCATGCATGCTAAGTTTGAGTCCATGCATGACTCCATCAAAGTTTTCGAGGAGTTAAACTGCAGAGAAATCATATCGTGGAATGCTTTGATTTCAGGGTATGCTCAGAACGGGCTGTGTCAAGATGCACTAAAAACATTCTTGGTAGCAACTATGGAGTCGAAGCCAAAATTACACATTTGGTAGTGTCTTGAGTGCAATTGGTGATGCTCAGGATATTTCTCTGAAATTTGGCCAACGATGCCACTCTTCCTTGATCAAACTTGGACTAGTGACTGGCCCAATTATCGCAGGTGCTCTTCTTGATATGTATGCAAAGCGAGGAAGCATCTTTGAGTCCAAAAGAGTTTTCAGTGAGACGTCTCATAAAGGTCAGTTTGCATGGACTGCAATAATATCTGACACTGGTGATGCTGATGGTTCCTTGTATCTGCACGGGTTTTCATCAGGTGATACATCCCACCCACAGTCTGGGGAGATATGTAGAATGGCAAAATGTCTAGGATTAGAGATGAAAATTTTGAGAGAGAACATGTGGGAGACAAAATCACTGAAAAGGGACTCCTTCTCAAGGCCCTCACTTTGAGGGCTTGAATCTGTACATGTAAAACTTCAAAAGTAACTCATGATTGTTAAAAAGTTCTGTAGCCAAATTTCTATAAAAAAATAAAAATAAAAATAAAAAAAGGAAATTCATCTTGAGGTAACATGCAAATGAAGTTTTGATGTGAACGATAACAAAAGGTCATGTATGGGTTCCCTTTGCCCATCACCACCTATAATCTTCTTGTTTAACATTTATAATAAAAAGAAAAAAGAAAGGTTGCATATATACAAAAGGGTCATATAAATGAGTGAAAATTAACCATCAAGATCTGGTGAGTCATGGAAACAACCAGAAGACAAAGCAATAATAGAGCAAAATGCAAGTTACATATGGCCGGGCGGCTATACTATTTAAATATATTATTTTGACGGTATAGCCGTGCGGCTATACTATTGGAATGTATTTGAATATTTTAAGGTATAGCCGATCGGCTATACGCGTTAGATGTATTCCAAAACGAACGCGAAGCTTGCACTCGCAGCCACAGCCATTTTGCTTCTCCATAAGCGCTTCCAAGCTTCAAAGACTCGGTCTTGAGCCTCTCTCTCTCCCTCTCAACTCAAGCTTTGATTTTTTTTCTTTCATTTCGGCTGCTCCGTTGATTGGATTGGATTGGACTCTCTCTACGAAAACCATCAAATGTCAATCAGCTATGAAAATCTCCACTAAGATAACAACTCTTAATCTATAAGGGAGTTAGGCGGGCTGAGCGGATCTAGGCGGGCTGGGCGGGTCTAGGCGGCCTGGGCGGGTCTAGGCGGCTCTGGTGGGTCTAGGCGGGGCCTAGTTTCCTGGGCGGGTCTGGCCGCCTCCATTTTGTTCCAAATGAAGACAAACAAGGTTTGCACTCGCAGAGGAATGTGGTGCGCGAGTGAAATGAAGAGACAGAGAAACGAACACGATGAAGTTACCGTTACCCTTAGAGAAATTGACATGTTTTGTAAGCAACTTCAACTACATTTGTCTAATAACATCGATGAAAATACCGTTACCCTTGCTATCAAGGCCTGTCGAGGGGACCCCAAACCCGGATGCCAAATTCACGGGTTTGCAGTTTCTTCTGGGTTTGTTTCGTATACTACGGTTTCAAATTCTTTGATGAGCGTGTACACCAAAGCTGGCCAGTTTGACGGTCCCTTACTTATATATCTTTGAGACTGTGCTATACTGATATAGTTTCTTTCGGGGTTTCGAACAAGTAAGGGTGCACTGAATTTTGCTCTTAGGATGAATTTTAATGGAGTTGTTGTTAAAGATCAACACCAGCCCATCACTTAACTCAGCCCAAGGAAATAAAGATCAGCCCATGGAAGATTGCCAACACTTGAACCAGACAATTATAGAAAAATCTAGAAGTGAGGAGAAGAGATTTCACCGACCATGCAAAGTCGGCAAAGCTAAAGGCTGCATGCATAATAGTCTAGAATAGTCTTCATAAGTACCTTAAAATATTAATGTATGCATGGAGAATAGTTTAGAAAGTTAAACAATTAAAAAGCTAAAGTCAGTGGAAGCAAAGCAAAGTGAATATGGTGGAATATTCTAGATAAAACCATATAGTTGTGGCTGGAGAAAGAGACCAAGTTAACTTGGTAATGTCGGCAATGAACTTTGGAGAATTATCTAGACAAAGCCAAACATGTGGCTGGAGTAAAGAGCTCAAGTCGGTGGAGAAAGCATAAGTCGGCTACTCTCATCTATAAATAGGCATGCAATGCAAGCAAGAGGTGAGTGGAGTGAAGAAATCAAGAAGTGAAGTGTGAGTAAGTAGAGAGTGAGCAATAAGCTAGAGAGTCAAGTAGTTCTTGTGAGTGTGAGTGAAGTGAGAAAGAGTGTTTGTTGTAAGAGTTGGTCTTTCCTTTGAGAGTTGTTTGTTGTAATATTTTGTGAGTCTAATACAAGTAAATTGTTTACTTGTTTTGTCTCCAACAAGTCTACATTAGAGTTGTGTACTCTAAATTTTGTTCAACAATTGGTATCAGAGCGGGACGGTCAGTGACTGATTCTGAGGGAGCTTCTTTGAGTCGTGAAGAGTTTGTCTCTACAAGTTTGCACCTTTAGATCAAACTTGTTCGGTACTGCCGGAATTCTGCCGACACGATGGGTGATCTTCATGTAGTTGGAGGAATCACGAAGCTCAACAACAAAAATTACAACACGTGGGCAACGTGTATGGAGTCTTATCTGCAAGGTCAAGATCTTTGGGATGTCGTCGGGGGCAACGATGTTACACAACCACGAGAAGACAACAACGACACTTTGCGAAAGTGGAAGATCAAAGCAGGTAAAGCCATGTTTGCCCTAAAGACAACAATTGAAGAAGAATTGTTGGAGCACATAAGGAAAGCCAAAACACCAAAGGAAGCATGGGACACCTTTGCAGCACTCTTTTCAAAAAGGAATGACACAAGACTACAGCTTCTTGAGAACGAGCTGCTATCTGTTGCACAACGGGACATGACGATTGCTCAGTACTTCCACAAGGTAAAGTCCATATGCCGTGAAATTTCTGATTTAGATCCTACTGCTGCTATTGTGGAATCTAGGATAAAAAGAATAATTATCCATGGTCTGAGACCCGAGTACCGAGGCTTCGTTGCCGCTGTACAAGGGTGGCCTACTCAACCATCACTTGTTGAGTTTGAAAATTTGCTTGCCGATCAAGAAGCTATGGCTAAGCAAATGGGAGGGGTCTCGTTAAAAGGTGAAGAGGAAGCGCTCTACACCAATAAAAGTAAAGGCAACTTTAAACAACACGTTGGTGGTGGGTCTAAAAGAGATGGTGACAAGGTGAAAGGTCATCAAGGAGAAGGAAGTTCTCGGCCAGGGGGAGCTTCAAAGTTTCATGGCAACCGTGGTCAGTCCAAGAATAATAAAAAATTCGAAGGTAAATGCTACAATTGTGGAAAGAAGGGCCACATGGCGAAAGATTGTTGGTCCAACAAAAGGCCCGTTGAGAGTAATACTGTTACTTCCAACTCAAATGAGAAAAGTGAGGATGATTGGGACGCGGAAGCATCTCTCGCTATTGAGGAAGAAGAGAAAGCTCTCACTGTGATGTCACCTGAAAGGATTAACTACAAGAATGATTGGATCGTCGACTCAGGTTGCTCAAATCACATGACAGGTGATAAAGAGAAGCTGCAGAACCTGACAGAGTACAAGGGCAATCGTGTGGTAGTGACAGCCAACAACTCAAGGTTACCGATAACCCACATCGGTAAAACAATAGTTGTACCACGACATAACTCTAACCAGGTGCCGCTTCAAGACGTCTACCATGTTCCAGGTATGAAGAAGAATCTACTGTCAGTGGCGCAATTGACATCATCAGGCCACTATGTCCTGTTCGGTCCAAGAGATGTGAAGGTGTATCGAGACCTCAAGATCTCAGGGATGCCGACAATGGAGGGACGACGATTAGAGTCAGTCTACGTAATGTCAGCAGAGTCTGCATATGTAGACAAGACAAGAAAGAACGAGACAGCAGATTTATGGCACATGAGACTGGGCCACGTTAGCTATCACAAGCTTAGTGTGATGATGAAGAAGTCAATGCTCAAGGGTTTGCCTAAGCTTGACGTAAGAACAGATACGGTCTGTGCAGGATGCCAATATGGTAAAGCGCATCAACTACCATATGAGGAGTCCAAGTTCAAAGCAAAAGAACCATTAGAGTTAATCCATTCTGATGTGTTCGGGCCAGTGAAGCAACCATCGATTAGCAGGATGCGATACATGGTGACATTCATTGATGACTTCTCCAGGTATGTGTGGGTTTTCTTTATGAAAGAAAAATCTGACACATTTTCAAAGTTTAAAGAGTTTAAAGAGATAGTTGAAGGAGAAGTGGGGAAGAAGATTATCTGTCTACGCACAGATAATGGAGGAGAATATACCTCAAATGAATTCTGCCAGTATCTACGAGAGTCTCGCATACGTCATCAGTTCACGTGTGCCAACACACCACAACAAAATGGAGTAGCAGAGAGAAAGAACCGGCATCTTGCAGAGATATGTCGAAGCATGTTGCATGCCAAGAATGTACCTGGAAGGTTTTGGGCTGAAGCCATGAGAACTGCAGCTCATGTGATCAACAAACTTCCTCAACCAAGGTTAGAATTTGTTTCACCCTTCGAGAAACTGTGGGATATGAAACCTACAGTCAGTTACTTTCGAGTATTCGGCTGTGTGTGCTACGTATTTGTTCCAAGTCATCTACGTAGCAAGTTTGACAAAAAGGCAATCAGATGTATCTTTGTGGGATACGACAGCCAGAGAAAAGGGTGGAAATGTTGTGACCCTACAAATGGAAGGTGCTACACATCACGTGATGTAGTGTTTGATGAAGCATCATCTTGGTGGTCCCCAGAAAAGGAGGTGTTACCAGACTCGAGAGAAATTGAAGATAAGCTTCAACAGAAGTTGGGGGAACAAATTGTTCCAGTCCGACCGAGTTCAAATGAGGATGAAGATTCGCTTGATGGTGACGATGATGAGCAAGAAGTTACTCAGAATCCTTGGCAAACTGGTGTGCATCAACAAACACTAGAAGTAGTTAGACCCAGTGAAGTGGAAATACCGACTCCACAATCACAACCCAGAAGGTCAACAAGAGCACGGAGGCCAAATCCTAAATACGCCAACGCAGCCATAGCAGAAGAAGCAGTTGAACCTGAAACATTTGAAGAAGCATCACAGAGTTCCGAATGGGTTAAAGCTATGAGAGAAGAGATCACTGCGCTTGAGCAAAATCAAACTTGGGATCTGGTGCCAAAGCCAAGAGATGTGAAACCCATATCCTGCAAATGGGTGTACAAGATCAAGCGTCGTCCTGATGGAGTGGTCGAAAGATACAAGGCTCGGTTGGTGGCTCGAGGTTTCTCTCAGCAGTACGGACTAGATTATGATGAAACGTTCAGTCCAGTGGCAAAGCTTACGACAGTACGAGTCTTACTTGCACTTGCTGCCAACAAAGACTGGAACTTGTACCAGATGGATGTGAAGAATGCATTTTTGCACGGGGAGTTAGATCGGGAAATCTACATGACTCAACCAATGGGCTTTGAGAACAAAGTCCATCCCAAGTATGTGTGTAAGCTGAAGAAGGCACTTTACGGATTAAAGCAAGCGCCAAGGGCATGGTACGGTAAGATTGCAGAATTTCTCTCTCGAAGTGGCTATTCAGTAACACATGCAGATTCTAGTTTATTCGTCAAAGCTAATGGAGGAAAATTAGCTATCGTGCTGGTATACGTGGATGATCTAATCATCACTGGTGATGACGAGGAAGAAATTCACCGAACAAAGGAGAATTTATCAGTTCGCTTCCAGATGAAAGAACTGGGACAACTCAAGCACTTTCTTGGGCTAGAGGTCGATCACACACAAGAAGGGATATTTCTGTGTCAACAGAAATATGCAAAAGATTTGTTGCAAAAGTTTGGGATGCTTGAATGCAAGCCAATCTCAACGCCGATGGAGCCCAATGTCAAGATGTGCGCATATGAAGGCAAAGACTTGGAAGACGCAACGATGTATCGACAATTGGTGGGTAGTCTAATCTACCTAACACTGACTCGACCTGACATTTCATATGCAGTTGGAGTGATGAGTCGATACATGCAAAATCCAAAGAAGTCTCATCTAGATGCAGTACGGCGAATACTGAGGTATGTGAAGAGTACAATTGACTATGGCCTCTTGTACAAGAAAGGAAAAGATTGCAAGCTAGTTGGTTACTGTGACGCTGATTATGCGGGAGATCATGATACTCGTCGATCAACTACCGGGTACGTGTTTAAGCTTGGTTCAGGAACAATCTCTTGGTGTAGTAAGAGACAACCGACGGTATCTTTGTCAACCACAGAAGCTGAGTACAGAGCAGCTGCAATGGCAGCTCAAGAGATCACATGGCTGACACAGCTGATGAATGATCTACATCAATTGGTAGATTATTCAGTGCCATTATACTGCGACAATCAATCAGCAGTTCGTTTGGCGGAAAATCCAGTCTTTCATGCAAGAACCAAACATGTGGAGATACACTATCATTTTATCAGAGAGAAGGTTCTGCAAGAAGAGATTGAGATGAGACATATCAACACAGATGATCAAGTTGCAGACTTATTCACAAAAGGTCTAAGCATGGGAAAGTTCGAGAATTTTCGACGTCAGCTCAATGTGGTGCGAAGGATGTGAGCTGGTGTTGAGGGGGAGTGTTAAAGATCAACACCAGCCCATCACTTAACTCAGCCCAAGGAAATAAAGATCAGCCCATGGAAGATTGCCAACACTTGAACCAGACAATTATAGAAAAATCTAGAAGTGAGGAGAAGAGATTTCACCGACCATGCAAAGTCGGCAAAGCTAAAGGCTGCATGCATAATAGTCTAGAATAGTCTTCATAAGTACCTTAAAATATTAATGTATGCATGGAGAATAGTTTAGAAAGTTAAACAATTAAAAAGCTAAAGTCAGTGGAAGCAAAGCAAAGTGAATATGGTGGAATATTCTAGATAAAACCATATAGTTGTGGCTGGAGAAAGAGACCAAGTTAACTTGGTAATGTCGGCAATGAACTTTGGAGAATTATCTAGACAAAGCCAAACATGTGGCTGGAGTAAAGAGCTCAAGTCGGTGGAGAAAGCATAAGTCGGCTACTCTCATCTATAAATAGGCATGCAATGCAAGCAAGAGGTGAGTGGAGTGAAGAAATCAAGAAGTGAAGTGTGAGTAAGTAGAGAGTGAGCAATAAGCTAGAGAGTCAAGTAGTTCTTGTGAGTGTGAGTGAAGTGAGAAAGAGTGTTTGTTGTAAGAGTTGGTCTTTCCTTTGAGAGTTGTTTGTTGTAATATTTTGTGAGTCTAATACAAGTAAATTGTTTACTTGTTTTGTCTCCAACAAGTCTACATTAGAGTTGTGTACTCTAAATTTTGTTCAACAGTTGTTTTTTATCCAGTGACTTATACTACGATTCTTGCATTTTGTGCGGATCATGAAGATTTTCTATTTGGATTACAACTGCATTCTCTTATATTTAAGTCTGGTTTAGATGGTGAAGTTCTTTTATGAGTATGTATTCGAGGTAGAGGCGGTTAATAGAAGCTCAATAAATCAAATACTAAGGATACAAAATAATAAAAACCGAAGGCTTTTAACTTGTGTCTTCACCGCATTTAAGTACAAGAGGATCGTTGTCACAGCAGCAATGCAATAGGCGTTCTGAACTTCAACAGCAAAAAAAAGATAGGTGTAGAGTATTGAAAAAATAAAAAGGAAAATGGTTTATTGATTAGATATAGGACTGCAAGACTTCATCCATTGACCTTTATTAGATTTTCTGATATTCAAAACCCCGAACAACCTGATTCCTAGTATTTGAGGCAAATATTCAGAAAGTAATATGATTTGTTCGGCGCGGGCGGATTGTGATGGACATCTACTCCCATATTTCTTGTAGAATCTGAGCAACTGTTGATTATAAAGGGAGAAAAGCATGTAATCTGATTCACATATTTCTTTCTTTTGATTTTTTATTCTATATAGTCAGGTGTGACCAAAACCATCATTTGCAATATATCTGTGATTGATATTGGAAAATCAACATATCTCTTTGTTTTCCCATCATAATATTCTGTTCCCTGCAACTGCAAGAGAATCAACACTTACGTAAATTTGTCCTGAAGAACAGCTGCTGCAATATATTCCTGCTAGAAACCTTTGTGAATATAGGAACCAAATGAAAAAGATACCGCACAAATTTTGCCTTACCTTAATACTGACCAGATGATGACCTAGAAGGTTTACACCCCATGCCAATGTGCTGGTACAAACCAATACCTATAATTTAATACATATGCCTGATCATCAGTCTATAGATTAAGAAAATGATCTAAACCAGACTTAAATATGAGAGAATGCAGTTGTAATCCAAATAGAAAATCTTCATGATCCGTACAAAAAACAAGAATCGTAGTATAAGTCACTGGATCAAAAACAACTCCATTAAAATTCATCCTAAGAGCAAAATTCAATGCACCCTCACTTGTTCGAAACCCTGAAAGAACAGTCTCAATTTCTCAAAGATAAGTAAGGGACCATCAAACTGTCCAGCTTTGGTGTACACACTCATCAAAGAATTTGAAACCGTAGTATACGAAGAAAACCCAGAAGAAACTGCAGACACATGAATTTGGCATCCAGGTTTGGGTTCCCCTTGATAGGCCTTGATAGCAAGGGTAACGGTATTTTCATCAAAAGGGTCAAAGAAGATTATAGGTCGCATATACAAAAGGGTCATACAAAAGATCAGGTGATTCATGGAAACAACCAGAAGACAAAACAATAATAGAGCAAACAATATAGCCGCGCGGCTATACTATTTAAATATATTATTTTAAAGGTATAGCCGATCGGCTACACTCTTGGAATATATTCGAATATTTTAACGGTATAGACGCGCAGCTATACTATTTAAATATATTATTTCGAAGGTATAGCCGTGCGGCTATACTCTTTGAATGTATACGAATATTTTAAGGTATAGCCGAACGGCTATACACGTTAGATATATTCCATAACGGACGCGAAGCTTGGACTCGCAGTCACAGCCATTTCGCTTCTCCGTAAGCGCTTCCAAGCTTCAAATACTCGGTTTTGAGCCTCTCTCTCTCCCTCTCAACTCAAGCTTTGGTTTTTTTTCTTTTGTTTCGGCTGCTCCGTTGATTCGATTGGATTGGACTCTCTCTACGAAAACCATCAAATGTCATTCAGCTATTGAAATCTCCACAAAGATAACAACTCTGATGCTATAAGGGAGTTAGGCGGCCTGGGGGGATCTAGGCGGCTCCTAGGCGGCCTGGGCTGATCTAGGCGGGGCCTAGGCGGGGCCTAGGCGGCCTGGGCGGGTCTAGGCGGCGCCTAGGCTGCCTGGGCTGTTATAGGCGGCGCTGGTGGGTGTAGGCGGCGCCTAGGTGTCCTGGGCGGATCTAGGCGGCTCCTAGGCGGCCTGGGCGGATCTAGGCGGTGCCTAGGCGGCCTGGGCGGGTCTAGGCGGCGCCTAGGCTGCCTGGGCTGTTCTATGCGGCTCTGGTGGGTCTAGGTGGCATGGGCAGGTCTGGCCGCGTCCTTTTTGTTCCAAATGAAGACAGACGAAGTTTGCACTCGCAGAGGAATGTGGTGCGCGAGTGAAATGAAGAGACAGAGAAACGAACACGATGAAGTTACCGTTACCCTTAGAGCCCTTGACATGTTCTGTAAGCAACTTCAACTACATTTGTCTCATAACATCGATGAAAATACCGTTACCGTTGCTATCAAGGCCTGTCAAGTTCACCGGTTTGCAGTTTCTTCTGGGTTTGTTTCGTATACTACGGTTTCAAATTCTTTGACGAGTGTGTACACCAAAGCTGGACAGTTTGATGGTCCCTTACTTATCTTTGAGACTGCTATACTGATATAGTTTCTTAGAATACTATTCTTTCAGGGTTTCGAACAAGTGAGGGTGCATTGAATTTTGCTCTCAGGATGAATTTTAATGGAGTTGTTTTTGATCCAGTGACTTATACTACGATTCTTGCTTTTTGTGCTGATCATGAAGATTTTCTATTTGGATTACAACTGCATTCTCTTATATTTAAGTCTGTTTTAGATAGGGAAGTTTTTTTATAAGTATGTATTCAAGGTAGAGGCGGTTAATAGAAGCTAGGAATGTGTTTGATGAAATGGCGAATGAGGATCTGGTTTCATGGAATGCAATACTATCAGGTTACTCTCAAGAGGGAAATCATGGGCTTGAAGCGATTTTTGTCTTTATTGAGATGGTGGGAGAAGGGATGGGGTTAGATCATGTCTCATTTACTATAGTGCGGTTTCAGCTTGCGGTCATGAAATGAATTTAGAACTTGGGAAACAGATACATGGCTTGACAATTAAATCAGGATATGGAAATCATGTTTCAGTTTGTAATGTATTGATCTCGACATATTCAAAGTGTGAGGATATGCAAAATTAGTCTTTCAGTGCATGAATGATCGCAACGTAGTGTCTTGGTCAACTATGATTTCAATAGAAGAAGACGATGCCATCTCTCTATTTAATGAGATGAGATTGGATGGAGTCTATCCAAATGATGTTACATTTGTTGGACTAATCCATGCTATATCAATTAGGAAGTTGGTGGAGGAAGGCGAAATGATTCATGGTGTTTTGCCTAAAGACTGGCTTTTTATCAAAGCATAATGTTTGCAACAGCTTGATCACCATGTATGCTAAGTTTGAGTCCATGCATGACTCCCCATCAAAGTTTTTGAGGAGTTAAACCGCAGAGAAATCATATCGTGGAATGCTTTGATTTCAGGGTATGCTCAGAAAGGGCTGTGTCAAGATGCACTAAAAACTTGGTAGCAACCATGGAGTCGAAGCCAAACAATTACACATTTGGTAGTGTCTTGAGTGCAATTGGTGATGCTCAGGATATTTCTCTGAAATATGGCCAATGATGCCACTCTTCCTTGATCAAACTTGGATTAGTGACTGGCCCAATTATCGCAGGTGCTCTTATTGATATGTATGCAAAGCAAGGAAGCATTTGTGTTTCCAAAAGAGTTTTCAGTGAGACGCCTCATAAAAGTCAGTTTGCTTGGACTGCAATAATATCTGCATATGTTGGGCATGGAGACCATGACTCAGTGATAGAATTGTTCAAGGAGATGGAGAGAGAAGGGGCAAGACCTGATTCAGTCACATTTCTTTCTATACTAGCAGCATGCAGCAGAAATGGAATGGTGGAGATGGGCCGTCACCTCTTTCATCCAATGGTGAAAGACTATCATATTGAACCATCTCCTCAACATTATTCAAGTATGGTGGACATGTTGGGACATGCAGGGAAATTGGAGGAAGCAGAGGAATTGATGAGTCAGATCCCGGGACAGCCAGGGTTTTCATTGTTGCAAAGCCTGCTTGGGGCTTGCAGGATCCATGGGAATGTGGAGATGGCGGAGAGAGTAGCCGATATTTTAGGTTTGTCAGCATGATATGTGCTTTCTAATTTTTTGTGCTTAATTAGTGTTATCGCTTTCAGAGCTTACCAAGATTATTGTTTGCTTCAGTTCTGACACCTTCAATATCTTCCTTTTGTTTTTGCCATTGTGACACTTAATGACATTATACAAAAGAAATTCCCAGAGGAATTTGCTGAAAGGAAGTTGGAGAACGATACAATGACAAACTTTGGTGTTGATTTGATGCCACTCTTTGTAATGGATGGTGTCCTCCTATTTCAGAAGTTTCCGCTACCCATTTTTGAACCTCGGTATTGACTTATGGTAAGTTGGTAAGCAGTTTGTATTTTTCACATATGACATTCATAAAACATTTAACCGTAGAAGTGCATTTGCTGCAAAATAACTATGTTGAAAATGTTATCTGGCAAGTTTTGTATGCCTACTTGGTACTTTTTTACAGTCCATGTGATCCATGTGTTTTGTTGTTTTTGTTGAATATTCATAGATTTTTGCTTGTACCTTGTCACTCAAACAACGGGTAAGGAGTATAATGGAAGGCAACCGTCGGATGGGAATGATAGATTAGTGTCACTGGTCCTTTTCTTTCCCTTTTAACTTTCTTAAGGTATATAGAGTTTGACCCAAAGTATAAGTTTCACTGATTGTGGCTTGTTTTTTTTAATTTTGTAGGTTATCATTGATTCTTCAACATGTTCAATAGCTGATTTTGCTTGTGAAGTGGAAATTACCAAGTAGGTCTTTCATCCTCCTCCTTTCCTTCTTAATTTTCTAGTATGCAGAATGTCATTTGTAATTATTATTTATGTAGTTGTGAACCACTTCCAGATGGACGTTTCTATTTAGAGGATAGATACTAGTGCCTTTTACTTCAATCTGTACTTTTGCGCTCTGTTTACATTGTTTTAATGCATTATGAATGCTAAAACTGATTTACTTTTCATTTAATGAACAATTATCCTTTATTTTTTGTCTTTATGTACACACCTGAGGTTGCAAATTAACTATTAGGCTTATCTCTGATAAATATTTCCATATCAGAACGTATTTTGTTTGAAGTTATGATGTTTTTTTTTAATGATCCATTCACACACTTATAATAATACTATTTCATGCAGATTGAAAGTTGCTGACGGTTTCGTATAATTCGATCTTGGGACCTAGATGGGTGAGTTGTCTTATGAGATGTCTAGCCATTCATTTGATCTTTAGTGACTGCTCTTGTTCAATATTTTTGTCTTTTGATGTGCTCTTCAGGTACCGTATGGGTACAGGACATATATCCACCAGAAGGGTCTGGAGAGAGAGCAAACGTAAGTTCATGACAATTTGGTTTGCTGTAATCTCTCTATTGGAGTATTTTATTTTTAGATTTTTTGTTGTAGAGAATAGTAAGAAGCTTGAGTTAAACTTGATCTGGTGCTTAACAATGCTTTTGAGTTTATTTATTTATAATATTAAAAAAAATTATTAATAAATTTGTCACATATTTTTCTAGATGCAAAGTCGCGTAGTTTTCAACTTCAATTGGCAAAACTTGAGATACAATAAGCAGAGCTTAAAGTGTTGTGGATAAGGCATCTTATTTTACATGTGACACGTGACCTAATGGAATTTGGTTGTAAATCTTCAAATGTATAATAGTTGCCACTGAATTAAGTCGAATAATGTCATTGCTAAAAGGCCTGAAGTGTAACATGCATCACTGTAGGAAGATGCAGGACAAAGTTCTTCCATGTTTTTCCCCCTCATATTGGTTGCGCCTATATGGTTTAACTTCTATATCTGTCCAGTTGCAGGAATTGACAAATAATGCAGCAGAGTATGCTCGGTTATGGATAGGGCGGGTAAAAGAGCAGCACGTCAAGGTAAAATGCTCAGGAATAACATGAATTGAATGAACACGGAATTACCTTCTTTTTTCTTTTTCTTTTTAATGGGTTATCTCGATAAGTTAAATCTCTTAGTCCTCTATAACAGGTACTTGGATGACCATTAAGAATATCCTGAATCAGATTTTCTATTATTTTGGGTGAATATTACTGCCTGACTGAGATTGAATGTTTCAATTTGGTGGTCAGTTGTAATGGTTGGAAATGAAAGACTAGTTTTATTAGGTTAAACCTTTTGTTCCGCTAAAATGTCTGTCATATTCAGATTTCATCTTTAGGAAGCTTCTGCTTGGAACATTTGGGGAGGATCTTTATCTCTAGATCAACATATCTTATTTACTTGTGACAATTTGTCTTTATTCAAGCCATTAAAATTTTCAGTCTATATGTAATGCCAGTGTACATAAGAATGGTTTCTTCCCCTATTCTTGTGTTCAGTATACCGATGTGCCCTTTTGATGTATGATAGTATCTCTTTACAGATCAAAGACGGCTTGAGAGACTTCTCAGCGTGCCTTCACTACAAGATCCTGAGCATTTCAGCTTTTGGGTAACTTTATATTTCTCTTTATTAAAATTGAGTATATTGTGGGCTGTTAATATATGATTGGATGCAACTTGCTTCTTTATCAAACCGGCGTCCTCATGAAAGATTGGATCTCCTATGCTTGCGAGATACAAGAGAGGTATTGCACTTTTCTCCCCTCTTGACATTGGGAATTTCATGTGCACGTGGGTATGGTATATGTAAGAATGAGATGCTTCTTCTCATCTAACACATTGTTCATATATATATCCCATATATATATATATATATATATCAATGCCATATGACCTCTGATAACACTTCAATTTATTTCAAAACTCTTCTCTTTGTTGTCTCATTAGACTGTTTTGTATCCAATTTTTCATATGCAGAGAATATATTGATGTATCTCAAAGCAAAAGAGCAGGGTTGTCAAGTGCAATGAGAAAAAGGCTGTCATTGGGTTCAGTTTATAATTATGATACATACATTTTAGAAAGAAAATTCTTATTCAAGGAATTTTAAGCTATGAAATTCAACATTCTTTGGTCCACAAAATGTAGGTGGATCCTTATTTTTGTTGTTGTATTTATGGGTTTAACCGATATTATTTCTCATAAATAAAATCGATTTTTTATTCTTGCAAAATGGGCTAATAGCTGAAAATCATTAAAATGGGAGGTATCGGAAAGAATTTAAATTCTCATTCCACAATATTGCTTGTATAAATAAAATAATTGAAGAAATAACTCTAGCATAATTAGTTGAAGTGGTATTTTAGCCCTAAACCCTAAAATAATATGACAAAATTGTATATTTAAAGGGTATAGCCGCACGGCTATACTATTAAAATATATTCAAATTTTTTAAAGGTATAGCCGGCCGGCTATACTTGTAAAATATATTATTTTTACGGCACAACCGGGCGGCTGTACGCATTAAATATATTATTTTAAATGTATAGCCGTGCGGCTGTACTATTTAAATATATTCGAATATTTTAAATGTATAGCCGCACGGCTATACGCATGAAATATATTATAACGATACAGCCGTTCGGCTGTTCTCGGTAAATAAATTATTTTAACGGTATAGCCGCGCGGCGATACTGTTTAAATATATATATTTGAATATTTTATAGGTATAGCCGCCCGGCTATACGCTTTAATTATATTCGGGTAATCATAAACAAAAAAAGTTGCAAAATTAGAAACATACGTAAATTGGACGCCATGGTAGCCACGGATAGAGACTCGAACTCGTAGTTAGGCGGCCTGGGCGGATCTAGGTGGCTCATGGGAGGTCTGGGCGGATCTGGGCGGCCCCTAGGCGGATCTAGGCGGCGCCTAGGCTGTCTGGGCGGATCTAGGCGGCGCCTAGGCGGTCTGGTCGGATCTAGGCGACCTGGGCGGTTCTAGGCGAGTCTGGGAGCCAGGGTGGGTCGTGTCCTTTTTTGTTTCCAAATGAAGACAACGGAAGACCCGGCCATGACTTGATCTCTGCCTTGTATTCTCTGCGATACTTCAGAATCAGAGATGAGCTTCTTGTCTATCAGTCGCTCTAGATTCTTCCTTCTTAAAACTAGTTTGACCTGTGAATAAGGATATTAATCTTCCCTTTTAATTAGGGGGTGTGTGTTTACTCTCGCCAACATTTGGTCTGACCTGGGTTTGTGTAAAATTACATGCAAAATAAAGAGAGGAAGAAAAAGAAGAAGAAAAATGTACCAATTACTTTGCAGCTAATAAGAAGTTTCCTCGTCTCTGCAACTGCAACTTGGTTGGAGTAAAAGGTTTTCAGAATCAGAAGGACCTTACGTGTCAGCAGAAGAAACGAGTAATGGAGTCACCAACGTAATGTGTTTATTTTAAACTCGAATATGTTCTCTCTATTTGCTTATTGCACGTAATATTTTCCAAGTTGAGAAATAGAGCATGCTGAATTTGAAGTCCTTGAATCACATCTCATTGGTGTGCAGATCAGTTGAGAAATCCCTTGATTTCTACCAGAGTGTTCTTGGGTTCTTCCCAATTAGGAGGCCTGGCTCCTTTGACTTTAATGGTGCATGGTATAATTCTTAAAAACTCGGAAAACCAACAACAACCACCCTTCATTTTTATTGAATTGGTTTACTCTGTTTTTGAAACATTATAAATATAGAGTATTAATTTGGTTTTTGGTTAATTCTGTGACATTTGAATCATAGGCTATTCAATTATGGCATTGGTATACATCGTCTCCAATCTGAAGACTCTGATAAAATGCCCAAGAAGATCCCCCAGATTAACCCCAAGGATAACCACATTTCTTTCCACCTCTCTCTCTCTCTCTCTCTCTCTAGCTCTTCTATTCATTTTTTGTATGCTTTTATATATATATATAACGTCCACATAGGAGAACTTTTGTATATATATATATATATCTTCTACGTGTGTACAGTATATTTGTGATGTGAAAATGACTAGAAATACATTTGAATTGTTTTTAGTGTGAGAGCATGGTCACAGTGGAGAAAAATTTGAAGGAGATGGAGATAAGAATACGTGAAGCGCAGGGTTGAGGAGGGTGGAATATACGTTGATCAGCTTTTCTTCCATGACCCTGATGCCACTATGATTGAGATCTGTAATTGTGACAACCTTCCCGTAATAGCCCTCGCGGGAGAGCCAGTCAGGCCCTGCACAGGTGTCAATTGCAATGCCTAGAAACAACACAGCAGCAGCAGCAGCAGATGGCATACGAAAATTTGATTATAAATTGTAAGGTGCGGATCATTACATGTGAAAATTTGATTAACCAACTTGAAAACTTATCTAGTTTTTTAATTTTTAGTTGATAGCCTGAAATCTTGTGTGTTTTAACTTTTCTAGCTGTCTTGATTGAGTAACCAAATATGAAAATGATCTTACCTATAAGAGCAAGGGAAACCAAAAACATGAGGCATAAACAGATAATATATAAGCTGGCAGTAAAATGAAACTTACCCACCACATCACAGGATGATGAGGACATCTGCTTAAATGAAAACAGAAGAACTGGGAGCTCCCTTCAGTCCAAAACATAGAGCAAGTGCATCTCATCATCTCATAGCCGCGCTGTTCTGTTTTGGGCGGAAGGAGCACCCATTTCTGCAATTTCCCCATGCAGTCCAGGAGGAGAAGAAAGACAAAAATGGATGGCAATGGCGCATGTGCCAGCTATATATTTTGAACTTAAAGGGGCAGATGAGCTCAAACTATTGTAGTAGAATAGAATGGCTCATGACTTGGTTCAAGCTCTTCAACCACTCTTTCTAAAACATAAATGCTTGCATGACAGCAACAAAATGAAATACAATACAAGCATTGATTTGATGCATAGAAAATTATAGGAAGAAAAAAAACACATAAATTTTGTAATTAGGAGAATATAATTTTAATTTTTACCATGGATGAATGCCTAGCATAGCATGCATTGATTAGAAGAAAGAACTGGGCACCATGATGACTTGATGAGTGACATCTATCTGACAAGAGAAATCTTCAATAACATACAAAGGTAAAGGTGACAACAAGTTTTCAATTGTTTCTCAAAAACAGTAAAGTAATTCCCAAGCGTGGATGCTAACTAACTACACCTCAAGTTTCTTTTTCTTCTTCCTCTTTAAGGACATGAAATAATTCCCCACATTAGTCATATGAAACATGTTCTTTGCATCCAACGTTAATTTCTTTCTTTCTCTTAACTGTTTCATTGACTTTATCCATCACCTACTCTGACTCTCACTTCAATTTAGTATCCTATTGAATACGCATTATTCAATCCGTTTTCTTTTACGTCGTGTTTGGTAATTGGGATTGAATTGGATTATTTATTCCTCTAAAACCTCACAATCATGCAGTTTTTTTCTGTCTCTTTCTCTGCTAGCCTAACCAATTTCTATCTACTTAAATTCCCTTCTGCTAGCCTCACTCACACATCACACACTGTTCATGAATGTATGAGAATGAGACTTAGGGCTCCCCTTGCTTTAGGACCCTCTCACTGAAAGGTCTGTTTGTTTAGCCCACAAATGTCCTTTGGATATGGGAGCCTGACTTGGAGCTTCCAAGATTCCAAGTCCAAACCACCACATGGAGACTATATAATTCTAAAGACTAAAATACAACTTCTCCCATCAGACCATCAATGTCAAATTGTCTACTCTAACAAACATGCTTATGCTAGGCCCACAATGTATGTGAAATTTAATTTGGAAAGAGATATGTTGGTGATTATGTTATTTTATATATGGATTTTTGGTGTTTTTGGATGTGTATCTCCAAACCGGCTAAACTTTTGAGGCTAGGGGGCGGTAGACATGTTGTTTTCATATCCCAAAATCATATTTCATATATATATATATATATATATTTAAATTGGGTTAGGTTGTTTGGCGAATTCTTAAAATTAGAACTAGACATTATGAAAAGTCAATTGGGTCTAATCCGGTGAAAAATGACATTGATTTGTATATTAGTGGTTTTAGGTTCGAACTCTATGGCACCTTGATAGTGTGTGTGAAAACTCTCATCTCGTTATAATTTAAACTATTGGTTGTATTAAAAAATAGACATTATGAGAAAGTGCAACTATGTCTCAGCAGTGCCAACCTTGGACAAGGGTGGGAAATGCGACCGCCCCAGGCCCATTGTCCTCAAGGCCCTTTTAAAAAATTATATATTCATTTAATAATTAAAAAAAAAAAATAACAATTTGGATAACCTTGGTTTCTTAAGATAACATTGGAACATGTGAAACTTCACTTTTTAAGATTTTGAATTTTTCAATTCTAATATAATAGCCTTAGCTTAGATTTTAAATTTTTTATATTGAAGTTTGAATTGATATCATTTATTTATCTTGAATGATAAATTTTTATTTAACTTGGACATGTTAATTCTTTTTGTTTTTGCTTAAAAAATAAGAGTGACACAATAGGAACGGACAAAGGGAGAAAGGAAAAGTAGAAAGAGGAGGAGAGGGAAGCAAGCTCTTTACTTTCGCCTTGGGTCCTCAAAAACTCAAGACTGACCCTATGTCCCAACCAAATTATTTAAAAAAAACACTACGCAAGATTTTTGGATCTAGATAAAACTGGTCCCAAATTTTTAATTTTTAAAAAATAAAACAGAATTTATTTCAAAGAATTACTTTTATACCTTTAAGCATGTTGGAAGAAAGATAGCACATGTTGTCATGTTGACCCGTGGTTCATGGTGATGCTCAGCAATTCTCACTGACTGATATCTCTAGAACCAACGCCATGAAACTGTAAAGTAATTTTATGTATTTTTCCTCATTTCTTCCTCATCCCTCTCATTTCTCATCTTGCAAAAAACAAAGAATAAAATAAAACACGGTTCTTCCTCTTTTCCTGTTCTTTTTCACAAAATTAGTATCTTCAACAGCCTCGTTGTAGAATCTTTTGAAATTTGTTGATCATGCTAATTTTGGGAAAATAATACTTTGAAGAAAATAGAGGTGGTTGTAAAATATAAACTAGCATAAGTAGGAGCTACAAATCTATACAAAATCTGTGCTGTCAATTCATGTAATTTAATTTCTATATATGTATTCTGTGGATGCTCCAGATTAAATAAAAACAGGACACAGCAAAGACAGCGACCATTTTGTTTTGTAGTCCTAACAAAATAAGCGGTACAAGGTAGGGAGCTCTTGGGGCCTTTGCTTCTTGTCTGCAAAGCCAAAACCATCAGACTCCAATATGCCCCAATGAGTAATTGCCAGTCTCCACCATCCACAAAAACCACTAATAATTTCAAGCCACAACAAACTCGTAAAATGATACGACATACTAACACGAACGATAATCAAATCAGCTACTTAATTATCCAATCGATACAAGTAGATACATACAATGTACCTATAACAATATAATTAGACCATCGTCTAAAATGACTAGGATCAATTAGTATTCAGCATAAATCCGAAATGATATGAGCGAGAAACGACACATTATCATTACTAATTGAAATCTGTTGCACAAGAACTTGATGTGACCAAATTATCAATTCATCAACGGTTTAAATATCCACAATCACAGGCAGTGACACATGGGTTTGCTGCTATAAATAGTGTTACCATCCTAATCAACCATTTAATTAATACCTTTTGATTGTCCTGGTGATTCCAAACAGACCCCTCCATCCATCTCGCATTATATATTTCTAGGGGTACCACAATAACAAATGCAAAGAGTCATCTGAGTCTGAGGGTTGAAATGGAGAAGCAGAAGAAGAAAGCAGGCATGTCCAGTACATACATATACAACACCAGCAGCGGACGTCACTTAAAGCCTGAATCAAAGCCTCCTCCCAATGCTGCCATGGCGGTGGATAAAAGTAAAACACCAGTACGTAACTGGTTTAATTTATCCATTAGAAAACCAAAACCACGTCCCGTGTTTGATGTTCAAGATGAGCAGAGGCAGCAGCAAGGAAGAAGAGGAGGAGGAGGAGGAGGAGGAGAAGTGGTGGTGGTGGAGGCAGCAGCAAGGAAGTCAGTGTCTCATGTGGAAACCAATTTGGTATCAGTGGCTGAGTTTCTTCAGGTCAAAGTCTTGGTCTCTGACATGCCTGGCTTCATGCAAGTCCATGCCTTTCGCAGTGCAAGGCGAACTTATGACAGCTTGGAGAAGTTTAGCTCCAAACACATGGCTTATAACCTAAAAAAGGTATGTATGTGTGTTTCAAATTTTATTACCAATTCAATTCACCTACATCTAATTTCATCTTGTCCTTAAATTCCTTTAATCAGAAAATAAAAATAAAAAGATTTATGGGTTGTGTTGTAACTTGTGATGATAATTAAGAGGGAGGGGCAAGAGCCCAAGACAAATGTCTGGGATGCATACAATTGTTTTCTTGGTGGTGTTTCTTTTTGGAATTTCATGACTTGTTTTGGATGATTGGGTTCATGTGTGATCATATTCATAGATTTGATGAAAAATATAAACAACCCCACAGGCCACATGGGAACACAGAGTCAATGAGTCACTGACTTGACCAGATATGTAATGTATATTTCTTGGTTGGTGCTTCAATTCTGAGAATACAGCACCATCTCTCTCTTTCTCTCTGTGTGTGTCTCTCTCAATGGGGCCACTTGAGACTTGACCTACAACAAGCAATTCTCATTGATGAGAGAAGATTTGATGATGAGAGTTGTGGATCTTGATTCTTCTTTGTATCAATGGATCTGGATTGGCAGCATCAGCATGTACATCTTTCTGAACTAGTTGTCCACTTGTCTGCTAATTGGGACTGGACGACTCCTGTTCCAGCTTCCAACACCTCATGTGCCTTGATCACATTGCACCCGAGTTCAAACTCCCTTCCTCCCTTCCTCCCTCCCGTAGTACATTAGAATAGTAAAAAATAACTATTAAAAAGAAATAGTGGTGATTAATTAACTAACGATGGGGCTCTCTGTTTCCTGCGCAGGAGTTTGATAAAATGTATGGGCCGGCATGGCATTGCATCGTGGGCTCGGGTTTTGGGTCCTTCGTTACCCATTCAACAGGTTGTTTCCTCTATTTTTCAATGGAGAAACTCTGCATTTTGTTGTTTAGAACTAAAATCCAGAAAGCCCAGGATTGAATTTGCTGTATTTATTATTTTCTGTTTTGTGAGCTCAGATAATCCTTTATTTAATTACTGTATTGTATCACTGAGGATTTAGAGTGTGCATAATATATCAATTATTATTCTGAAATACATATATATATATAATATATTTGGACTTATTTGGTCTGTGAAGAACAAAGCATTATGTTATTGGATTCATGCTAAGATTTTGTTTTTAAAAATGCTGGCTCGATCACCACCAGTGGCAGTGACGCTGGAACTAACAGCTAATCATGACCCTAGCTCACCTAAACACATCCGCAAAGCTAATTATGACCCTTGATGCACATATCATTGGAGATACTTTTGACTCTAATTAGAGATATTCATTTCACGTCTTGCATATGAAGCTATGGGGAAAATACTTAAATGTGACCGTCATATTGTGTAGTATTGCTGATCTTTGAAATATATTATGTCGTGGATATATGATATAGTATTATTAAATAGATACGCATGTTATAACATGAATGGATTCATAACACCACATGACAGTGTGACTGTCACACAGAATGAAAGAATTTATCAGTAAACCTATAGGCCGAAAGAAGAATTAAACATTAATTAATTAAAGGGGAAACATAAAAAAGAAGAAGTGGAGTAATTAGGAGAGATGGAGCAAGCAATGATGAGCAGTTATGGAGAAAAACGAATAGAAAAGGTGGAGATAGGAGTCAAGTATGGTTTGCCAGATTGGTATGACGCTTTCCTTTCGTGGTCCCTTGTGGGTGGCTGCTGCTGTGTTTTCGTTGGATTCTTGAATTTGTCCAAAGCAGAATATGATGGGGCGGTCGGGTCTGTTGCGGCTGCTGCTGCTGATTGCTAATTTGCTAATTTGGCTGCTTCTATTTGTCCAAGCATATAATAATAATAATAATAATAATAATAATAATAATAATAATAAGGTGGTGGCCTTATTAGTTTTATTATCCCTAAGTATTCATCATAACCAAGTTTTTATTTTATTTTTAAAGCCCATAACCAAGCTTTAAGTAGAAGGAATTTTGCTGGTTTTGAACATTGTATATGTACATGCAAACAGAAATGTCACATATTCATATGTGAACCAACTATGAAGTCATGGAAAGTCTTTCAAATGACCCATCATTTCCTTTGATTCTGACTCCAAATAGAATCAAACACAATGATGAAAATTGAAAAATATGATTTTCGGTCAAAACACATTCACTTAGAAAAAAAGTATGTTCTTACACCCACTAAATATGACACCAATATATTTTTATCGTAACAAATTGTGCAAGCTGAATAGTGTCATATAACTTGTGATACACAATATTTTGTGTATTGTTACTTTCTTCAGAAGAAAAAAAAATTATACGCTTATCTTGTCGATTCTTAATACGAACATTAAAGAAACTAGTCGAGACAATTTTTGATACGTTTTATTGTACCATTCGAAGCATACAAAAATTACTCGTGTATGTGACAGAAAATGGTATTGTCAAAATCGAAATAAATAAAACAGCTTTATAATTTGATTCGGTGCACCTTATCCTTATTCCCTACGCTTATCTTGTCGATTATTGACTTTAAAATGAAAGCAAGCCTAGAAAATTGAATTAGAAGACGAATTAGCTGATGTTTATTAGCTGTCAACTTGTCACACCTTTCTTTAATTAATTATTATGTCTGGGACCAACTGAGCAAATTGTAAAATTTCTTCAAAACTACTCCTATCTTAAATATTCTCACATTCCGTTGGCCTAAACTTGCTCAAATTTAGCTCTGATCCATCATCACGAGTACTAGATTTGACTTTTGGTCTTCATTTTTTGAAGCATTTTTGTTTTGATGTTTTTTTAAAAGGCAATAATAATATTAGAATACATGGTGGCCGGCCGGCGATAAAATATTTAATGTAAATTTTTAAAGGCAAATAATTATTAGAAAATCAGTACAAATAAAAACAAAGTTGCTATTTACCAAACACACCAATCACACACTGCAAATTTCAGACATCATATTATAAAGGTAAAATGAGAAAAATAAAAGATGCTGCTAGTTGCTGCGTGTATGCAATGCATTATCACGCAATGTGCTGTCTGTCAATCCTTTAAAGGGGCATATTCTAAAAAGCACCCCCTGTAATCTCTTATCTCACATTGAAAACAAGTCAAAATCCTTTTAAGAAAAAAGCCCAACTTTTTTGAATACATCAAATTTGCACTTCCTACTTTCTTTGAAAACCGCCATGGACAACTTGTCCAATTATCAACATGAATTCGAATTGTGTAATTCACTTGCTTCATAATTTAAATTGATTTTGTTTTCATCAACACAAAATGAATTAATATTCAGACTGAGCACCTCACCCAATATCCAAAAGACAATCACTCATTCAGAATCATAATGAACAACACATTATGTGTAACATTTCCCAAGCTCGAATTCCCCTCCCGTGGACTAGATTAATTTAGATTATCGCTTTTATATATAAAAAATGAAAATCACAACAACAGCAGCATTAAGGTTAACTAGTAATTAACTTCATAATACACATGTTCTAGATATTGGGAAAGCTAGGAACACTCCATAAGTGAAGTGAAGATTTCCCCATCAACAAAAACTAATTCTGAAAAGCATTAGAAAGAAGAAGGATGAAGCATAAATAAGAATTTTAATGGATATTATTGTAGCTCACCAGACACATCAAGTATTAATTATACACTTTTAACAACATTACATTACAATCACCCTAAAACCCCCCCTTCTTCCCACAATCCTTTAATAACAACGAAAAATAAAAATTTAGAAAAAACGGGCATGCACTGTTGAATTAAACAAAACAAATCGAAACAAAACAGCTAGAAATTAAGTACAGATTCAATTTCTATGACCTTCGCTTATTCGATCTGGGTCGACGCGCTGACGAGGGCTTTGGTTTGCCGAAGGCGCCGCAGAGGCCACAGCCTGAGACCTTAGGGGAGGGTGGGTCCGTGGCTTGTGGTGAAACCTTGACCGTCCGATACCCCCGTCCGCCGTTGGATCGGCTGCGCTCCATGGTGGGGGCCGCAGCACCAGATTCTGTAGCCTGAGCCTGCTGAGCTGCTTCCTGCTGCTTTTCGGCCTCCACTTGGTTCAACGCCCTCTGTAGAAACTTGTCGTCCCAAATCAAACCCGAAGACCCCTGTCTCCTGAACGTGCTTTCAGACCTTTGCAGCCCCTCAGCCATGTGATGTGATGATATCTGAATCGCAGAATCTCAGAATCTCTGATCTGCGGTGTTGGTTGGTTTGTGATGTGCTCGGTTCTCTCTCTAGAGTCTAGAGGCTTCTGGGGAATGGAGGATGGGATGCGAAATTTGAAGTTGAACTGGGCTATAATGGTAGGTTTTTTATATGGCGTTGGACTTTTCTTGCTCCCTGTTATTATATGAAGGGAGAGAGAGAGAGGAGAGAGAAATGAGAGAAAATGACAAATGAATATAACGAAGAAAGAGACCATGAGGGTAGAATCTAATCTGTAAGCGATTAATTATGGTGGTGTTGCAATTTTTGATTAAAACATACAAGCCAAACAATTAATTAATTAATTAGCTTGCCAGTTTTGCTTTTATTCTTCCTTGTGTTTGACTTTTATTTTATTCTCTCAACAGTTTTAAGAGCAGTTGGGTTTGGTTTGGGTAGTGTTTTGATTTTAATTTTACAAATAAAAATATAGATAAAATTAATACGAAAAATTGCTTTTAAATGTAGGGGATTCAATGCAGCATATCTGAATAAAAGTCTTTATTTTCCATGTCTCTCTAAATAAAAGACAAAAAAACGTTACTGAACTAACTCAAGTTTGTCAAGAGTAGCAAGAAAATTCTCCCCCTTGGTTGTTGGACATGTGTTCCTTTCTAACTTTGCTTTGAAAATTGGGACATTAATGCAAAATTAATTCACTTTTGAATTTTTCGACATTTCTTGGAGATGGACACGGAAAACTTTCGTGTCATCTTTTCTTTGGTTGTTTTGTCGGCATTATTTTATTTATTGTTTTTGGATAACCAGTCAGTCGGTCTGAGTCACCACTCTGTAAACCGCGTGGACCATTAGATAGGTTATCGGGTCAGGTTAAACCCAACCACGCATCAAACGGGCCCTTTGAAGTTTGATTGCCTTTGAACAATGCCCTTCCCTTAGCCTTTGTCAATCTTGTTGTTCTAGCCTCTAAAGCAATGTGTTTGACTGACTCAGCCAGCCAGCCAGCCAGCCAGCCAAAACAAGGAATGTGTCTTGACTCATTCTGCCTACCGGCTAGTTTGATTTGAATAATAAAAACTTGATCACTGTTGTTCTCATTCATCAATAAACATTATCGTACAGGTGTGTACAAGTAAAAACAACTCAGGGAATATAGCCTACAATTTTAATCGAGCGATAATATAAATTACTCTAAATTAATCTAATCTAAACGACAAGCGTTACAAAGGAAGGTGTGTTCCACAAAGTCAACAACATCGCCTTATAAAGGTTGAATGCATTGACACAAGCAACCCCAATCATGCACACCACCTGGAATATGATATAAAAGAAAGAAACGACAGAAAGGAGCAAATATGAGCAAAAACCATAGAGACAAGATGTGATATGTGGCTCTATTTGTACAAAAATGAAAACAAGCCCAATACAAAGATGCCAAGTCTTTGAAGATAGTGCATCGGCAGGGTTCTGGCAATAGCCTCCAAATCAGTAACTATGATATCTGAGAGCGAAAGTAGATTCCAAAAAGGGGTATTTCCTAAATGCCAGGAAGCTTCTACACCATGCCAACACGACACGAGCTTCATCTAGTAACACAAAACAACAACTATTTCTACAATTCTATCTAGCAAAATCTTATCATCACCACCTGAAAATCACTCTTCATTGAGTAAAAGCATGTTTCGTATCAGAATTTCTCTTCAGTTGCTGCCGGCATTTCCTTCCCTCTTGTCAGCTATCTTTCCTTTCTCTTTTAGAATTTCATTTAAAGGTTTGGGACCCTGGAAGTCCACTCTAGTTCTTCTCACATGCCTCATTATCCCAATGTGATCTCTATTTTCTTCTGCTTTCTTCTTCTCTTCTTTAATCTGGGCAAGGGTCTTGGGTCCTGTAAAGGTAGTTGACTTCTGTGCAGATCTCTTCTCCCTTGGTACTCGTTTCTTTGAGACTCCAGATGAAGGAAGCTTCTGCTTAGCCAGCTTTCTCTCCTTGTGATGCTTCCTAGGCCTAAATTGCTGTGAATGCCTAAGTGAAACGAGTTGAATTCCAGCACTAGAGGAAGCTCCATTCTCCCTGAGTGATCCATAAGTGCTATTTCTCACTTCTGATGCCAATCTTCCATGCACCCGCCAACCCATACCATGCCTTCGAGGCATTTCCCTGCTTCTACCAAACAACCTAAGTGCTTCATGCCTTCTTGATAAACCAGTAATTGAATGACAATCAGTCATCCTTCGCCTTCTCAGGCGGTCTCGAACATCCAAAAAATCCTGGTCATAGACTGCCAGTTCCATCGGCATCAGTTTCCTCTTGCGGGAGTATATGGCATCCGACATTGTCTCCTTTGCATAGCCAGGAAATTTCCCCTCATTACCAAGCATATGCTTGTTATCCAGAAAATCATAGGAGTCATATACATCTCTCTCATATAAAAGTTCAGCATCAGGAGGGCACACAGGAACATAGTCATCGGGATTTTCAAAATCATAGCCCAAGAAGTGGCTATTGAGCTCCCTGCGCTCCCCGTCAAGTGTCAGAAAACACTCCGGATCATCCTCACAACCCAAATTCTCTGATTTACCATCAACAAGAACATCAAAGCCTGGGGAGGACTCCCACCATTCCTCTTGCACAAGGTCATCAGCTTGCTCATCAGAACTCTGATCTGTGCATGAATGAGATTTGCTATGAACAGAGCCGTCTGCAGGTAGTGAGTCAGACCTAATTTCAGTGGCCTCTTCATCCCCAGACACGGAAATCTGAGGAGAGATGCTTTGCTGTGGAACATCTGTCTGTGCTGACTGGTCGAAATAATTAAGATCCTCTTTGGGCTGGAATCCTGTATCAACTGTTTCCATTGAGGCAGTTTCAGAAGGGTTGAGATGTGCCATTCTTGGAGCTGGCATCATGTCATTTCCAGCAGATGCCTTATTTTCTGAAGAAAGTGCAAATGTTTCATTACATGCAGAGGCTGTCTTTGGAGATTTCTCAGTTGATGCACCACCTTCAGTGTCATGCAAGAAAGAGCATCTATCACCTTTATTGCAGAACCCATTGAAGTAAAAGTAACATGGAACAATTGTCTTGTTTGCAGATACAGAAGATGGGGCAGACTCTGATGACGGTGCTCCACCATGCCCATCCAGTGGCTACGAAAACAGAAAACAGTTTCAATTGGCATTTATCAAATGACCCAGGGATGATAAAGAGTCCCTAAAACAACCATGAATTGATAAATACTCAATACATTACTCCGAAAAGAAAAGCAAATGTATGGAAAGCCTCAATGCCATAAAATGACAATGCACCAAATTTAAAGTACCCATTAAGTGTCAAGTACTAGCACTGATTTAAATGTTTAAGCCTAACTTGTCAACCCAAGAAATGGCATGGGACAAGGAAGGAAACAGCTTTTTAACAGTACATTATACACTGGAATCCATTTATCATTTATTAAGAATATATATGAATGAAAACATGTGTTTTATTGTGAAACTGTGATTATCTTAAACGTATCATAATTTATGTAACCACCAAATACAAACGAATCCCCAAATCCACAAAACAGAAAAAAGAGAAGTCATAACTAAGGGACATTGACGCAGTTAGAAAAATGAGAACAAGAGCTTACAGGATGCCTAAAAGCACAGGTTGGATTAAGACAATTCCCAGACAACCAGTACCAGCAATCCTTTGGGTTGAGCCTCGCAATCTTGCTGTGCCGGAACTCACAATCAACTCCCTGAAAAAGAACACCACCACCAATGTCACCACCCAAACAGATGAAAGATTACAATGTACTTAAATTGAAATATATTCACTGCAAACAGAACCCATTAGAAACAAATTGGCATTTTCTTCAACAGAACGAAATATGAACACTCGAATTTGATAAAAATATTTGTAATAACCGTTCAAGACAGAAATCTAGATCTTCCTAGGCTTTCACAAACCCTAGAACCCAAATATCCTTCAAATGTAAGGCAGTACGACATAATTGTAATAATGGAAACAAAGAAAGAACCACAGCTCGCAGCATTGAACAAAATCTACATAAAAATAAAAGTAAAATCTAGTAGGAAAAACGAAACGGGTCATTCTTTTCTTCACGAACCTTCTTGCATGTGAGGGGAGAAGCCAGGAAATAGACGCAATCGGTGTTTCGCTTCAGCAAATCTTCGTCCATTTTGAGAACTGAAAATAGAAGAAAATGCTTAAAAGTTTGAAAAGAATTATCGGAGAGGTCTTAAGAAATGTCCATGACTGTTCTGATATTGGCTTCGATGGCGGAGAGATCGGAACGGAGAGAAGGGTGAGGGAGATAGAGGGTTGTGCTTTCTCTGCTGTTTGGGTTTTATTGTGGCGTTTTGGGTCCTTTGGCGCTGCGACACCTCGTTTGGGGTTTATATACGCGGTGCTGTTCCTCGGTCTTTATTTCATTTTTTATTTTCATGGCCCCACTTTCGTTATATGAAGTAAAAAAAAAAAGATAAAAAAAGATAATTTAAGTCTAACATTCTTGCACTTTATTTACACAAAACTAACTTAACACTAACTCAATTTGATTATGGATTGCCAATCAAGTCTGATACACTATCTTCCATGACACTGTCGAATAGCAGAAAAACTTGTATAAAACGGAGATAACACTATTTTGTTATTTTTGGCCAATCACAGTCTGTTACGTGAAAAAGTTATCATACGTGGCATACCGTGATTGGTCGGGATTAGAAAAATAGTAATATCCCTGTTTCATTTAAGTATTACTCGTGCAATAGGGCATTGACTTGCGGACTAGTGGTATGAGATTCGAACTCCCATGACACTGTGGTGGTATGTGTGAGAAACTTTTGTCCCCTTGTAATTTAGACTATGCTTGTGTTTAAAAAAAAAAAAAGAAGGTATGATACATTAGCATATGTGAATTAGGTCGGTCTCCATTCCCTCTCCATACACTAGAATAATTTAGAATATTGCTTTGTTAAAAAAACAAAAAAAGAGTTCTTCTCAACCTACTACAATCTGTTCAATTTTAGGATTGGATCCGAGTTGGTTCTGGTTAAGCACGACCAAGTTGCCCTGCTCTATCCATAAGATAAGTGGTAGATAACGCCCACCAAACGGTAGGGTTGCCTTAATTGATATAAAACTTGTTCAAAATGAAGGGCTAACAGCTAACTCATGTAGGCAATATCACAAATTCATAACCAAATATCACCTATTCAGCATTCTTCCCAAATTTATTATCGTAGATTTTGAGTTCAAGTTGGGTATGCTTTATAAGAAAACAATTTATTACATGAAATTTGAAGTAAAGCCTAGTGATAGCTTGAAAAGCTAAAGGGTCTTCATCGATCAAAATTTGTAAACCATTTCTTCTGTGTATCCAAGTTCTTTTAGTATGCCAGTTAGCTGCAACAAAGCAAATATAATTTTTTAAGAGATTAAAAACAAAAACAAAAGTGAAATGGTAATTGGTTTGACAGCAAGTACAAAGCAGGATATGCTCTTTCTTACCTCTCCTTGTGACCAGTCTTTAGCCTTGTCACCAGATATATGTTTCATCAATCCAGGGGGGCCACATACCTGCACAAGCAAATGAACGTTGGTTGATGAGTTAGTTTGAAAATTGAACTAGAAAATGATCTTGATTTCTGAAAGTGTATGTATTATAGCGACGAGTACTTGTCAGAACAACACTTACAAGGATGAGAGTATCTTCAGCGGGACCAGGTAAGCCTTTAACGGCCATGTCCTTCGATATGTAACCTTTCCCCCCTTTCCAACTCTTTGTTGGATTATCTACTGTGTAATATACCTGATTTTTTTTTTTTTTTCACAATATAAAGCCTTATTTTGTGAGATAAATATCCCAAAATGGAGATATGCAGGGATAATATTTTACAATGAGACAGATCGTACCTTTAAATTTGGGTGGCTAGCTGCAAGTATGTCAAGTTTCTGTTTAAGCAATATGTCATCTGGGGAGACATTAGCATAAAGCAGTGACACCTAGGCCATCATCAAGTGTCAATTTTACACAATTGAACATCATGTTAAGGAGAGCATAGTAGACTGCTTATTTACATATGATCTTATGATATATATATATATATATATATGTTTAATAATATTATGTATATGTACACATATATTGACATGAGAATTCCCAGATTTCAAATAAATAAATTTCTGGTTGTGACTGAAGACTAATTATATAGGCTCATTGCTCACCTGAGTCGTGTCATCGGGATTTTTCATTATAGCCTCAATAACCTGAAGCATTGGAGTAATACCACTGCCACCTGCAATCTGGAATAAAGAATGAAATCGGACTTAAGACAGGGTGACCACATAGATTTATTACGCATTGGATGATATCACTTTTTATAAGTAGTCACGAGAGTATAATTTTGATTAAACAGACATTGCAAGAACTGAAAACCATTTGTGTGCCCCAGCCTTTCAATTTCAAGCTCACATTAATAATCCTACCACTCCCCTATAGATGCTAACGTTACAACTGGTGCAAATGCATGGCAAGTTGGCAACCAAAGTAAGAGAGATAAGTAAAAGCTGGAGCAAATTCTTATATATAAACATATATATTGAATTCTATATAACTTTTTCTTACCATGCCTATGTGTTTCTTCATGTTGGGAGTATATCTGAACTTTTCAATGGGCCTGCAAGAAACAGATTCGCCGGATTATAAGATGATTTAGAGCATATCCTCTAGTAATACTTATGATTTTGAATATGTTACCCCTTCACTTCAACTACATCGCCTGGTTTTAAGCTTGCAAAATGCTGGCTCATTTTTCCTTCTGGATACACCTGCATACAGTTTCAAGAGATGAAAGCGTGAATTACATCCATGAGAATCAGTGAATCCTCAAAAATTTTAACCAAAGCAGGAGAATTAGTGACGATTATTGACAGCATACCTTAATTAACAAGTCAAAGTATCCCTTGGAATCTGGATCTGAAATAGGAGTATACCTGAGCATATAGGTACACCAAACAAATACTGCAAGTCATGCAAATGTAAATTACGACCAACCAAAACATTGAAAAGCAAAATTAATAACTCAGACAGATGGAAAAGTGTATAGAATTCAAGGACTTCAAAGTTAATCAAGTCACAAGAATGATGAAAAAAATAAAATAAGCATATTGACGTTTGGACAGAAAAACTTACGGGCGTATGACATATTTTGGTTTCCCTTCTGCATCTTGTTCTAATGGAGCCCTACAGTTGCAAGACCACATCGAAAAATTTAATATAGTGACGGACTTCCCATGATGAGGGATTTCAATACAAAACAGACTAACCATAAACAGCAGAGTATACCTCGTAATGAGACATGAAGCAACATCTAAACCCAATTTGGCAGTAGGATCAAATGTAAATCTGCCAATTTTTACAGAAAACTAAAAGAAATCAGTTTTCATGTCTAAAAACCTACAGGAAACATAAATAAATAAAAAGGACACCTTCATATTATTGCAGATTTATTTGAAACTACAAAAATTTGTTCTTGGCTGTGATTCTTCTGATCTAAATTAATTTCTTTCAGATAATAGTTTAATATATTTAAGGAATCTGGAGAGAGTCCAGAGGATATACCTGAACAATTGAGTGTTGTGGCTAACCCTTGCAGTATCTTGCAACTTAAATTCAATCCACTTGTTGGGATTAAGTGCTGAAAACACATTGAAAGCAACTATTGAGCATGATGTAAAGGTGAAAAAATGGATATATGGCGTCTCCAGAAATTTAGCTTGATATAACAAGTTTCCAATACTTTAAAACAAAACCTAATTCATGATAAAACAGAAGCCTTCAAGCTAACTATATAGTCTTGTAAAAAGTCCAACCAACTTTCTCATCATAATGCTCAACTTCTGTGTACATTTGTGGGAGAGAGAGAGAGAGACTCACCAACTTTTGGGCCTGCCTGTTCTTTGGTCTCATCTAGATAAACCTGTGAAAGAAAAGAGTCCTAGTTCTCAATACAGAAGAAGACCCTGAACCCTAAACCCTTAATGATAAATAACTTGATGGTATGGGCAGACCATCTAAAATAAATTGAACCCTAACTAAATGAGCAAGGAAAAAAATGAAATACCTTTCATCTTTAGGAAACTTAATTGCAAAGATGTTAGGTGAATTAGAACATGTAAGTTTATCACATGCAGGTTGAGCAAAACCAAAAACAAAACTGAATATGATGCCATTACTCCAAACAAACATCCTAAACTACTGGTATACAGATGCAAACCAAATACATAGCTAATCAGCCAAGAAGCAGGACCTGAACAAACAAATCCAAATTAGTTTTCGATAAGCACGCAGACAATCACAAACTGAGCCCTGTGCTTTATAATAAAGCATAATCCAATATCAAAATTTTGAAATGCAAAAACAAAATATCACCACAAACAAAGCCCATTTCTTAAAATATTCAAAATCACCGATCTAAATCCAATATTCAAGAAACCCAATTAGGCACGCCACAAGAATGACCTCAATAGCACGTTAATGAAAAGAAAAAGAAACACTGAGCACGAAAATGAGCGATAAATCATCAATCCGACTACAGCCCAGATAAAATGAGCACGAAAATGTACCAAATCTGGCGAGGAATAGTAGCAGAGATAGGAGATTCCACCAGAGACAGCTGCGAGAGCTCCAAAGGGAATGCGAAAGCTGGACTTGGATTGGCCTCCAAATGAGTTGTTGAAGGCGATTGGGGCAGCCTTAGCCAGTCTCTGAAAGAAGGCAGTCATTTTCAGTAAACCACAAGCAAAGCACAATGCGCAGTATTTGTGTGCCCGGCAACAAAGATACAAGGGGGCTTTCTTTTGCTGCCTCCTCCACTGCTTTCTTTCTTTCTACTCTTGGCGTCGTTTTTCCAGTTTCCACTTTCATGGGAAAATCAGTATTTTTAGTCACTCACCTATGCCTACGACCGTTATTTTAGAATTGTCTACGCCTCTTGCGTGGAATTCATTGATTGGCTGGACAAAAAGTACACGCCAGTAAAGTTCAACGTGTAAGCGAGCCCAATAATCCTTGGGTGGGCCGGAAATTACAATATGGGCCTGGCCTGATATAAGGGGCTGCACATGAGCAAGTATCCAGTAGACAATAGTACAGCGAGAAAAACATAACCTTTCCCTTTTGGGAAAGTGTTAATAATAAGTGCGTATCAAATTTATCTACGAAAAGACGTCTTACTATTCGATTGATTGAAGGGGGTATTACACAAAACCTTATTTATTATCGACAAGTAAGGTGTTGACACGTTATTATTATATAATGACAAATTTTTGTGCCACATACGCATCAATCTATTTTTGTGCCAAATTTCTCACATACGCATCATTCATTTAGTGTGTGTAAGTTTAGTGCCAATTTGACATTGCTTATTTGGGGTGATAAGCAATTTTAAAAAGAAGTTGGGAAGCCCAGCTCGTTTGGTAAACTATGAAAAAATCACTTAGGCCATGTTTGATTCATGAGAAATGAGACTTAGGGATGAGAAATCAAATAATTTCCTATGTTTTGTAAGTCTAGATATGGGAAATCGTGCCTTGCACATGAGAAAGTAGGGGGAAAGTGAAGCATTCCTCCCCACTTGGGTTTTGTTTTCCTCCTCAAGGGAAAGTTTGGGGAAATTATCCAACATTAAATACACATTTTTCATGACTATATTGTCTTAATTAACAATTTAGAATTACAATATAGCATTAAATGCATTCTTTTTTTATTTGATTTCATATGAGCATAATTGGAAAATTAAACAAACTTTGTTTTACATTCCTACACAAACCAAACATGCGAAAGGAAATAAATTGGTATTTCTTGATTACTTTCCCAGGATTACCAAACATGAGAAATGAATCTCCGTTTCCCATCCTTTGAGAAATGACATGGAAAATTATTTCTCCTCAAATCCGTTCCGTGAATCAAATGGGGCCTTATTGTTAAAAATTGATATGAGAAAAAAGTTAGAAGGGAAATCAGCTAATGAGGTTCTTTTATTTTCTGATTGTGCAGGAACCAGTTTCGAAAAGGCACTGGGTTTAATGATTATGCGACAATCATTTTCTGATTATGTGGGAATCAGTGCCAACAACACTTTTAACAAAAAGTTTACCAAACGCCAAACTGTTTTATCTCACAGTTGATTTCTCTCACAGCAAATCTAACAACGATTATTTTCACAGTACAGCAATGCTAAACTTGCCCTTAGTATGTTATCACACACACAGATATATATATATATGTTCTATTTTTTTAATTTTTATTTTTTAGCGCATGTGGTGTGGGGTTAAGTCATAATTCACGTAGCTGAATGAAAGATTAAAGTATGCAATAAAAAAAAAAAGATATCTGAGGCACTGTAAAGACGTAGTTGGGGATAGTAAAAGGAAAAATTATTAGAATAAAATGGGATTAATTGGTTTTAAGCAATGAATCAATAATTGAACATGTTGATGAGTGATGGTGATGTGATGATGAACACAAGGAAAGGATGATGCGATGCATTTATCGTTTTTAGTCGTTTATGTTGGTGACATTTCTTGTCTTGAGCTCGGTTAAAACAAAGAATAATCAATTGTTAATGGTTTTATTTTCGTGCCAAACTTGAGCCACATAACGAATGACAAGTTTGCAATCGGGTAGGACCTGAAGCTTTAAATTTGAGCCAAGTAAAAATCCACACACGGCATTTCCATGAGATTGCCTCAATCTGTTTGGAGGAAGATATTTTGAGTTGTTTAATACTATAAATGGTAAAGTTAGGTAAATCCAGCGTTGGTTTTTACTTTTAATATAAAATACATTCTTCAACAACAGTGACAACATTAGACTAATTCAAAGATAACATAATTAAGCTAGGAATTATTTCTGATAAGAACAGTAATTTATCATAAAAACTAGGCTGGCTGAATGGAGTGAGAAAAAGACATTTCTGCTTGTCTTTCTGTTCTTTCTATTCTTTCTATTCTTTTGATGAGTCTGAATCAACATTTTAATAATTCAAGTACCTGGACCAATGGTTTGAATACAATCTGTTGTATGCCATACAATCTGTTGCTTCATGTGTCCATCTTTGGTTGATAGATTGCACACCAACCAGCAAACTCAAAGGCACTTCTCGATTATCATTTCTGGAGGGAGGCACATGTGAACTTGGTGGAATTATTTCTGTTTTCTTTTATTTATTTTACAAATATTGAAAATGATCTCGAGGTTTTTTTTTCTATTTTCAAGAATTTTTTTGTTTGAGAGTTGCGATAATATATTAAACTCGCACACTATACAGATGTTAGGACTCGAACTCAAGACCTTGAATGTGGAAACAACTGCTCCAAATCACTACATTAGTTGGTCTTTTGCAAAATGATCCCAAGGTTAACACTTAATTAACAGTGGTTATGGTATTTTCACCGGATTAGCCAGGTAACCTTAATTGGTTTGTTTGTATACAACATAAGTATCTAGGTGTCTTCTAGGACCATTGGTTGAACACTCACGATCATGGGAAATACACGGTAAACAGCTACTTATTATTCTTCCCATGATCAGGATTTGAATATTTATTTTTCTCTCCAAGTCCTGCCACACTGCAATCCTTGTCAGACTAGGATAACAATAATTCAGGCCAAGGTAATGAAAGTCTTCAAGAACAGAAATTTTATTTTATTTTTGTTGTTGGGCTTCAATTACGTATGCATTGTTTTGTATTTATTTTTCAACTGCTGACGGTGATGCCCTGGCAAAACCTGACAGCATATGATGGCATTGTGTAGAATCCTTTTAACTTTTCATGATTGGACATGCAATATTTTTGGTTTGCATATATAACATTAAAAAAAACCCCAAGATCATGTCTTCACTGCCTCACCAAAATTCTGATGTTTGAAGCCTGTCATATATGGTAGACGGTGCACTGAGCCATACGTCAAGTTATCAACAACTCGTTTAGAGTAGCGCTGGGATCTCTCTGGGGTTTGGAAATCTCTCTCAGCTACCTTCTTCATCTTATTCTGTGGATCCTTGTTCCAGTAGGGAATTTGGTATCAGAGAAGCTCCACATATAGACTTTTGGGGTTCTTGTGTCTTAGGATTTCCCTTTTCTCCTTGTAAAACCCACCTATACAGCTAGATTCTTAGAGGGTATCTATAACATATAAAAAGGTTTGAACTTTGAGTGGTAAAATACAGAAAGGCTAATGGGATTTTCTAGTTTCCGAAGGTGGATTCGGTACAAGAAAATTAGAAACTGGTATTTTACGGTCTTATAGAATTCGAAGCTAAAAATTGCAAGTAGCATAAGATACAGAGTGAAGAAAAAGAAGCTGCCTCAGGTGTTACCAAAAAAAAAAAAACGAAGCTGCCTCAGGGAGTAGCTAATCATAGGAGATGGTTGATGCAGGCATGACCATGTCCTTCCGCACACAAAATCGCCCACCTCTTCTTCTTGGAGTTGCAACCAAAAACAGGTCTCACAGCAGAACCAAATCAAGCCCATCTGTATCCGTTGTGCAAGTATCTTCAGTCCTGCAAACCAACGAGAGCGGAAATCTGCCTGAATCTAAGAGATCAAGCATGCCTCTAACAAGATTCCAAGCCCCCAACTACATACTCAGCCAGCCAAACACAGTTGGTATCATTGGAGGGGTGTCTGTTTTTTCAAGTCTGCTTTTCTTGGAGAAGCTTGTCTGGTGGAGTCTAAAAGATGGAGGAGAATGCCCACCTTTCGTTGTGTGCAGTGATCCAACACTATATAAAGAGCTTCCAATTCGTGGCTTGTTTCATTCATTCACAAGATCAAGAGCTAGTGCTCAAATCCTATCCAACAATTGGCCCATCATTGAGAGCTTGTGCCGTAAACGGGCATTCCTTGAGCACTCTGGAGCTCGCTGCATAGTCATGCCATGCCATCTGTCTCATGCGTGGCACGACCAGATTTCTGCGGACTGTTCGTTGCTCTTCCTTCACGTCGGCGAGTGTGTTGCTCGGGAGCTCAGGGAAGCAAAGCTGAAGCCACTGGAGAATGGAAGTAATGTAAGGATTGGGGTGCTTGCTGCTGATGCAACTTTAATGGCTGGATTTTACCAGGAAAAGCTACAAAGTCAGGTATACATTCAAGCTTATTTTGTTCATTTATGGTTACTTTGTTGCTTATTATATCTATATAAACTACTAAGAACATTTGGTAAAATCAATGAAAGTCACCGGTGAAAACATTTTGTGGTTTTTTTCTTTCAATGGCAATGAACAGGGGTTTGAGGTTGTGGTACCTGACAAAGAAACCATGGAACATGTTGTGATTCCTGCAATCGAAGCAATAAAAAGGAGGGACATGGAAGGGGCACGAAATCTCTTAAGAATTGCAGTGCAGGTTCTGTTGGTGAGGGCGGTGAACACCGTGATCATTGCTTCTGATGAAATGCAGGGTGTTCTGCCTCGTGATGATCCTCTTCTTAAGAAATGTATTGACCCCATGGATGCTTTGGCGAGGTCAACCATAAAATGGGCAAATGCTACAGGAAATGGTGGCTAAGAGATCTTAGCTTCATACCTAAAAATAACATGCACAAAATCTTGGTGCCATCGGTGGTGGATCTGTGCCATTTTCTTTTCTGGTTCTGTCAAGTCAATTAAGGGATATTAGTTGAAAGACTACCAAACATATTAGCAATTTTTAAATCAAGGTGTGGCTCAAAGCTCTGTCTCCCTCTTCTTCCTTGGACAGAAGCATTTTGACCTGGAAACTCGAGTCATACGAATAAGGTAAAAATAGAAACACACCTGAAGTTGATCAAGATTCAAAGACTAGTAGTGGTAACATCATTCGCTGTTAATATATGCTAATCTGTGTCCAGCTTGCATGTTCATTTCATTGAAACTTAGGGTAAAATCAACTTCCGGGTGGTTTGTTCTCCCCCTTTTGCCACAACCGGCAATGATTTGAAATATATCATAAAACAGTTTAAATACATACACATACAAATATGTGAGTTACATGTAGACAAGAAAAATGCGATTGAATAAAAATCCAACATAAACTATATTACAAGGATGAAATAATGGGAATCTTAGGAAAGAAAAAAAATAGTTTGAAATGCCATTAACCCTAAACCATCAGAATTAGAATATATCTGAGCTTATTTGGTGATGACAAGACATTTAGTTCATCCAGGATTATGGATTATGGATGAAATGAATTTATGCACTGCTACAAATTCGAAGTAGAACCACTAGGTTGTTTTAGACGTGCTGCGACAATATCACCTGCATCCTGATAGACCCAAGAAGAGATGAGGTGATGGGCAATTGCAAATGGCCCGGGTATAAACATGGGTGCAAGTTCACCACTTTCCACATTGAAGTCTGCAGAGAAGTTCTGCCCTTTCTCAACTCCCTTGCACATCTGTTCTACCTTTGATGCCGCTGTTTGCTGTGCCTTCCTGTATTCAGCATATGCTAAAGCTTTTTTGACATCTTCTCTACTGTGCCACTCAGCATCTAGGGGAACAAAATTTTAAAGAACAAAATTAGAACTTCATCTGATCTGATGTGTACATTGTAGCCCATATGACGTTATCAGATGCATGCCTTGCATAAATATTATAATCATGCAGAGGACAAAGCAACCTCATGCAACCAAATTCATTATAAAGAAAGGGCTAATGTGATAGAGGGTTTGATCAAATAATGCAACTACATGCTAATTTCCTGTGTACCTTCCAACTCTTCCTTGTCCACATTTAGTTCAAGCGATTTTGCATATGCATAGAACCCAACCATCAACTGGCATGGCATGCTATTTGGTCCAACTGAAAACAAACCAAACTAGGAACTTAATCAATCAATAGAATACAAAGAAATATGTCCAGACAGTGTGCAATACTTTGCTCCAAAAAGCAAAATAAAAATTTGGCAACATTCATACCAGGCCATGGCTGAGAGCTATGATATACAACTTCTCCTACTTCAATACCGGTCTCCTCCCATGTTTCTCTCCTCACTGCTTCTTCTAAGCTTTCTCCTGGCTAAGGAAAACAAAAGGATCCAAATTAATAAAACTTACACAACCCTCAAAAGTGAGTTATAATACTAATATACTAATATTACTAAGAGTTTCTAACTTAACAGTAACTACCATATTTCATAACACGGAAGTATTGGTCCTAAAGTTGGCCAAGGCACTTACCTCTATAAAACCAGCTAAGCAACTCCACATTCGAGGTACGAATCGAGATTGTCTGCTTAGCAGAACACGATCGTTCTCTCTATCAATGACTAACATTATGACAACCTGTTGAGAATGGCATATGCATGAGACAACTATGTAAGGGATTGAAGCAATGCCAGAAATGGACATAATTATACCGGATCAACACGAGGGTAGACCCTTTTTCTGCACAGCTCATTTGAACATTGCTTCCGCCTCCCAGCTTCCTTGGAGACTGTTTTTCCTCCACAATGTCCACAAAACAGTGATATATTATGCCATTCTAGCAAAGCCCTGGCCTGATCACACATGAACACCATACAACATATATTAAACTATTTAGGAAAAATATTGAGACCACCCCCCAACTGTTGTGCGCCAATAAGAAAACACTTTCAATTTGTTCATTGATTAAACATGCATTCCAATTCAAAGAAATTGATCTAACTCACATTATTTTCTAATAGCACAAACCTTTGCAACCAATAATGACCCAACATTTAGTATAGAAGTAAAAAAATTAAACATAACAAGAAGCATTTACATGACCAGCAATAGCCAACTCCCCCATAGCCCGGGCATCAGCCCAATCAGTAGCCACCATAAGCGTTCGTAGCTCAACAAAACATAATTGCTTGCTACCCAATTCAGGAACCACGCTACTCTCACCAGAAACATCAATGGCCCAATAAACGACATCATCCTCCGACCGCGAACCCAGATAGACCAGCGATTCTCCACTCAGCTCAACCCCAGAATTGGCCAATAAACCTTTACACTGGGACAAACTGATCCAACCCAGATGCCAATTTGGTGTGGAATCACTGGTCCCACCAGTGGAGGAAGCTAAAGGCCTGCCCCTTCTGAAGGGCAAAACCTTGAAACTGAGAGAAGAGGGCAAGTGGGTATTGTCTAAAAGTTGGGTTTTGAGGGTCTCATAGGCTTGGGTTGGTGAAAATGGGTCACTTGATTTTGGTGTCTTGGGTATCAGAGGATTGCCAGCAAAGGCATGGGACTGTAGGTTTATGGACATGGTGGTGGTCGAACTAGAACAAAGACTTCTTCTGGTTAAGGTCTGGACGGTAAGTTTTCTACAGAAAGAAAGGAGATGAGTGGAAGAAGAGAGGAGAGAAAGCTTGACCATGCTTCCATTGGGTGGTGGCTTTGGGCTTTTGAGGAGAGAGAGGGAAAGCTAACGGAGGTAGGTGATGACTAACGAGCCTCCAGTAACGACAACTGTCCTGATTGATTGAGACCCAAAGCGGCCGTTGTTGTGAGATGAGCCCACAATTAAAGAAGCTCAAGTGGTTAGATGGGAGTCTTTGGGCCTGTTTCGGAATGTTTGTGTTAAAAGTGATTTCTAACAATTAAAAGTGTTATAAAAGCGTTTGGTAAAAAATTTTAGAAGTATTTCTATATCATAGAATCACTTTCTTGAGAAGCATGTGCTATATGCTTCTTCGTGAAGCACTTTCAATTGCTTTTTAGAAAGTACTTAAATTTCTTACAAAAATTTCAACCTTTTTTTATAATTAAAAAAAGCACTTTTACTATAAGCACAGATGAGCAGAAGTGCTTTTGAGGAAGCATTGCCAAACGAGTACTTCAAATTGGACTACTGCTTTAGGCACTCTCAGCACTTATTTTTGCCTCTTTTTATTTTTTTCGTCTACAATTATGGGAAATTCAAATTTAGCATCTGATGCAATATCAGAAAGATAAATACACCCGTTTACAGTTCGAAGGCTAAATGCGTGATTGACATCAGGAGTGATTTGCCAGGGGCTTTCTTGTTTGCCATGGAAGATGTTTCCATATATAACCTCTGTTTTACGAATTGCTAAACTTCCACATTGACGGGGAAAGGCGGGGTACACATACACAACAAGGAATAGGCAAGTTTCTCCCCCCTTTTAGGGTGCACATGAATAATAATCACATTCACTTCTTATTTGATCTTTTAAAAACAATAGCTAGTTTTGCATCATTATTATAACATAATCTAATGACTGAGCGAGAAGCCAAACCTATAATAAGAAATAGAAACCTATAGACCTGATCAACAACCAACAATGACCAATTTCTGGAAACGAATCATCCTGGAGAACAAAAATTTTGAAAGACAGCACTCTGATTTTTTAACAACTGGAAAATGACTCCAAGACCAGAGCTTGAACTCAAATTTAGCTCTCCACTGTGCTGGACAAGTTCTGCTGGTGCACCAGCGGCACATCATCAAGCCAATCAGCATATATGCGATTGATCTTTTTGGACCCTTTCCATTTTAGTACCCTCTTCTTACCCTGGCCCCCTTCTTCATTTGAAGCAGGCAGTATTGCCATTGCAGTTGTAGAGGAATCATTAACAGGACCAGCTTGGGGTTTTGTTGAAATGGGTGTACTACTCAAAACTTCGGCTTCAACTCGTCCACCAGGCACTTGTAACTCTGAAATTAAAAGTTCATTATTAGAAAACCAGAATTAGCACCAAATGGTAGTTTCCACTTTCTTAACCCTTCTCTACTCACTACAGGTTACCATAACTAAGAGAACAACTTTAAAAAATGTATGTATAAACAGCTTAAAGTAAATTCCTAATCATCTCATGAACACGCCAATCCCATAAGATAAATAAATGCTAGACAGTGATAGGTTGCTTGTTACTAACCGTGTGCACAAAACAAAATACATAAATTTCTAAAGTAGGAATCATGAATACCAAAGTTAAAATTCACATCAGTAAATTCCTCATCTATGAAGAATAGCATTGCAGGTCAGCTATGTGCCACTCGAAACAAAACCTATGAGATTTAAGTAACAGCACTACTGATCCTCTAATCTAATTTGCAATAAAATGCTAAGTTTTCTATTGCACAAGCAAACACCGCATCAGTTCCAAATCCAGTTTTCAGTGCAAATTAAGAGTCTAACATAGGTTCAATGTTGATATGAACATAAACTTGTTTCAGGGTTAAAATTAATCATACAAAGCAGAGCACCAAGCACAGTAATAATGAAAATTTAAGATACTATGCACAAGCACTAGGAAATACCTGCTTGGCCGTGAGCAAAGTGACATTTCTCGCCAAAGGGGCATTTGCCTGTTGTCTCCCACTTATTACATAACTTTGTCTTCCAATACACTGGCTTCATATTTACACGGAAAGTATCCATACCCGTGTTTACAAGCCTATTTTCCTCAGAATGATTAGAGCCACTCCCATGTACCACCGATGGTCCTGTAGTTCCAATGCTTATTGCTGTGTTCTCCCTAAACCTGCTTATATCATCCCTAAACTTTGCTGGATCTTCATGAAGAAAGTTACACCTATCTCCATAAGGACACTCCTCCCCATTGTAAAACTTCTTGCATAGCTTCATCCGGTGGATTATTTTCTGATCATCATCCCAATTACCGGACAATGGTGGTCGATCTTCTTCACGTACAGAAACAAGTTCTTGCCAATTGGGAGGGGGATGGCGGATGTCTTCAATGCCATGTGCATAGTTGCAGTTCTCACCATTCCTACACATGCCCGTTTTAAAATTTACACACAAACGGGTCTTATAGAAAATGTTGCTTGCTCCCTTGTTAACTGGGGCATTTGGGGGCTGCATCCTAGCGTTCGTGGGTGGGTAGGGCATTGGATTCGATTGGTTTTCTTCAGAATTTCTGGGTCTTTTAAATGGAGAAGGCTGCTGTTCAAACTGAGAATGTTGGTCTTCATTGTTCATACTCGTAGGGAATGGAGGCCAACAATTTACTGCATCACTGCCTCCAGCATAAGGCGTTTGTGACGGCATAAATTGTGTGTGATCAGAAAAATTCATGCCTCAGAAACTACTTTTAAACCTACCTCTGTAATCAATCAAATAAAGATGAAAAACTTAGGCGTGAAGAAACTGGAAACATTTACAAAGTTTAAATGTCTCAAGAAATACTATACAATTTTAATGTATCAGAGCAAGTAAGAATCAAAGAAGTGTACCAGATAATGATCAAATCAACAAGCAGGGTCTATTCAAGAACGCCCAGATCAGATCATAACCTGTGCAAAAGCCAAAACTTTCTTCACAAAGCCCACCAACCTAGATTGATTTTGATGAGAGGAAGGATCAAAGTTCACAACTTGTCACAAGAAAACCCAGACGAGAATTGGGGATAAAATAACAAAACCCAAATTGAAGTTGGAATGTTGGAGAGGAGTGACAGAGTTGATAAACTCTTCAAAGAACAGGGAAAGCATATAACATGGAAGAAATAGGATATGCTAAAAAAGAGCCAATCTTTATTGGGTGGAGTCAAACCCTAGCCGCCAAGAAGCAGAAACCCTAATTTTTGTAGGAGAGAAACGAAATCGGTGAGTACTGACTCCTGAGTCCCACCCACGACTACTAGGAAGAGTTTGTGGGAAGGGCCTTAAACCCCTACGCGCCCCAAAACCCTGCGATTTCGGGGTTAGAAAAACTAACAGGGCTTGACTTGGCTAGTAATTACGGCCTGTAATTTTAGTTTAACCTTTTATAATTTGCACGTCACTCAGCAGGTGCTTAGGTCACCTGCAAGGAAGGACTGCTATTTTGGTGGGCCGCCCATCTGTTGCTTTGCACGTGTCCCTTCCTAGGTTTCTTTTCTTTTCTTTTCTTTTTCTTTTTTTTTTCTTTTTTCAGTTTTTCCTTTTTACATTTCTTTCTTTCTTTCTCTTTGTCTCCCATATTTGTTTATAATTTAAAAGAAATTTTAGTATTTCATTTACTTGTTCTTATCTTCTTCTTTTTTGCTTAAGAGGCTAGTTTCTATAATTCAATGCAAGTTATAAAAAAATTGGTTCAATGTTTCTTCGCCTATATTTTTGAAAGGGTTTCTTTTCTTTGTTATAAGCGATATTTTGGAGAGTTGGAATTCGAATATAGAATGTCAGGTGGAGAATTAACTGTTCGTAACCACTTAAGTTTACAATCTCATTGTTGAAAGTAAGGTTCCAATAACCAATCCATAAACCATTACACACCCATATTGAAATTGGAAGAGCATGAAGATTGCAACATTTTCTTTGGCGATCCTCTAGACCAAATGCACCGATCAATTTGATGATTGCCGCTTCTAATTAAATCATACTTGGTTATTATTGGTGGATTAATGATGGTCCTTAGACAAATCAAATTTGATTGATCACTAAAACAAGGAGTTGGCAAAAAGTGACTGATGATAAAGTTAAAAAGTGATTGATGGTGAGGCCGTTTAGCCGAATTGAACAAATCAAGTAGTTTTTGGTGCATGACTTTTGCCATATCCCTGATGGCGTGTCTTCCCACCCACCACACCACCACACCACCCCACGCCCGCACCCCCCCCTGATGGCATAAATCATGGCAGTTCATTTTTTGGGCTGCCTGATATAAATATCTTTGTGCATGACTTTTGCCATCCCTGTTATTTGACAATGGAAATAATATAATATGGCTCAAATTTTTCTTGTTGGTATAACATGGCTGGAGTTTTGTCTTTGGTTTTTTGGCATCTGTATAAAGCCAGGAATAGTATTCTCCTTCATTGGACAAAGCAGGCTTTATTTATGCAGAAGTTTGACCAAGTTTGACAAAGCAGACTTCATTGGACAATAAGTAAATTTTCAGAACAAGAGCTATGTAATTGACAGCAACAATGTAGTATCAAGAATGAATGTATTTTGGGCCATGTTTTTAATTTAGATTACATGAATTAATACACGGCCTCGGTTAATCCTGTATTTTTTTTATAAGAATCAATACGATCTTCATAAGGTTCCTCCTCCGAATGAAATTCAATGGGATCCAGAGAGACCATGTATTATGCAGACAGATGGTTTCTCATAATGGAGAAGGACGTGATATATATATATATATATATATATATATATGATCTTTAGCTTGGAACCTTCTCCTGGAGTATGATGCCAAAAGAGGAAAAAGAAAAGCTGAAAGTAAATTTAAAGTCTGCGTAATGTGCTGGGGGAACTAATTCACCAGAAGCTGCGTAGTTGGAAGTTGAAAATTTTATCCAAATTTGGCGTAAGACATAGAATCCAATGGCATGAACTCTTCTTTCTAGCTACTGCGCATGACGTTGAGGTTCATTTTTGCGTGCTTTGCTTTGCCATCAAATGAAATGCAAAAGCTTTTCCAGGGAAAAAGTTGAATTTGAATCACTTTGAACTTCCATATTGCATTGCATCTATGCTTTATTGAATCAGAGCATCGGGTTCTTATCTGCATAATTATTTGTTTCTTGGATATTTGATGCTTAAAGGGATGATAAATTATTGCAGTGAGAGAAGGCTTTTGAAGTGAACAACTCGAAGAGATTCCTTGAATCTAATATCTGTTTTCTCTTCTTTTTTTTTCTTTTTTTTAAATTTCTCTGTTGATCTTTGTAGCCACTGCCAATGTTGGACCATCTCATGATAAAAGTAGCATTGCATTATCAATTTTGCACGTTCCCCACACACACACACAACCCGAGAGAGAGAGAGAGAGAGAGAGTTGATAGGTACAGACAAACTTAGTTACTCCATTAATTTAAAACTAGAGAGAGAGAAGAAGGGATTTCTGGGCTTCATGGAAGAGCACCTTCCTTGCAACATGAAACTAGAAAACCCTCCCCAATACAGTTGTCAGTGGAATGGCTATGCCTGTGCAAATGTGCCTTAACCATGATCAACCTAAGCTTATTTATCTCTAAAAAGAAAAGTAGAGGAAAAAAAATAGACAGCATTTGAAGAGGGATCAGTGCGAAAAGAGATATGATGAAGATGGTGCATAAGAGAGTCTTCTACACTCCATTTTCTTAAACAGCACCACTTGATCAAAATAGAGCATGTGTTACAGACCTGCAACCAAGTAAACATTTGCAAATCATGAGCTGAGCCCCTTTTTTAATTTGTGTTCATAAATTAACATATGGTAATTTTGAAGGCTGCTTACCATAATCTCTTGGTGTTTTGCATTTGAAGCATTCTGTCCGACTCGCGTAATTGTGCACTCCACATCCAACTCTGCTCCATTCAAAATACCCCCGGATTAGAAAACTCAAGAGAAATGACATTACCAGCTACCAGTACACATGTTTCTTATCTAATTAAATTGAACCTTATTCACAGAAGGAAAGTGATATAGCCTATGGAACAATGCAGGCTAATTTTCAAGAATAAAATCAAAGAATGGATGAGAGGTTGCTGCTTACCTATTGCACATCCAGTCACCAGATTTCCATCCAGGTGGGGAACTGCCATCAGATCCATAGGCAGCAGAAGGCATCATGCTATAGGCACCGCCATAGTCATTTTTCATTGCACTACATCTAAAGCAATTGGGTCTGCTGGCATAGTTGTGAGCTCCACAGTTGCAGTACCAGTCCCCTGCCAACACCTCCGTCCTGTTGCATATATATGTTGATGGATCAGGGCCACCATACTTGGGGTACCCGCAACGTTGGCATGTGTCGCGCTTCTTAAAATTCAAGTGCTGGCATGCACCACACATCCAATCTCCTCCTGCCCAGCTCATTCTTAATTCCTCTCTGCATATCCAATATTAATATAAGACTTAATTAGCATATCAGCTAGAAACCAGCATTTTTAAATATTTCACCCTCTATGAGGTCCTTTTTAATATATAATAATAAAAGCTTTATACAACAGAAGTTTAAAACAGAAGGAATTATGTCAAGTTCAGAACAGAAAGCAGAAGGAAGGAGGTAGAGCTCACCTGAGGGTAAGTAAAGGCTTAGAGTGTTAAGACTGTAGAAGCTCTGCTTGGTCTGTACTAAATAGCTTGTTGCAGAAGAGAGAACTTAATTTGTCAATGAGTTTGGCGATCTTGTTTGAATGGGTAAGGGAGGTTTATCTTAATTTTTCAATGAGTTTGGTGATGTTGTTTGAATGGGTAAGGGGGTTTTATATAGTGCTTGTTGAAGGCTTCATATGTGGGGGCCATGGATGTTCCTCTGTTTTATTCTCTGCCAGCTTTCTTCAGATGGGTTTTCCTTTTTCCTTTCCTTAATATGCATATGTATACGATTCCATAAGATTGTTTCTTCATATTTATGTTGGGATTCTACACTCAACTAGTTTACTTACTTCTGCTACTTTGATTGCTTTTGGGAGTTAGAAGTCAAGTGGGTTTGTAAAGGTGAGAAAAACTAGCTAGCTGATCACCTCAGTGCATGCGCACACAATTTACAGTGACCCCTCCCTGCCCTGCCCCATCTTTAAATTATTCTCCATGCATTATTGCAAAAACTACACTCGGAACTATTATTCTTCATGTCCTCAGTATATCCCCAATCTTTTATGAAGGTGTTATGAGGGGAAGCTGCTACTTGAAGTTGAAAGTTCAAAAGAGGCCCGCGGAGGAATATATTTTTCGTGTAAGCTGAAAGCATTATATTTTCTAACTACATTAATCAATGTTATTACACGACAGATGATCAGCATGTGTACTTGTCACAATTTAATTATTATGACCAATTATTATGTAACTCATCAACCGTCACACAACATGACTGATGTCACACAACATGAAGTGAACAATTGTTAATAAATTATTATGACCATTTGATACATACATATATTGTTGATGTTCAAAATTGGATTCAACTTAAAAAGGGGGGGAAGTGTGCTATCTAAGCATGGCTCATCTTAATTTAGTTCCCATCCGTTGTTAATTTATTCACATTGGTTTTCACGTGCAAAACTGAGATTGATGTTTACATGCACACATGCGTCACACGCCAAGGAGTTTCCAATATCCAATCTGGCATGGCAAATACACCTTCCCTAAGTAGTTCATATGCAGATGTGGGTCAGTTTAAAAAGGGCCAAACACTAGCCAACTTTTTCCTCCGAGACTCAAATTTTTTCACTTGGAATCAGTTCCTCCAACCAAATGCACATCCATTGTCAAATTCTTCTCACCCTCTCTATATATTCCCCTTTTGCCTTTTTGGCAATAATTGAAATGCCATTCGAAGATTCATATCCACTTATAACTTTTACTCCTCTTTTTTATATATATAAAAAACAACTTTTACTCTTTTTAATGCTTGTGAATAGTAAAATTATATCCATTCCAAATCTTCATTTGGTTTGGTCATATATATCCATGAAATACTATCTTAATTAATACTCATGTGAAACTAGATAAGATACATTAGAAAACAATTAAGGGCTCGTTTGGGAGTAATCATGTAGAAGCGATTTTACTCATTAGTGATTTTAGCATAATCACTTTATGTTAGTAGCACTTTTGCACAAAATCAGTTTATCGTTTGGTTACCAGTTAACATAGAGGTGCTTTTATATTGTAAAAAAGTGATTTTGATGTTATTCGTAGCGTTTGGCTTCCCAAAGAAAAAAAGGATTTTTTTTTTGCCCTTTTTTGGTATTTTCATAATCAAACATTTTAAAATTGATAACCAATCACATAATATTATATCTTGGGCATTTTTAAACGAAAATTGAAAATTTATAGCTTCAAATCATACTTCTTGAAAGAAAAAAAAACATGAATAAATATTTTTTGGGATGAGAAAATATATTGTTAATCGACACAAATATCAAGTAGACATAAGAAGATTTGCAATTGTCTCGCGTTCGTTATCCATCTCTCGTGCACAAGTTACATTTTCTTGTACAATAGTCTCTTCCATACTAGTCCCTCCATCATCTGTTTGGGGAAGTAACTCATCATCATCATCATATGGTTGGAACTCTGCATCCGTCATTGAATGAATTCTTATGAAGTTATGGAGAGCCATTGAAGCGACAACGACTTGTACTTGTTTTTTCAAAGGAAAATTATGAATTTGACATTCCATTCTCCATCAGTTTTCCCAAACACCAAATGTTCTTTCAATTGTTCATTTTAGAGATGAATGCATGTGATTGAAGATTTCTTTTTTCCCTCTTGGTTAGCTTCCTCGCCGGGAATCCGGAAGATAATATTGGTATTGCAAAAGTTTCATTAATAGGGTTAGGCTTTTTGGCCATATTATAAAAATAGTAGGGATAATACTGGTAATTAATAGGAATCAATTCCCGGTTTTTTGAAAACAACCACTTCCTGGGAGAAGCACCTCCCATGTGCTTCTCCCTAAAATCACTTTAAGTGATTCTAATACCTATTTTAAACGCTTTAAGTAAATGGGATTATACTCAATAGGAAGTGATTTTGTCCCTCTCAAAATCACTTTCAAACAAGCTCTATGTAGAATAATATTCTTAATTAATATGTGCATAGGATCCTAGATTAAGACCAAACTTTACTTTTTGTTAATTAGAATGTGTAAATTCAGTTGTGAGGTGACATGGGATCCCCTAGCAGTTGGTGGTCGGCCACGTGTATGGAAATCAATCTTGAAGAAAGCAAAGGTATGGCTAGCAAATCTTACCCTTCCAGTACAGTTCCAGCACCTTGCTTTTTTATAGAGAAAAAGGAGACTGCTTTCAGCAAATTTAATGGAATACGAATCGCGGCGGACCGACGCAGGTTATGCAGAATGAGCTGGAGAACCTTAACCTGGTATTTCACAAAAGTGCTTCGCAGTTAAGAGTTTCCTTGTCTAGCTAGGAGGGACTATTGCTCAACTGCAACATAACATTCAAAGGTGCATGCTGTAAACTCTAATTAATTAAGAGGCTGGTTTCTTTTTTTTTTTTTTTTTCTTTCTTTCTTTTGACACAATCGATATTGAGGAAGGCGGGAGATTCGAACACAAAACTTCGTGTACAGAAGTAACTTGAGTTACAAGCTATTTGCGAAAATAAAATATATATTATATTATTATTATTTTCGTTTCTAGTTCATGCATAGAAGAATGCATGAATATGAATTGGTTAATTATACTCAAGGCATGCTAAAGTATGCACCTTAAAATATAGTTAATTAACTCATTTGGGATCCAATTCTCAATTATCCAATATTTAATTAGACTGCTGTGGATTTGAGCCAGAGCATTTTTCCAAAGTCAACTTGGGTCAGCGCCCACCCTACCTCCCATGTGGGCAACCCATCACAAACCTCATCCATCCAGAACCAGAATATTGCTCAAGTAAATGATTCATGGGTGCGCACATGTAACTATACACATCAAGATTTGCATGCCCTCTCCGACAAAGTGTCCACATTTGCTGACATGTCAAGCAAATACAAGCCCCATGCAATCCGACGTGGCAGAAATATGTGTTGCGTGTTGACCTGTGGTTTGATAAGGAAGAATCCTAATCACCAGACATGATGAAACCCTAGACAGCGCCACTTCAATCTTTATTCCCCCATATAAAAATATGTGACTAATTTCAAAAGGGAGGAGGAGGATGAGGCCATCTTCCCTCAATAATATAACACTTTCGGAGAATCCACAGCTTCCCCATATCCCCAATTCCTAACGACTGCAAAACCAGCAAAAATAGCCGTGGCTTTGGAATTTTTGAATATTCTATCTCCTTTTCACTTATGGGATGGCTTGATATTTTTCAGATGGGCACCACTATAAATGTAGTTAACCTTTAATTACATCGTTATCGATCGTGTTCCCGATGTCTTAATTAGATTGTTAGTTTAAAGACTCACTAATCACTATCACATAGAGGACACATCAATTCCTCTCAATTCTCAAAAGCTAGCTCTTCTTATCTTTGCTATCCTATCCTTTGGTGTTTGGTGGATTTTATTCAGATATCAGAGGACATGAAAATTAATAAAATGTGGCTCGTGAATGCTATCTTTTTGGTAGGGTCATTTGTGGAATCAAATTGTGAATAAAGAAGGCGTGTTAGTAATGATTGGATTGGGGTATTTTGATAGCTTTCGTAAAATTCTAGGTTTAGGTTTATTAAACTTTGTACAAGCAAATTAAGAATAAAACCCATGCATCCAAACATTTCAGCATGTGAATATACTAATTTGGGTCCCCTTATTCCTGGCTAAATATAGATACATGATGCTTGAAGATAATATGCTGCGTGACTTGGGCTTCACCCGCAACGCCAACCCCATGCCATGCCTATACCACGTTGGATACATATGGGACCCTTCGAGGTGGCACGCTCAAATGAAGATACTTAATTCCTTTCTGCCTTTTCCTCACTAATTTTAAAAAAATAAAAAAATAAAAGGGAATGAAAAAAGGTTACAAATGATGGGCCTATGAGAGTGCTAGCCGTTCTTTTGGACATTCATGGACCATGAAATGACATGGCTTGACTTCTAAGTTTCATTTTTGGACTCCAACCTATAATAATAATAATAAAAGTTCATTTTTGGGCTTTCATGAACGCTCTCATGGTCTTGGGCCTTAGTGATCAATTATTGAGACAGTAGGTTTTTTTTATACAAGCGGTAATGGGAGGGCTTTCATGAACGCCCTCTATTTTCCAACTCGAAGTTGCTCAGCCATGGTGTTTTCCTCTTCTTCATTACTGTCATTGCCCATTTTACCCTCCACTTTCCATGTCCTCCCAACCTCTGATCCTCCGTACAAACTCCTCCAAACCCACCCATCTCTCACCCTACTCTCCAAATGCAAAAACATGCAAAATCTCAAACAAGTCCACGCCCACATTATCAAGACTGGCCTTCACAATACCCACTTCGCTCTGAGCAAGCTCGTTGAGTTTTGCGCCGTTTCGCCTTTGGGCGACCTCTCTTATGCCCTCTTAGTCTTTCAATCCATAGAGAACCCCAATCAGATTATATGGAACACAATTATTCGAGGTTTTTCCTTGAGCTCTAAGCCAATACAAGCTGTGGAATTCTATGTTCTGATGCTTTCTGGCGTGGAGCCCAATTCTTATACGTTCCCCTTTCTTTTGAAGTCTTGTGCGAAATTCGCGGCCAGCCATGAAGCGAAACAGATCCATGGACATGTTTTGAAGCTTGGACTTGACGCTGATGCCTTTGTGCACACTTCTCTTATCAATATGTATGCTCAAAACGGTGAATTGGATAATGCACGTTTGGTGTTTGATAAAAGTTCTTTCAGAGATGTGGTTTCATTTACGGCCTTGATCACTGGTTATGTTTCAGGGGGTTGTATGGATGATGCTCGTCACCTTTTTGATGAAATTCCAGTAAGAGATGTGGTGTCTTGGAATGCTATGATTTCGGGTTATGCCCAAAGCGGTCGGTTTGAAGAGGCATTGGCTTTGTTTTCGGAGATGCGGAAAGCAAATGTCTCGCCCAATGAGAGTACAATGGTCGTGGTGCTTTCAGCTTGTGCTCAGTCGGGGTCTCTTGAATTGGGCAAATGGGTTGGGTCTTGGATTGAGAACCGTGGACTTGGTTCAAATCTTCGGCTTGTTAATGCACTTATTGATATGTACGCAAAGTGTGGTGCTTTGGACACAGCTCGAGGTTTATTTGACGGTTTGCAGCAAAGGGATGTAATTTCATGGAATGTCATGATTGGTGGTTATACACATAAGAGCCACTACAAAGAAGCCTTGGCACTCTTTCGGTTAATGCTACGATCAAATGCAGATCCTAATGATGTCACATTCTTAGGCATTCTTCCAGCTTGTTCTCATTTAGGAGCTCTTGACCTTGGCAAGTGGATTCATGCTTATATAGATAAGAACTTTCAGAGTTTGACCAATACCTCTCTCTGGACGAGTCTCATTGACATGTATGCAAAATGCGGAAACATTGAGGCAGCAAAACAAGTCTTTAATGGTATGGAAGCCAAAAGCTTGGCTTCTTGGAATGCAATGATATCTGGCTTAGCAATGCACGGGCATGCACATACAGCGCTCGAGCTTTTCTCGAAAATGGCCGATGAAGGATTCAAACCAGATGAAATAACATTCGTGGGAGTTTTATCTGCTTGTAACCATGGTGGTCTTGTAGACCTTGGACGCCAGTATTTTAGTTCCATGATCACAGATTACCATATTTCAGCACAACTGCAACACTATGGATGCATGATAGATCTTCTAGGCCGAGCCGGATTATTTGATGAAGCAGATGCCCTAATGAATAGCATGGAAACGAAGCCAGATGGCGCTGTCTGGGGTTCTCTTCTTGGAGCTTGTAGAATCCACAGGCGCGTGGAGCTGGGTGAACTTGTTGCCAAACATCTGTTTGAATTGGAGCCTGAAAATGCTGGGGCTTATGTGCTGCTATCTAACATCTATGCAGGAGTAGGTGGGATGATGTGGCAAGAATAAGAACCAGGCTGAATGATTTGGGGATCAAGAAAGTTCCTGGATGTACCTCTATTGAGGTGGATAGTGTTGTTCATGAGTTTCTTGTCAGTGACAAAGCGCATCCCTTGAGCAAAGAAATTTATGAGATGTTAAAAGAAATAGATAGGCTTTTGGATGTGGCCGGTTTCAGGCCGGATACATCTGAGGTGCTATATGAAATGGATGAGGAGTGGAAGGAAGTGGCCTTGAGTCATCACAGTGAGAAGTTGGCCATCGCTTTTGGTCTGATCAGCACGAAGCCAGGCACAACGATTCGGATTGTAAAGAATCTTCGTGTATGTGCAAATTGTCATTCAGCTACAAAGCTGATATCGAAGATCTTTAATAGGGAGATTATTGCAAGAGATGGGAACCGTTTCCACCATTTTAGAGATGGTTCTTGTTCATGTAATGACAATTGGTGAAAATCACTTAGAGGGTTGTATATGGAGATATACTTATATAGATGTATTCAGTTGAGATTTTAGATTAAGATGGAAGAAATATTGCGTTCATATAAAAGCTGATAACTAAGTAACATCATTGCTCTGGTGCTATTAGAAGTGGAAATCCATCTCAATTTATTTATTATCAAGATGATGGATTCACAGGCCAACAAAAACAGGAACTTAAACCCAGGTTAGCGATGAACTCATGCTTCACGGTTAGCAGCTTGTTTGAATGAGTTCCTTCTTGCAGTTGCCAAAACAGTCTTGTCAGCCACGATGAAATATGCCATTCCAGCCACTACCATAAAATTAACATTTTCCTTAATTAATATATAAACTAATGATTAAATGAAGACAGTAATTACGATAGAGGATGAGGGCAAGGATTTAATGAAAACCTGTGGAGATTATGAGGGCCTGAGCAGTGGGATTGAGATTGGCTCTTGCCCAAGGTAGCATTCTCACACTAGCCATCTGCATGCATATATATAAAAATTATACGTATGTTAGCTTAAACTGCCATAGATGTTCTTAATATTTTCAGTCCTGCCATGAAGCCAAAACTTACAGTTGGAATGGCAGTGGCAATGGTAGCAACCACAGCTGCCTTAGCTCCTGCTTTCACACCCTCTGATATTCCATTAAAAAAAAAGGAAAAAATAATTACATTTCCAGAAGAATCTTGGGGCCACAAAAAAAAGGTGGCCCTATACTTTATCCATTTTGATCTGAACAAGAAGAAGCCCTTTTTATGTGCTACATATAAAGCATTTGTCAGCAAGAGCATGAGGAGTCTAGAGTATCTATCAAATACAAAATCTTAATCACATAATTAGCATATCAGAGATTCAGTCTGCAAGTATATATAATATATATGCTTTGTAGAGGCTCAAGGTAAGAGCTAGATACAATTCATAGGACTCTCAATTGTCATGATGAGTTACCACATGACTTTCACACACCATCATACTATAAATTTATATATAACCAAGATGAATTATAATATAAACAATCAATAATAAGTTGGTCAGAAGGGAAGAGAAGGCAAGCATGAAGATGAAGATACCATGAGAGCAGCGCTTAGCCATGGCCAGCTGATCAATTGAGGTCAGGCTGTTCTTCTCAAAGGGAGACTGAGGAGCCACATTTTTTGCCATTGTATTTGTAAGAGATAAATGAATAAATGGTAGTTGAACAAGTTAGAGAGAGAAATGAATATGTGAGAAGGTTTTTGAGAGTTTGGTTGAATTGGAAATGGTAGATTTGGGTGGATATTTATAATGGATTTAGGTGCAGAGCTGGTTGAGACTAAAGAGGCAACGAGTGTACAGATGTAGTGAGAGAGTAAGATGGTTTCACTGAATTCTGGGGTCAGAGTCACTTGTTTTCAGTTTCACCATCTTGTTTATGGTTGGTTTGTTCTTTTTCTTTGGCTTTCTATTTATTCCCCACATGCCCATGGTTTTGTAAGGGAAATCTGGATATTTCCAAGTGATGTTGGAGGTTCGCAGTGTAAGTTCACCTACTCGTTGATCAGGTGAGGCGGGGTTCGAGATCTGCACTGCACATATTATCCATTTGGTGTTGCTATTTTTTCAAGTTTGTGAGATATTTTATTAAGGTGGTAGTAGTTTTAATAATAATATTATACCTTTTATGAAATGAAAGTCACTTTCTCTCGACTTTTTGGGAGTGAAAACAGCATTTCTGCAAGTGGTTTGGAACAAAGAAACCATGGGTAGCCCTTCCAAGTGCTTGGTTGCATTGCCTTAAACCTCAAACTGTTCATCAGATTGGGACAGGTGTCCTAAAAGAAGGGCTCAGATCATTTCCGTTGCAGACGGTAGCATTCAAAATATCAGATGGGTTTTCTTTTCATCAGTTCATGGTTTTCCTCTTGAGTGGGTGGCTACTGTGGGGCAATGGTTTCATTCATATAATGCTTGTATTGCACCGCCACAGAGGCTACTGTGGGGTAATGGTTTAATTTGTTCATCCTTCCTTTTGTGGAAAATTAACATTAACTTATTTATAATCAATGGAATATTAGTCAGATTGATTCAAGATTTTGACGTACTTTTAAGCGGTCGTGAGTTCAAATTCTATGAAAAAAATGTTACTCGTAATTTTATCTTACGTCATTGAAATAAGACGAAGGCAATATGCATATAAATTATATTATATTTTCTACCAACTCAAATCAAAAGCTCGTAAAACTCAAATGTCCAATTACAACATTCCAAGCGTTAACCAATGACTACATAAAGTTAAAAGGTGAAAAAAAGAAGAAAACAAATTGGTTTGATTCTGAGTACTAATCTACAGTCCCGCGCTATAAAAATAATCAATCAAATGGCAAAAATGGTCCAAACATAGCTAGCTAGCTAGGGTAGCTCCATTCTATTTTTATTCAAAGTGTGTTTTAGTCTTCCCCAAATGAAGAGCCTCCTATGACTCTATGAGCATGAAAATATATTCGAAAGTAATACTTGTTTTTGTTGCGCGTTTCTCTTCCTTAAATCTTAATTAAAGATGGTATTGACATCATGATTGCGATTGTTGTTTTGTAAATTTTAGGCACATGGAAATCCAACAATCTTAGTATACATATATATATATATATGTGTGTGATGAGATATACTTGTACGGACAATCCTAAAATTAAGTTCGTGATAGGTTGACCATAGACAAAGTTGTGCTTTGAATGTATTAAGATATATATATATATATATATATGGGACTCACCTCACCTAGGCTATGCTATGCATCTATCTTATATTTATATACGAGTAATAATGCCAGGTTACCAATGAAGTGTATTCTCAGCTAATTTCTTGGGGTTGCCTCTATTGTTTAAGAAGAAAAAAAATATCTGCTTTGAAGAAATACCATTTGAATATTTAGTAAATATAAATTTAATTAATAAATAATTAAACTTTTATCTAATAGGAACTTGGGTTTCAATTAATATTGCTAACTCACATGAGTTAGTGGGTTAGTTAGTCGAGATAATCTCTAGCTTGCAATTAACTATTTAGTTCATTAATTGTGCATTAGCATGATTGTGAATTGTATTGATTTATTTTTAATAAAGTTCATTCTCTGTGTACATGAGTTAAAGACCCTAAACTCCGGTACTATACGGACATTGCCTTCTTCCTTGAGAGGAGTCATTCATACTTCCTGTAAAAATCTCTACACACATGTCAAACTATGATTGGTCATACTTCTAAAGAAGTAGATGAGTATTTCCCGGTGTCAAATCTATATCAAATTAGTACTAGCATCCTATTGTCATTATGGTTTTCACAACTCAAGGATTCAATGAATAAACTCATGATGGCATCTGATCTGATGATGGTCAAGAACATCTCTTAATATCCTCAGTTGCAAATTGCAATTGTCTGAACTCAAATTATATGCAACTTTTTTTAGTGGTTGGTTACACTGATTAATATTTTGGTCCCCACATCCTAATAATAAGTAATAAGATCATGCTTGATGGTCAAGCAAATAATGTGCGCTAGAAACCAGCAATGTGTAAAAAACAAGGATTAATTTGGTACATCAAGTCAAGGTTTGAACTTGTCATTGATAGTCATTATAATTAAGGAAACACGATACAATGTTTGTAGAATTGTTAAATGATTTCTGAATTATATTCATGATTCTTTCGGAGGTGGGAAAGCCATGAGAAAAGGCGGCTTGTCTAATCACGACAATGATGCCTTGGCTAAAGGGAATTTGAATAGCAAAATCAAAATGAAATACACTATAGATATAATTTTACTTTTAATTTCAGCATGATGTGCATAAATATATATATATATATATGGAATTATTAGCTGATTTTAATTTTCCGAGAGAAATGGTACGATGACACACATTCCTTTTAATTATTTGGTCTTTTGGCCACACACTCAAACGTGATTAATTCTTGTTTGTTTGTCGCTGGCTGCTAGCTATAAATTTTCCCACTGGGACTGGCTAATTAAACTCAGCAACTTGGTTCAAATGGTTGCCAAAGTTTTGCATGAATTTGAACCAAACAGCATGCAGAAACCCAAAAAGCAACAGAGAATTAGATGAAAGTTTACATGTATATGCAGCTGGTTGGTTTGTCTTTGTGGATATACATGATATGCTGGGTTTCTGAAATAGAGCAATCATAAAATTTTGCTAACACATATATCAAATGGGTAATGATTTCCCCACTCCAATTTTATCCACTTACACTCCTTTTTTAGTTATAAAATGAAGTGTAAGTGGATAAAATTAGAGTGGGAAAATCACCACTCTATCAAATATACATCATGATTCATGAGTACATATATAATTACTTTTTTGCTCTTTTACCTGTTTGATGAAGCCGATAGCTAGCTACTAGCTAGCGGGGGCTAGGCCCATGCATAGCATACCATACAAGGACTGTGATGTGAGAGAGATATATATATCTTGCAAGTTGCATGCGCGTGCTGCTACAAAATACTGAGGCCCGCACAGTCTGAATTTCCATCAATGGTACAGACAGAACGGGAAGCTCTTGAAAGCCAACGAAACCTCTATTGACCCTTCATGCACATAACGTTGACTTAGTGGCCCCCTCTCAAAAGCTTTACATATATTTACACTATGTATGCAGCTAGATAGCACATCACACTGACATGACATACACAAATTCTTATATTCTCAGATACGAACAGCTAGCAATGCGATTGTGATCATGACCCCCAATCAAATGCCTAGTTTCTGTGCTTGGGTGCATATACTAAAACAGATGAAAACTGATGATCTCCCTTTTTTCTTTTGCTTGCTTTGTGTGTGTGTGTGTGTGTCAAAATTGCTGATGGAAGGTCATTATAAGTCTGATATGTGGAGAAGATTATAATTAGGAAGCTTCATATAGTTCATATATAATGACAAGATTATAAGAATCTCATGTCTTTTCTTTTTTTTTTTGGATGAAAACAGATAGAACCCAAGTTGGGAAGATTGTCTGCGTATAAATTACTGGATTGAATCAAAATGTAGATTTTTCTGAGCACTGAAGACCTTCTGCTTTGTGAAGCATTCTGTTTGAGACTAGCTTCATGAGTCATGTGGTCTGATTGGTATTGGTTGAAGTTGCTCTCTCTCTCTCTCTCTCTCTCTCTCTAATCGTACATGTTTGATCAGTAAGATTATTAAGAACAGAAAGTGGTAAGATGGATATGGGGAAAAGGAAAAAAGAAGGTTGCCCTTTACATGATAAAAAATATCAGAAGAACAAAAAGAAGCGAGGAAGCATGATGGCTTTCTTGGTGAAAAAGAGCCTGTGAAGTGAATGCGTGGATATGAAAGTGCCCATATGCAAAAAGTAGACCATTTTTGTAAAAAGTAAAAAAAAAGAAGCATATATCATTCCATTTTTCTTTTTTATTATAATTCTTTCCATCATTGACAAGAGTAATTATTGTCCTCACATGACTTCATAGACTTCTCATGGAAATCCCATTGGGACAATTATGGGATCCTCTACTTTTGCACAAACTTCTTTTCTCTCTCTGTATTCTATACTTAAACATATACACAGAGAGAGAAGAGAGAGAGAGAGAGAAGATAGAGTAATTAGCATTGTAGCAGAGTGACTAATATATTGTACATTATAAAAATCATAATTCTCATTAATTATTAGTAGGAAAAACAGAGGAAAAATCTTAGTTTCTATGGTGTCAAGCATGAAAATTACTTTGCTTTCTGCTTTACCTATTTACATTCTAAGCAATTAGAAATAATCAACATGATGAGGGATCTGAAATGGTTCATCTCTCTCCTTCTTGCTTAACTTAGGCAAGTAAGCTCTATTTCTAATCTTATTATGCAAATCACTATTAGCAGCAGGGACATGAGGAGGCCTAACAGACCTAATCAAAGCCCAATTCACACCCTTAAAGAAATCATGCCTTTTGATCTCAACTGACCCTCTTAAGCTTCCAATTCTCTTCTTGGGATTCTTCACCAAGAGCTTGCTTATAAGATCTTGAACTTTGACCATCTCTTCAAACTCCTTGCTGCTGCTAACCCCAACTCTTGGAAACCTTAATGGCTGCTTAAGAATGTTAATGAGGGTTTTCTCATTGTTTTCACCTTTGAAAGGTGTCCTCCCATATAACATTTCATACAAGAACACCCCAAATGTCCACCAATCCACTGCACTTCCATGGCCTTGCCCTGAGATCACCTCTGGTGCTAAGTACTCATGTGTCCCCACAAATGACTTGGACCGGGCTTCGATTGGTTCGGCTACCATTTCCGGGTCAAGTTCTTGATGATGATCATCATCATTATTATCATGATTATTATCAGCACCAACTTGTTCTGTTATGGTTGTGACTGTGCCTTTCTTTTTCTTGTTTGAGGCAGAGAAACAAGAGAGCACAGGCTGCATGGGGGCTGCAACACAATATGGCATTGAGGAGCTCTTTACATTCCTTTGGTTGGATTCTAAGTCCATTTTGCGCCTTAGCAACTTCGGAACGACGTCGCATTTGAGTGACAGATCAAAATCTGAAAGCATAATGTGACCATCCTCTCTAACCAGCACATTTTCAGGCTTCAAGTCTCTGTAAACAATCCCCATCATGTGTAGATACTCAAGAGCTAACAGCGTCTCTGCCGCGTAAAACCTATGTTTAATTCATCCCAACATTGCCATTAGCACTCCTTAACTTCCTCATAATTAAGAAATCATATAGTATTTAACAATAATAATAATGACAGTCGTTAATTGCTGGTTTCACACAACATAACATACTGTCCAACAAAAGAACATTTTTCGAGTACAACTAAACTAAGATTAATTAGCGAAACAAATTTTGATTTTTACCTAGCAGATGAGATGCTAAAGCATTTTCCGGGCAGGCGTTGTCGAGCGGCATACAAGTCCCCCAGGGCAAAACTCCATAACCAAGCAAGAATAGTGAGAAGCATCAAACTCAGCATAGAGAGTAGGCAGAAAAGGGTGATCAAGCATGTCCAAAATCTCCTTCTCCATTTCAGCTCTATGCAGTTTCTTCCTTATAGCAAGTGCTTCTCTGTCCACCACTTTCATGGCATAAAAGCACTGAGGCAAACCCACCACAGGGTTCCTTATCTGGCAAAGGTACACGTTGCCTATGTCACCGCTGCCGAGGCGGCGCAGGAGCCGAAAATGGTCGAGCCCAACTCGGCCTTTGGTGCTCCTGAGCCGCCTCATGGCTTCCCATGCAGCTTGGTTAGCCTTGTGGGGCTTGTGAGCAGAGGAAATCAGAGATGCTTCAGTGGCAGAGGAACAGACGGAGACTGAGCTCCGGCGGCGGCTGCTGAAGCTCAGGTTGCTCATCCAGCTCCGGCTCGAGTCCGGCACCGTTATGGATGAGCAGCTGCTATCATAGTCCGATTCATCTCTGGTTGTTATGGCTGCCATTGATGATAATGTTTTGAAGAAGCAGAGAGAGCATGTATGGGTTTGTGTTTGTGAGTTCTGTTCTGTTTGCTTTATCAGGCTTTTTATAACAGATTCAAACAAACAAGGCTACAAAGTGCTACTTTTGCTAATAAAGATACCAAATTTTTTTGTTTAAACTTAAGCCCCCAATTGATGTTTTGGGCAGCTAATTAAAAGTCATATGTATATGCCTCTACTTCCACAGAATTTCACAACATTGCCATTGTTTTTACTTTATGATGAATCATGTGGGGTCCTCCCAAAAGATACATAGAAAGGGGATCCAGAGGATGGTTATTTTGGTATTAAATCAATTAATTTGAAATCACTTTTGGGAATTTCTTCTGCACCAGCATCTACATTGCTATTTGCAGGATTTCTACAGCTGAGCTCAACCAAGCAAAAGACTGCAGCAAATAAAGAGCTTTAGTTTTGATGTTGTTCTAGGCATGCTTATCTCAGCTGACACAACCACTATGCTTTGTTTTCAAAAGCGGCTTCCAAAATAAATGGTTGACGCATGTTTCATCTTATAAAAACACACGGCATTGTAACTTGTAATTTCATTATTTACCTTGTCAACTTCTGATATTTATTATAAATAAAAAAAGTCTTGCATGGAAGTGACTATTTTATGAAATTCATCATGTCTTTAGGATCCAACTAGTTGTGTGTGTAATGTAGGTCATTTTGCCTCTCTCTCTCTCTCTCTCTCTCTCTCTCTCTCTCTCTCTCTGCACTCTGCACTCTGCACTCTGCACTCTGCTGTCGTATATATTTGTATTTCTTCGGTTGGTGGCATTTTTGTTATTTTCGCTCCACAAATGTGCCTTTCCCAACTCTGACGGTCAAAAGGCGTTGGTTCTTTTCCTGTTAAAAGCTCATAGTACACCGTTTCTCAAGAACCATGATAAAAGTTCCCAACCCACGCCTGCCATAAACGACATGTCGTATAGAACTGCTACTAGCATTGCACTGTTATCAACCAGTCGGTCAACTTCCTTTTCTTCTTCTTGGTCTTATTATACATCAACCAGTCAAGTTGCGTTCTGCTCTGGAATGGAATGGTAGTTACTTTGAAAAGTAAGGGAGTTTTTGGTAAATTAGCAGACAAGCCATGGCCCGTTGGCTCCCATGCCATGAATCAGAGGAAAGTTGGTGGGTGCACCAAATACCCGTGCCTCAAATTCATATCCACCTCATTCTTGGGTACGTGGCTGCCCCTTTATATCCTCTGCCTTGATACGTGTTATGATATTCTTGTCATGCATGTGAACCCATGTAGATTGTAGGGGACCTGTATTGGGTCCAAGCCAAGTGCAACTTAAATATCACTTTCAGGAGCCTAGCAATATTTAGTACATATCTAACAGTTTAGGAGCTGTATTAAGTCCTCTGCATATTATAATTTTTCATTGTTGCTTTTAAACGTCGATCAAACGTGAGTCTCACATTAATCAACGGACAAAATTCGTACACGAGCACTTATGTGTATGATTACTTTATCCCATTTTAATAATGCATAATCTTTGATTTCATGAATGCCACCCTAGAAAGACATCATATTCCCACCTTTTAGCTTTAGATCAGACAACAAAGATCACCCAATCAGTGTGATTCTGGACTTGTTGTTACTTACCCCATTCCATGGTGTTGATCTTGTGGGACCAGGATCACTGTTTATTTTATCATATTATTGTTCACAAAACCATTAATGAAATTTTAAAGAAAATGGAACAAATATTATTCATGAGGAGAAAAATGAAGATGGGTATGACATTTAGGAGGATGGCACCAAATCTTGTCCCCCCTGCCCATTTGAATGGAATTTGAACTTTTTCAGAAATCCTTTGAATTGTTCCTCTGCACATTTCATATTTAAAAATAAGTTGTATTTTATCCCTTTGCGCCTTTCCTTCAAATTCTCCACTGTTCTCCACAGGATCTTATCACTTTCGGTTTTTGGTTTCAATTTCAGGCAGCAGACCTAGCAAAATTGGCAGGGTTACAGAGTAGCATATGTATAGGAAGACTCAAAGCTCCATCACTTGCCCATACGTTCTTCTCCCCTCACTCATAAAAGTATCCAATTCACCCAACAACATTGTTTTGTTGGGTAGAATAGAAGAGTTGATTAGTGAAGACTTTAATTTTTCTGTTTAATTGTTTGGTGGTGTTTTGTATTGCATGAAAGTTGGATTTTTATTATATTATTAGGGATAGGGCCAAAACACCAGTCATCATTGGGAATGATCAATTTTAGAAAAAAAAATATAAGCGATAGTCTAAATTACAGGGGAGATGGTTTTTAACACACACAACCATGACCTCTGATCTATAAGTCAATGCCTTTGTTCATCGGACTAAACCCCTTTAGCGAATTATCATATTGAAGAGATTTGATTCATTTCTTTAACCCACAAATGCAAAATTAAAGTCAAAGCCCACAAGGAAGTTGAACAAAATGAAAAGTGAGTGGAGGAGAGAGTTAACAAGGAAGTTGAACAAAATGAAAACAGAAAAAAAAAACAACATTTGAGGAGATTGGAAACAATCAAATGTCATTGTATGACTGTGAGCTGCCACTCCTTCAATAATGTACAGATCATTGAGAAAAATATGGCCAACCTGACAGCCCCGCAACATAAGGCATACACAATTATAGGTGAATGCAGAAGTTCAAAAACCCTTGTGGTTTCTTAAGAAAAAGTTCATTTGTTAAGAAGCAGAAATTTCAGCAACAATGTGGATTGGATCAAAGCTTGAGCAATCCATCTGTGCATGAACAGGAACATGAACTATACAGGCAATCCATCTGTACATAAACTTGAGCATACAAGTTTGAAGTTGTTATCGTGCTTCCATGGCTGAAAATGTCAAAAGATTTTCGGAATGCACTTCACGTCTTAATGGTTTATCAACCTCTGTTATTAGGTTAGAATACGTTGGCTGTTTCGGCTTAGGTAAAGTTGCCCCTTCATTGCTGAACATTGAAACAACATCTGACATGGTTGGCCTCTCTTCTGCACAATCTTGGACGCATAAAAGTCCTACCTGAATGCAGAGCTCAAGGCTATCCGTTGAACTTGAATCGGCCAATGTCGAATCCATCAACTCCACGCATTGCCCAGATTTCCATAAATTCCATGCCTTCAACAATTTTCACATTTTAACACCTTAGATAAAATACACCAGGGGCATGAGAATATAATAAATTCATAAGCAAGGTGTTACCACTTACATGACCTAATAAGTTCAGAGAATGATCTGACTCATGAAAGTTTGCGTTCTTCCTGCCACTTACAATCTCCAACACAATGACTCCAAAGCTGAATACATCGGACTCTGTTGAGAAAAGGCCGTGCATCACATACTCAGGAGACATATAACCACTGGTTTCAAACGAAGGGAAAAAGAGTCATTTGAGTTTTATCAAAAGGATATGCTGCATGACAAACATATGTTTAAATACACTAATGCAGGCATTACTAAATATACCTGTGCGTATAAACATACAGAAGTCACTTACTATGTTCCAACAACCCGATTTGTTTTGGCTCGACATTCATTCCCGGATAAAATTCTAGCCAAGCCAAAGTCTGATATCTTGGGGTTCATATAAGCATCCAATAAGATGTTGCTAATTTTCAGATCTCGATGAATAATTCTTAATCTAGAGTACTTGTGAAGATAAAGAAGCCCTTGAGCAATCCCTTCAATTATGTGTATGCGCTGTGTCCAATTCAATAGTCTTCGCTTTGTTGGATCTGCATGAGTTGCAATTTACACAGCATGAGAGAAACTGACAGCCAAAAATAAGATAAGGAATGGGCATATATGAATTTACAAACCAAAAATGAAGGAGTCCAAGCTTTTGTTGGGCATGTACTCATAGATTAATATCTTTTCTTCTCGGTGAATGCAACAACCCAAAAGCTTAACAAGATTTCTGTGCTGGAGCTTAGAGATTAACTGCACCTCATTCTTGAACTCCAACGGTCCTTGTCTAGAATTTTTGGAAAGCCTTTTGACTGCAATGTCATGTTCTAGTAACTTACCCTGCAACAAAGAGCAGATACTGGTTTTTTTAATTTTTTCCATCGAAACTTTGAATCTAATATAACAGATTATCAATGTATATAAATGATCAAAAAGAGAAATCAATAAAACCTGTCACCATATGCCTTATTGTTAGTTCTGCACACACACCTTATAAACAGGCCCAAAACCACCTTGTCCAAGCTTATTTGCAAGAGAGAAATTATTGGTGGATGTCACTATGAAGGAAAAGCTAAGAAATGGCAACTCATGATCCTTCTTCGTTCCAAGTTCTATAACATTGGGACTGCTTGCATTATCATCAGATCTCAACTGCGACAATAATAACCTCATACTGTCTCTCATGCCATTATGGAAGCCATAAATTCCTGTTGTTGATACAGAGAAATAAGTCCACACAACATATTTAATTTGGCAAAGTTTTGGTATATGTTGGCCAACTCAGTTTGGTATAGTACCTAAAGAGTTTAACTTTCTCCATAAACGATGCAGCAATAAGATCAAAATGAAGAATACCAAGGGAATCACCATAACTGTGACAACCAACAGCTTCCTATCTGAGGGAAAGAAAAAAAGCTCTCTCAGATTTTAGGTAGAGAAAAAGGGAGGGTGTTCACATCTTACCATCTAAAAACTTTGAAGGCATTCAAAATGAATAAAAAATACAGTGTTTCTTCTTATTATCATCGAAGTTTGAATAAAGGTGAAAGCTTACCGGATTTAGAAGCATTACCACGCACATAAACAGTACTGTTTCCTGTCCCTACCAGTTTCAGAAGATCGCTTTTATTTCCATAATAAAGTTGACATAGAATTCCTTCATCTTGCAATGAAGCATATGCATATGCAACACATGAGCAATTGTTCCTGCACAATATCTCGCAGTCATAGGGATCTACATGAATTGGCCAGCTTAAAACCATTGAACTCGGCAGCGATCCTATGGTGTTTGAGAAATTATCTCCACCTGAGCATGCTGATGGCATCGCCACCAAACAGCCATTAGAACTGCGAGCCATTGTGTCATCACATAGTGAATAATTCACAATCTCAATTTCCTGCCCTACCATCCTGAACTCATCAATCTCCCCATTTGAGGTTAACACAAACCATGAAGGCATGCTAGTGTTTTTGTTGTTAAAAGTAAGATAAATCTCTTTGCTATTCCAAACAAAGCTGTAATTGAGATTATCTGATGTGCTTTGGAAGAAGAACTTAAATTCATGGCCATCCCACAAGCCAATCTGTTGGTAAGCACCATCACTGCGCCAGACATTGAACTGAGTATTGTTTACAGGATCAATGCCTAAAGCATAAGAACCATCAGCAGGGACAGATGCGCTAAACCAGGATACTAGAAACTGTTCCCTCAACTGCTCAGTATTCATGTTAAACAAACCCAATTTCATTCCAGGAAGAAATGTATCCGTCGGATAATAGAAACTCTGCCACAAAATCTCTTCTCCTTCCATGAGAATTAGATTTCCCGAGTCACAAATTGTTGCACGTGTGTTATTGCTTGATGCGAGTGCTCCATAATTCAGAATAAACGGAATATTTCTTCGATCACTAATCACCATGTTCCCATCATACCTGATGGTGAGAAATACTCCTGAGGAACCCAGTACTCCTGGAAAATCCATATGGGGGCTATCTCTATTTGCAACCCAAACTGGCTTTCGGTTCTTGTCATTCTTGAACCAGATTCCCAAGTATTCATTTGGTGCAGCATGGGAGCTGAAAAAGCCTAGCTCAAACACTCCACCAGCAGAAACCAAGGTTTCATTTCTATACAAATACTGTCCATGCCTGAGGGAATCTGATGCATGAGATAAGCACACAAAGAAGCAGCTGAAGATACAGAATACAACAGAAAATGCTCTCCATGGTTTCATGTTAAACAGATTAAAGAGAGACAGCACTAGTATGATCCGAGTCGAAGTTGTAATGAGGCTTATTATACTAGTGACAACATTTCTTGATGCACCATAATCAGAAATGAGAGTCGAAATTCAACTTTAAAAAAATAGTCAAAATGGTAGACTTCTAACAATTCTTTGGAGTACGGTTTCTGTGAAGTGAAATTGTGAGCTAGATGTTGGGAACTTATGGTTTGGTGAATGATGTTGCTCCGGTTTCGTTCCCTCTTCGCTAAAATGATGTTGGAAACTTATGTGTGGGGAATTGAAATGATGACAGAATTACAGCCTAATGGAGATTTAATTTTGTTTTTTCAATAAAATCCTATAGTCCAAACGAAGGAATAAACATTGTTGACCTCACTCCTAACCAAGGAGACCAGCAGTCCCTCTAAAATCCAAGAAAGTGTTCACTATTTCTTGGCCAACGTTATATGCATGAATCTTTAGCATTGATATTATCATTATCATATTCTCAAAAGTCTAACATCTTGTTTTTAGTTTCTCCCCTCCCTAAGCTCGTAATTTTTTTTTAAAGTCTTTAAACACAAATGTTAAAGATCCATCACATTTTATGTTTAAATTCTCACTCATGTTAAAATATATTAAATGTACGTTATTTGTAAGTAACGACATTTATTCCATATTTAGATATGGAAAATGCTAGGGTTATCATATTTTTATATCACATTATGTACCATTTCTATAATAGAGGTGGGCCCCATTATATTGGTGGACTCCACCTCTATTATAGAGGTCCTTATTATATTTTTATACCACATTGTATATCATCTCTCTAATAGAGATGTGCTCCACTAGTGGAGCACATCTCTATTAGAGAGGTGATATACAATGGGGTATAAAAATGTGGTAAGCTTAGCATTATCCCTTAAATATATATGTACTCGAGATTAACTTAAAAGCTTACCAATAATCCTAAAGGGTATCATTTTTGGGTTTAACAAAAACTCCAAATACATTAATTTAATAAGTCATATGAAATATTTTAAAGGAAAAAAGAAAAGATAAAACATTTAAAGAACAATGGCAATCCAAACATAAAAAGCGTAGGAGGTCCCATACCAGTGCCAGTGTGCCACGCATTCCAAATTGAAACGGGTCCCCTCCGTGGGCCGGGTGGGGCTGATCTAGTACAAGCATCGGATAGCAAACCAAACGGGCCTCTGTTTTCTTCTACGGCCCGCTTCATGAGCACAAGGGTCCACCTGGGAATTTAGCCTTAGCTTCATGGAATTGACTCCATGCTCTCCAACTGTTTGAGAAATCGACCCTGCGAAACTCCAACCCTGTAAAAATGATTCCAAAGCCACTGCGCACCGTGTGCACAGTTGCTGCCGTACTCGTCGGCGGATTTTTCACACTGAATTTGGCTTCCACTGCCACTATTGGAGCGCTCCGGTTGGCCACCGAATCCAAAAGGGTAAGAAGACCAAAAACCCACCTTGGCATCTTTACCTTTCCAACTTTCATCTCCTTTTGTTTGCTAAATTGCTCTCTTATCATTCCTTTTTTTGGTGGGTTTTGGGCAGAGAAAGATTGCGCTGCCTTGTGGGGTTTGTAGAGGGAAAGGGTTTTACATATGCAAGCTATGCAAAGGGAATAATACCATTGAATGGTCGCCTCTGTATGACCCAATTGCCATCAACCCCTGTCTTTGCCCAACCTGCGATGGAAATGGGTTAGTGAACACTGATACTGCTTGCTTTTATTCTTTCTTTCTCCTCCTCATGTTGCCACACTTTGGCAATGAATTTTTGGGTTAGTGTCTTCAGCCAGAATTAAGTTTACATTTTCCCCTTCTTATTGAGAAGATTAAAATGCTTGAGTGGTGTTTTGAAGTTTTTTTTCCATGGGATTTTGCAGGATACAACGCTGTCTGAATTGTGTAGGGAAGGGATACAATTGAGTTGTGAAAGAGGCAGAATGTACTTTTAATCCTCTAGTTTTTGATATCATAATCGTGTAATATGTCTCGTATCGTCCATCCACTAAACCTTATGGTTGTATCAATTATTAATTTGTCTTAGCCTTTTGAGATTATTAATCAACAGGATAACCCCTTCAACATGCAGTCACTACGTCTATCAAAAACTGGTTGAGATTTGACCTAATAAGCTTTTGCAAGAGAAAATAAAAGAGTAGGCAGAGAGCACTTGAGAAATCTAGATTGTTGTGTGTATATGAAATGAAACTTGTTGAGGATGAAATCCTTGAAAGTTGAAACTTGTATACGATTGTAATTTGCAGCAATTATGTGAGTGCGTAGTTATATTTATGATCGTGAAGTTATATTTATGATCGTGAGTGACTCTAAGAGCTCGTTTGGGAGTGCTTCTTCCCGAAGTGCTTATGCCAGTAGCGCTTATGTCAGTAGCGCTTATGACATAAGCACTTCTACAAAGAAGCAGTTTGTCGTTTGGATGTCAATTTAAAAGTGCTTTTACACTACATAAAAATATTTTTGATATTTTGTTGAGTGTTTGACTGACACAATAAAAGCACTTTTGAAAGTACTTTAAAAAATTTTAAAAATCCTATAATATTATAATATATATAGGAAATAAAAATTTACAGGATCCCAAAATAAAAACACGACTTAAGAAAATTGTATCTAGTGGATATAGCTATAAAAGCAGTCTCAGAAAACCAATAAGCTACGCCAGCTATAAGCTATAACACCCCATTTCATACAAGTATAATCACTAGCAAGCACAATATTGCACACTTCCTTCGACTTTTTTTTTTTTTGGTCTGAACCCTTCCTTCGACTATGCACCCATTAAAATAGAACACATATAATTGAAACCAAAGCTGAATAAGAAATGTTTTAACTTCAGAAACCAAGACTGAAAAATAAAATAAAGAATAAAAATGAAGGAGCAAGGAGCAAGGACCTGGGTTGTAGCTGAAGAGTTGGTGAAGAGTCTGCGCGGATTGAAGCAAGCGGTTACCCACAAAAGTAGAGAAAGTGTATAATAAGAGAGAAAAGGAGAGAGAAAAAGAAGAAAGAAAGGGTATTTCGGCATTTAAAAAAATTAAATATGGGTATTTTTGGTATTTTAAAAGTTTCATTAAAGGGAGCCAAGTGCTTCCCGTGTTTTTGTCATGCAGCGCTTTTAAGAAGAAGCACCTCTCAAGTGCTTCTTCCAAAACCACTCCAAGTGCTTTTGGATCTCACCGAAAGCGCTTTTGCAATTTTTGCCAAACACCATTTTTAAAATACAGAAGCGCTTTCACCCATTTAAAAGCGCTTTTCGATACTCCAAAAACACTCCCAAACGAGCCCTAAGTCGTTGAATGCCATTGTTACTCGTTAATTGTGAGCTGATGGTGGGATTATAGCAAGAGCCGGGCCGGACTGTGGCTCGACCCAAACTTTAATTTTGTTAGCTTTTCCTATGTAACTCAAGCCCACAACTATCCAATTCTACACCACAGCCCAAATTTTTAATATTTTAATATTTAATTCGTAAACGCGAAGAGTAATGGACATCGCATCACGATTTGTCATCAGTGCACCTCCATGAGTCATCACTCCTCTCACATATCCACGTCACTAGAAACAAAACCTACGTGTTGATCAGATTTCGGGCCCCATCTAAAGCCGCCCCCCACCCCATCCATACAATACAATGTTATGATTGGGGGTCGTGGTGTGATGACACCGGGCCGCGTGTCACTTATCATCGAAAACCGGAAATGGCAAAAAATAAGGAGGGGGTTCAGCAGCTTTTGTGGCTTTCAGGTGGGAATGAAATACAGTGGCGCACGTATGCACATATACATAGTAATAATTAAATTCTTAATTAAAAGCCTCTCAGCTCGGATGCTAACTTACGCTGCCCTTTCAAATAATTTGAGTGTTTTGGATACATCACGTAATTGGTGTACTATTTAATAGACGGAAGATATATGGAATATTTGCAATGCAGCCTGCCACATGTTATAAAAAAAAAATGCAGTAAGTTAGACAATAATTCTACATATTTTATGTTTATTAAATGGTACACCAATCATGTGATGTACTCGAAACATATAAAAATTTCTCTGCCCTTTCACATTATTTTAGCCCCTCTCTTCCCCTTTTTTTAAGAATAATATTTGGTTGGTTTAGAATTTTAAGGGCAATTTTTATTCCATTATCAGAGTTTTTGGTTTTGTACGAACTTTCTTTTATCTTGAAAAGATTGATGTTCCAGTAGTTTGCAAACGTGTACGCTCGGCGCAATATAGCACAGGATTTTTTATTTTTTATTTTTATTTTTTTGGTCTGATAAATAGCACAGGATTTGTTAAATTGAATGATATATGTCAAATGCTGCTTTGACTGAAGGTTTCCTAATTGGACTAAAAGACAAAAAAAAGGGAGGTTATCTCGTTAGAATGTAACCGCCAGCCAACAGGCCAATGGAATGGCACCATGCAATGGGAAAGGGAACATTTTCATTGCGCTTGTAAATTAATACCCTTGCATGCCTTCTTATTTTCTAAAATGCCCCTTTGTCAATTAAAAATAATGGTTAATCCACTAATAAACTATAACCACCTCCTCGTTCATAGTCGTATTCCACTGGAGAGCATCTAGGTTTATTCGTTTGTTTCTCAAACTCCCTTATTCCTTCCAGGATCAATAGTTTCACTATAATTATTATACTTGGTCATTCTTTACTTTCTTTGTATAAATAAAAGACAGTGGTCCGATAGTAACAAAATTAATCAATTTCAATTAATTTATAGAAAGAAAGAAAATGCATTATGCGATAAGTATTGTAAATGCGATCAATGATCAGTATGAGACGATGATTGAAAAATTAACGCTTGAAAAGTAATTTTGTTTGCAAAGGTTTTGTGGGATGCCTCTAAAAAATCAAGATAGTAGAAAAAAACCAAAAGAATCCACCATTTGAGGGCTGAGAATAAATCCCACATCTATTGTGATTAGATTTGGGGACTACAAAATCAGATATGCAGTATAATTCCCTTATGATTGGAAGTTATTATTCCATAAGAATCATAATAATAAGTGGACTTCAACCTTAAAAAAAAAAAAAAAAAAAAAAAAGGGTGCTTCCTTATCTTCTTATAAGCTCTGTATTTAATTGATTTTTATTCTCTTATTAAGCCATTTGCATGAGTCAAAAAGGCAAAAAGAACAAAAAGAAAGGGAGAGTAAGTCACAAGATTCCCACTCAAATATTGGACTTTCAAAAAGCAAAATCAAAATAAAAAAAATGTATTTAGGTTCATTTGACAGAAAAAGAAGAAGATAAAAAAAACCTATAATCAAAGTCTTGTCCAAATCAGATTTGGAATTATCATAATATATAGCAACCTCAACTCAAGTTGTAAAACCACAAAGGCAACAAATTTACCAAACTGACATGAAAAACAGTGGCAACCTGGAAATTTCAACCACTTCTCAGGGTAAGGACTTGAACCCTGGCACACTCCCATACAATACAACTATAAACTCTCACACTCTGTTTCTCAACACACCCCAAGAATCACTCACTCTCTCTATGTCTATGACATCCATGAAAGAGCCACCTCTCTCTCGTCGCAAAAGGCCCACTTCTCAGCCCAAGAAGCTCAAGCTGGTGTGCAGCTTCAATGGCGCCTTCCAGCCTAGACCACCTTCCGGGAAGCTCCGGTACGTCGGTGGCGAAGCCAGAATCGTATCCGTTGACCGAAACATTGGGTTCTCGAAGCTCCGATCAAAGATTTTGGATCTTTGCCCCAATATTAATCCCTCGTTTACCCTCAAATACCAGCTTCCCGGTTCGGGCTCCGACTCCGAAACCTCCCCTATCGTCCTCATCGTCTCCGACGACGAAGTTCGGTGCATGATCGACGAGTACGACAAGCTCGAGCTCGACGGTAAGTCCGCGAGGCTCTGGGTCTTTGTTTGTAGCAATGGCAACGATAATCTTAATGTTCATGTTAATTGCGTGAAAGGAGTGAAATTCAGTAATGGGTTTGAGTCCGAGAGCCCAAATATTGAGACCCATCATTTGGGCGGGGCTCCGATAGATGATAAGGTGGCGGTTAAAAACCCAGGGGCTGTACGGAATGGTGATGAGTCGCTGAGGAAGATGGTGTTGAAACAGCAATTGCTAGCGAAGCAATCGGCTTTAGGCCGTGGTTTTGGTGTTAATGAGAGTGATATGGAAATGGGTTGCTTTGGCGAGAGCCAAAAGTGTGCTTCATATGAACGTCCACCTATAGATTTAGGCCCTGAACAGCAAGTCTCGATCAACAGAGACTTGTTGGCTAACAGAGTAGGGAGTAACTGGGGTAATAATCAAGTGCAGTTTTCAGTGTCTCGGTCCAATCTATTGAATCCCAGATATGGGAATTTGCGTGTTGAAACAGATAGTTCTGGGCAGTGTTGTTCGGCGAGGTCGGGTCAGGTTTTTTGTAATGGGGTTGGGATTTATAGTCAGTCAGTCCCTGCAACACAGTGTTCGAAACCAATGAATTGTTCTTCGGGTATGAAACCAACTTGTAATTGTTGTAATGCTAAGAAGGATTTGGGAAACTCTGGAGTGGCTGGGATTAGCTATCTAAACAGAGAGAACGTTAAGCCTTGGGAAGCCAATTGTTATTCAGTGAAGGATCAATTGAGTTGTCATTATAGTGGTGATGCTTTGGCTGGAACTGTGTATCCTGTCAAGTCTTCTTATGCCGGAGATAAGGTGTGTGGTGGCTTTAATAGCAGCATCCGTAACCATAGATTCGGTGTGAATGATTCTAGAATTCAGCGGTGTTATCAATACCATGTTCGGAATCATCATCGGAACAACATAGCTGAAATGGGGAACAACAGAACAAAGCAGGGGATTTCAGTACGGAAATGCTACCCCGGGCTCAGGCCAAATTCGAACATTGCAAAGCAGGGGCAGCCTATGAGAGCTCACAATCTAAATTCGTGGAGGCATTGTTATGGTTTTTCTGAGCAAACAATGGAAGAAAGGGTGAGGATGATGAATTCTAATTCAGTGAAAGACGGTTACTTGATGGATGTCCTATGTGGTAATGAGAAACCGAGTAAATGGGGTGGCCCTGCACTTTCACAGCATAGGAATCTAAATCCTGAGGAATCCCTTTTAGGTTGTTATGGTGCATTTACTGGTGTGGTTGATCAATCGCTCTTGAACTCTGATGCCACTGAGAGTTCATGCCCATCTGTGAGGAGAATGGACATTCTGGAAGATCTCTTAACTGGTTCTGACTTTGGGAACTGTGAAGGTCCATATCGGACTTCATATGAAAATTTTCATGCAGTGCCTGCCAATTGTGACCTTGAAAAGGAGGTGCGCCTGATGGACTCTCAGAAGGTTGCCGACACCTCTGGCTTACCCAGTGAAGTGGGATGTGGCATTGGAATCAGATTGGAAGGTGATAACAAGTTGCCTAATGGAGAAGCAGTCATCAACTCTGTAATCAATTGTGAAAACGGCACTAATGGCATTCAAGGTTCATATAGCGGAGTAACATCTTCAGTGAGTATTTCTTTGCACAACCTTTCACTGTCATCATCCAAAGAAGCAGAAGCTCCTCAGCTCTCTTCTCATGCTAGCAGTGTTGTGTCTTCTGATGTCTTGCTAAAACCTCAATCAAAGCCTATAGATCTCATGGATGAAGGACAAGTTACCTCAGGCCATCTAGTTGATGGATCAAATGGAGTTGCATCTAATCCTCTCTCCCAGAATTCTGCTAAGAAAGAGAAAGATAGCGTGCAAGATGAGGAGGTTCAGCAGGATCCTCCATCTAGTATAAGAATTGATGGAAAGGTAGTTACTCGGAAATTTTTTATCTCATTTACCTCCAACATATAAGAATTCAGAAAAGAAAAAGAAACATCTGTTTTAGTTTTTTATTAGCTTTACTATTTGACTATTAGTGGTAAAATTTCCTCAGCTTTGACTCATGATTCTGATTTCTTAGGCCAACAATGGAGAAAGTTTTGAATGCTTTAAAGTAATTGGTGGAACCTCCAGTGATCCGGCTGCGTTTTATACTCATCTGGCCACTCGAGAGCTGCAGGTAACTTTTGAACATACACAATTCCTGCTTTATAAGCAAATGGAGGGTGAATGGAATGTATAGATTGAACGTTTGTTTGCACCTTGTTATGCAGACTATAAAAAATTCTGACCTTGAGTTCATAAAAGAACTTGGTTCGGGAACATACGGAACTGTTTACTATGGAAAGTGGAAGGGGTCTGATGTTGCTATAAAAAAGATTAAGCCCAGTTGCTTTACTGAAGGCACAGTGAAGGAGGATCGATTGGTAATTATTTCATTCCCACGACAGTCCCATTATAATAATTTATTTATTTTTTCCGTTCTTCCCTTTTCACGAATAAAAAAGTTATCTTGTTTTTATGCTTGCATGGAGTAGAAAGAAAGAAAGTGAGGAGAGGAAAACATCTGATACATTATTTATCTCACTACTATAGTTAATGCATATACCTGCATGCTATCTCATGTGTTAACTCTTTCTGTTTACTCTCTGCAGCTTGCTGACTTTTGGAAGGAAGCTCGCATACTAGGCCAGCTTCACCACCCAAATATTGTGGCATTCTATGGTGTAGTGTCAGATGGACCAGTGGCAAATTTGGCAACAGTGACAGAGTACATGGTGAATGGCTCTTTAAAACAAGTTTTGCAAAAAAAAGATCGGTAAGATAGTTTTATAGCATAATAAGGTTCTTTCATCTTCTTTTTCTTTTTTGGGAGCCAAAATCTAGCATAAATGTATATGTATTGGTAAAGCAATCCAAGGATTTAATCATTGGAGTAATATGACTGTGGTTTCTCAATCTTTAATATTAGCCTGGAGATAATCTAGAACAAATTCCCTCTAGTTGTGATTGAAAGCCTTGCATCCTAATCTAAAGAGCATGAACAGTATGCTGTCATTCAAATGTGGCACTGATTACTAGTTTCTCTTCTTATACAATTACAATTCTAAAATTGTGGTGCATATTCCCCTCTCCCTTTTCCTCATACATTCGCATTGACCATGCAATGAATAGGTAGCAATGCAGTAGAATCATTTTCTCATGTTGCATTTCTGATTCACAGAACTATTGATCGTCGAAAGAGGCTGATTATAGCAATGGATGCAGCTTTTGGTATGGAATATCTTCATGAGAAGAGCATTGTCCATTTTGATTTGAAATCACATAACTTTCTCGTGAATATGAGGGACCCTCAGCGCCCAGTGTGTAAGGTATGCAGCCTGGGAAGAGTTTTTGGTAGTTTTCATTAGAATTTCTTCTACCTTTATTCTTGTTATTGATGATTGATCCATGACGATTAGGAAGAATACTATTGCCTCCATATATTTCTGTTTTCTTTCCCCTTGTAAATTTGAAATATCAACTTAATGTATTCAGATTGGTGATCTGGGTTTATCAAAAATCAAGCAGAGGACACTTGTTTCTGGTGGAGTGCGAGGTACCATACCATGGATGGCTCCAGAACTTTTGAACAGCAAGAACAATTTGGTGACAGAGAAGGTAAAGGATGGTCATTTTTCAAATGCTCAATTATGTTTATGTTTTAATTTTTTTTGTCAATCACATTACGGATATTTGATGATTTCTTTGATACTTTATATGTAGGTTGATGTGTACTCATTTGGAATTGTGATGTGGGAACTCTTGACTGGGGAGGAACCCTATGCAAACTTGCGCTCAAAGGAACTAATAGGTTAGCATTAAGTTAATCTTACCAAAAAGAAAAGAAAGAATAGAAGTTCTACTACTAGCTTGTTTTCTTGTTTATGGATGATCAAAGTTTGTTTACAACATTTTCTTGTGATGTTTTCAGCCGGTATAATCAAAGGCAGTCTCCGACCTGAAATCCCAAGCTGGTGCGATCCAATGTGGAGATCATTGATGGAGAGGTGCTGGTCATCTGATCCTGACTCTCGGCCACCCTTCTCAGAAATTGCAAAGGAGCTACGTGCCATGTCAGCTGCCATGAACATCAAGTGACAATATTGAAGCTGACCTTACATGCTGAACTATGAAATCTGTCCTGTAAATACGTTGGGACTACCAGGAAGTGCGCATGCTGAGACAAGGTTAAGTTTTGCCGTCCACTGTCTTGTGCAACCTAAAGAAAATCTTGCAGTAGGGTTACCCAAGCTGGATGTCATCACCGGTATGTAATAGGCTAATAGGTAGCGTTTAGTAGGCAGAGGCTGAAGTTTGTGAAAGAAAGTTCTTCAGTAGTTGGATGGTCCTGAAAGTTTGTCTAGTCTTTAAAGAACAGGGCATGACCTTGATTGTTATGGCTTGCAATGGTCATGGCCTTGCACCGTTGCATAGAATATAGATACTGTATAGAACATATACCTAAATTTTTTCGTTTTCCCACTTAATATGTGAATTGGGATGGCAAAATGTGATTTCTATATGGTGGAGAGGGATGTTGCAATGAACCTAAACCAATGGATTTGAAAAGGATACTTATTGGACATTGAATTATCAAATACAGGTTCCACTGGGGTCCTGCATGTGCATTGGAAGGTCCGTGTACATGTCTTAGTTTTCCTTGCTGTCTGTGCTTGTGCCCCTCCCCTCAAAAACACCTCAAAATTGCACAAAACCTCGCTGCCCTGTCAGTTTTCCTACCTACCTAATGCATGCAACCATCAATGAGCTTTCATATGTCAATCCTTCTATAATCATTATTATTCTTTCAAGTGCTAAGAGTGTTGCATTGCAGGGCCTTGTGACTCTAGTGGGTAAAAAACATTTATTCTTGCACTCTATGATTTTAATTTACAAGAAAAGAGGAAGTTGGATTCGTTATCTCCCAATTCTTGCATTTATAATTTCACAATTGAGGTCTATTGGAAGCATATTTTTTCTTATTAGGAACTTTTAAAAATGGCTTAAATGGAAAGAATCAAAGATCATAAGTTTCCTTATAATTATTAATTTATCATTCAATTATATCTTTATTCTTCAATTCAACAATACAACAAATTCTCAATAAGATTTGACGCTAGTCAACTTGGTCTAGCCCAATGACAAATGGCATTGACTTACTAACCAATGATTTCAGGTTCGAACCCTCATAACACCTTCATAGTGTGTGTATGTGTGTGAAACTTTCCTTTCCTTTGTAGTTTAGACTATCACTTATATTTTAATTTTGTTTATTATTTGACTCTAAAACCTTCTTTAACAAAGTGAAAATTAAACGACACTAAACCGATTAATCATAAGCATCAATTATATGCTTAAACAATAACCTTAAACAATAAGAAAAAGGCTTACTACATAAGGAAATCATATTATTTGATTAGTTTCTTATTATACACTCGTTATAGTATTATTGGTTGAATTATTTTCTTCATGAAAAAGAAAAAGGATCTCGACTATATACATAGGAGGGCTTATTTTATTTTATTTTATATTTTCATCTTTGTAAGTTCTTAAGAGTGGCCACACTATCATACCCCCTCCTACGAATATCTATGAGATATAATGGTGATTCATTAATTCAAGGGATTAAAGATCAAGTTGAAGAAGACCAAGATTGGCTTCGAAAACACTAAAAGAAGGTATGAACACTAACCCTAATTTCTCAATTAGATTACATCTTATAACTTAGCAAATTTTAAAGATTATAGTTTGTTTTCAAGGAAATTTCAAAAGTTTTCGTTGCATCAAAGCTCTGTTATTCTTCACCCAAAAAAAAAAAAAACTATGTTCTTCAAAACGTAACCATTAGTCCCAACATCAAGAATACCAATTTTAATTTGAAAGGACCACTAAATTCAAGTTAATGGAAATAGTTGTACACCAAGAATCAACATTATATTCTTCTTTATAGAAGGTGAAATTGGGCACAAAACTATGTATGCATAGGCGAATGCTTTTAACTGCTTAAACTATAATACAATCATTCTATAACATATTTACTAATTTGTAATCGAAATTAAAATAAAAAGTTGGATTTCGATTGTATGATGTCGTGTTTATGGGCTCAATTCATTTGTTAAGCCCACAAGCCAATTTCTTAAAGTAATAGCCTTTAATTACAATACTTGATAAGAGCGTATCATCACCGCCTTTGAAGCAGCATCTGCCTCCAAATACAACAAAACGGCGCCGAGTTCAATAATCATTCAAACTTTCGAAGAGCAATAAAAAACAATCAATTTATAAAAAATAAAAATAAAAACGCCAGGTCGAGGAGATGAGCGAACGCGAGTGGTTCACGTCAGCTCACACCCAATAACACACCACCATGCTCCGTATATACAAACACATATATACAATACGAAAATGATGTATTACATTAGAATTAGAGTATATATACGCCCTCTCGGTTCCTACTCGCATTTCTTTTCTCTCTCGCGGTGGCTGCTGCTGAATCAGTTACCCTAGAAAGGCTGCTTCATCAGCGCTATCTCTCTCCCTCTCTCTCTAAGGGCTCTGAGCAATCAGCTGCTTGATAAGGCTTCTAGAGTCTCTGCCGAGTCAAATCCAATTGAATCGGTATTTCAAGTTGGGGTTTTGTTTTTCCCAATTTCAATCTGGTAATTTTTCTAATCCTTACCTAATTTCAGGTCCGATTTTAGCTGATCTGAACGTTTTGGCTTGCTTATCTCGGTACATGTTTTCTCGGCTGGGTTTCTGTGCTCCGTGTTTATTCTAGTTAAGGTATTTTTGTAAATAATTTTATTATTATTATTGGGACCTTTGGGGGTGGATAGGTTTGGGGAAACGGTGTTTTAATCCCTGGAATTTGGAGTCGAGCTGGTGTGTTAGCTCAATATTCGCGGAATTTGAACTTTTAGGCTTTTCTATTTGTTTTGTAGAAGCTGTGAAATTGGCATTGTTTTTGCTTTATATGATGACTTTCAATGACGAGAAAGTAAGGGTGTTTTGTTGCTTCATTATTCATGTTTGGGCTGATTGTTTTTTTTAATGGTGCGTTGGGTTGTTTTGATTGGTATCGAGATATACCCATCCGTGGTTGGACCGTAACTATGAGTTGTTCAATATCACACCTGAGGTTTTCAATCTGTAATCAACATACAGAGTTTCAATCCTTGTTTTTATCCAATTATGCTACACTTGAGGTTCAGGAAACAAAAAGTAGAGCTGGAAATTACTTATGTTGATTCCATAAATGAAAAAAATGGCCAGTTTTGTAGTTATGCGATTGCGGGAGGTGCATCCCAATTTTAAGTGTGATTTCTAGTTGTCAAAGTAGGAGAAGTATATTGATTTAGTGGTTATCTTTGTGTTGTGAGTTTTTAAATTGTTTTAAAAATATATTTAATTTCTTTAATGGCAGTGTTTAGAATCTTTGTTTACAGGTATTCTTGAGGCTTGTGCATGACATTACAGTTTCTATACTCATAGTAGTATTTACCAACTCATTGTTTAATAGGATTTTCCCAATGTGTTATTCTTTCATGGCCTCTGCGATTTTGGAAACTTGTTTGTTCACATGCCTTTAATCATGGTGGTGATGGCTTAAGTTCGTGGATGGACTTGAAAATTTATTTGCTTGTTGAATTTGTGCTTGATATTTTTTTGATCATTGTAATTGTTGTGGTATTCACTTAAGCTTAACATTATCTTTAATCTGTAAATCAGAATGTTGTTCTAATACTCATATTAATTTGGTCTTTTTTTAGTTTCAATAATTTTGCTACTATCACTTGGAGAGAGGGTGAAGTATCTTTGAGAGCACAAAATGCCCAAGGATAGAAGGGGCCGATCTGTGTCTCGTGATAGGTATAGAGCATCTCCTTATCCATGCAGCTCCAGTCATACAAGGCGGCCGCCACCCAAAATTCCTTCAGAAGCTGAGGAAAATGTGAAAGAATGGGAAGACACCAGGTGCCCTGTTTGCTTGGAGCATCCACACAATGCAGTTTTACTCATATGTTCATCCTATGAGAAGGGGTGCCGCCCTTACATGTGTGACACAAGCTATCGCCATTCAAACTGTCTAGACCAGTACTGCAAGTCATTTTCAGCAGAAACCTCACCAACTGTGCCACCAGAAGGAGAAAATCAGATTTTAGATACTCAGTCATCTCTAGCTGAAACTCTTGAATCAACAATTACTCATGTGCAAAATGGTAGAATTGAGGAAGAGCCCCCCACCATGAATCCCATAGCTTGTGAGCATGAGGCACAGCCAAAGCTTTTGTGCCCCCTCTGCCGTGGGGAGATAAAAGATTGGATAATCGTGGAGCCCGCTCGTTGTTTCATGAATGCAAAATCAAGAAATTGTTCTTGCGAGACGTGTAGTTTTATTGGAACCTATGCAGATCTTAGGAAGCATGCTAGGCTGGAGCACCCACAAGCACGGCCGTCAGAGGCAGACCCAGAGCGACAGCGTACCTGGAGGAGTTTGGAACGACAGAGGGATTTTGGTGACCTGCTCAGCACACTCCAATCTTCAATTGGAGAGGATAGGGGTGATGATAGCAGTTTGCCAGTTGATGATGGGGGTTGGTTAACTGTAGTCTTTCTAGTTCGAGTAATTCAACCTGGGGCCAGTTCAAGGAGCAGCACTTGGTCTGGTCCCAGAAGAACCAGAGCACAAGTTAGAATGAGAGGGAGAGCTACCACACTTTGGGGGGAGAGCTATGATGGCGAAGCTGCATCTGCTTCTAGAGAAGAAGATAATGACTCTTCAGATGGCAGCACAGGTGCTAGGAGGCGCAGCGCGCGCCTCCGGCGACGGACAACACCAGACAACCAGCCATGATTGCATATGTATGAAGAGTAAGTTTGCTCCAATTCTGTATTCAGGAGCTGTCAGTGGCGTACTGATTGTCGAAATTCTGATTTAAAGAAATGTATGTGATTTAGCGAATGAAATGGAAGCTCGTTTCCTTCTACCCTGAGTTGTGGAGCAGTGTTGCTTGGTATGGTAATGCTGATAAATGTCAGGCTGAGAGTGAAGTCCTGAAAAACATCTTCAAACCAGTTTATATATATATTTATTTCACGGTCTTCCCCAATTTACCTCTTTGTGCTGATGAACACATTGAATTCGTCAATTTGCGTTATTTCCACGTTTATAAACTTACAAGTTCGATTAGAAGGGCTTTTGCCAAGTCTGTCTGCTTTTGGCAGAGCATTATTGCCTAGCCAGGAATTGAAGAAATATAAATATACCCATTCATCGCTTGTTGCAGAGCATTATTTCCTAATTCAAATAAATATAGCCTAAATAAACAAACAAAGCAACCAATTGGAACTTCGAAGTTGACAATATCATAAACTCAGTATAGCTGAACCGGCGCCGGTTTTTCCATTTTCCCCGCTCTTATTGTAACAAAATGTCCTGTTACGGTCAAAGACCAAAGTGCGACTCCTTATTCACACGTGACTAATCTTGAGCAAAGGAATTTCTCACGAGAAGGGTTCCAAAATTGCGCGTTATGTCTCAGACCTCCGCCCGAAATTCACAATCCGTCAATGACAGCCAAGAGTTTTCAAAAAACAACCTGGTCCAAATTTAAAAAAGAGAAGAAGAAAAGAAAAGAAAGAAAGAAAGAAACTCGACCCATGTCTAGCCACTTTTGAATTTATTTTTTATTTTTTTTCGTTTAATTTATTCCTCCAAAGTCTCAAAGCTTTCATCTTTTTCCGCTCTGGCCGGAAACGGATCTCCGAACTGAAGGCTCTTGTTATTCTCTCTCTCCCTCTCTCTTTCTCTCTTCTCCGATGGACTGAGAAGGGAATAAAAGCAAAGTTGAAATCTTGGGGTTGTTTTGGAATTTCGAAAAGAATTGGGGTAAAATGGGGGACGAGAGCACCTCCAACTCGGTCTCTCAACTTGGCGGGATTGATGGGAACAAAAGCTATGAGACCCAGGTGGTGTTGAACGTCTACGACCTCACCCCTCTCAACAATTACACCGTTTGGTTCGGCCTCGGAATCTTCCACTCTGGTATTGAAGGTGAGAATTCTTTCCTTTTTATTCTTTCTTTCCTTGTGCTATGTGTTCAGGCGATCTGGGTACGGTTGCATTGTGTTATATGCTGTGCTTTCTTTTTTCTTTTTAGTTACTTTGTCGATTCGTTTCTTTCCTTTTCTGGGCATTCCATATATTTTGGATTGGATTGTATATATTTATTCTAAAGATTGGCACTTTCAAGCTTAAATGGATACGAAGGATGTGGGATTTGTGGGCTTGCTTGTTTCCTGTTTTCAGTTTTGAAGTTTACGTTTTTGTTTATGTATATGGTGTTTAAAGCTGGTAGGTCTACATCTGGTTATGTTTCACTGATTTCGGACCCAAAAATGAATTAAGAATTTAGTTATTGAAATGGTATGAATGTGCTTGCATCTAATGCTAAGTTATTATTGTACTACGTCATATAGTAGTTAGATTTGTAGCAGCAAGAATTGAAAATGATATTGGGATCTAGTCTAGACTCATGTCGTTCTATACCATTTTGTTTGCAGTTATGCTGATAGTTTTACAGAGTGCATTAAATTTGCCATATGCTTTTTTTTATTTGTTTACGTTTGGTTATGAAGGAAAAGATCTGCCAATTGGAAAGTACTGGATATGTGGGTGGGTGGGTGGGTTGGGTTGGTTTGGCTGTGGGTGTGTATCTCTGTATTGAGAGCTCTCGATGTGGGAGATGATTTTCTGGTTGATTAACTAAAAGTTGCTAACTTTGAAGAAATAACAATTTCTCGTGATATAATGTTATTATAAGCTTTTTTGAGAGTAGTTCTTACAAAACAAACTGAAATCCTCTGTTCTGAAAATTGCTCTGACTGATCACTGACTTCTTTTAATTCTCCTTTATTTCCTTTATTAAAAAAGGAGAAGAATCTGTTTAACAATATTATCTTTCTCTTGTATGTAACAGTCCATGGCAAAGAGTACGGTTTTGGAGCCCATGACTTCCCAGTCAGTGGAGTTTTTGAAGTGGAACCAAGGAGCTGCCCAGGTTTTATTTACCGGTGTTCTGTTTCACTTGGCCGCATAAATATGCATCCCTCTGAATTTCGGACATTTATTGAGAATGTTGCTTCAGAGTATCATGGGGATACCTATCACCTCATCTCCAAGAATTGCAACCATTTTACGGATGACATGGCATGTAGGTTGACACAAAAACAGATTCCCGGATGGGTGAATCGGCTCGCTCGGCTAGGTAGAGAGAATATTTTCTACTGACTATTGTAGTACTCCTTTATTTCATTAGTGTTTGATCTTTATTTACTTCACTGCTGCAGCCTTCTACTGAGGGTTTCAAGTGTTGAGGTCCATGAATATAATCTGAAAGCAATTATGTGTTTGCTGGAAATAAGATTACTCATGTCTGTTTGCATCATATTTGACTTGATTAAGTCAGTAAGATATTATCTTTGAGACGACTATGATTATTTTACTTACACAGGAACAAGTTGCTTTATGTTTATCCATGTAGGACTATAGGAATGCCTTTCAAAACTCCATCCTTTGTGATGGCTTTTACTTTAGTGTGACTCCATGCATGAGGGTTTGGATTACGATGCTTTGCTTTGTGTCTTCATCTTATGTCATATTCTGTGTAATATAACTGAGATGGCCTTTACTTCTCACGGGCATGATTTATTGCTTGAAACACTGTCGTAAGTCCATGTTTTGGTTGTAATTTCAGGTTCTTTGTGCAGTTGTCTTCTTCCTGAAAGCCTTCAAGTGACTACTGTTAAACAGATACCTGAATACCATCATGAATCTGGTGATTATTCTCATTCTTGACTATTTTCAACTCGATATTAGAGTGTTTGTATTCTCTGTGTTGTCTATAGTTGTTATATCATTGACATTTGAAACCTGTTCTGTTGCTTTTCTGGGTGGTTGTGACCACAAGAAGATGGTACCGAAACTCTATCAATCACCACCCCTCGTGTATCAGAGGAATTGGATGATGATCAAGAGAAGCGCCTGCTGTCACCATTGGCTGCAATGTCTCCGGTGGCTGGAAGTGGAGATGTGACTTTTGTTAAAGAGGCTTACAAGTGAAACAAACCCAAATTTTTTGAAAAGAGTGGAAGGATTCAGCCTTTTTGAAAAAGGGCTGTTGGGCCCGTTGTTGTTATGGATGGTTTACTTGGTAGGGAAGTACCTGCTCCTGTTTTCAGAAACAGAGCTGCCTGAACTGTATTCATTGTTGGTATGCAAAGTGTTACAAGCAATGCGATTTAAGTTTTGAATTATATCTTTCTAATATTTTTGGCCATGGTTTTGCCTTTATTTTTTATTTTTTGAACCGAGGAATCGGAAAGTAGATAGTAGTTTGTGTATGACCTTATGATTTGTGCATGAAGGCTTTGAACGGGAGCTGTTTTTGCAAGTGGAAATGAATCTGTCTTTAATTTCTTATACAATCTTTACAAGTGGAAATGAATCTGTCTTTAATGTCCTTCAATAACCCCCGGTTCTGTGTCAAGAATATGGACGGTAGACAATTTTTGTCCAGCTCACACATTAAGGCCTCGTTTGGTTCATAGGAAAGGAATCATGGGGATGGGAAAGCAATTACTTTCCCATGTTTGGTAAGTCAGACATGGGAAATTGTTTCCTGGGACATGGGAAAGTAGGAGGGAAAGTGATTCCATCCTTCCTCCTTGGGTTTTACTTTCCCTTCCCATGGGAAAGTAAGGCAAGCATTAAATGCATTTTTTTTTCTAACTTAAAGTGATATTTCCGGGTTACTTTCCCGGCATTACCAAACATGGGAAAGAAATCACCGTTTCCCATTCCTTGGGAAATCACATGGGAAATGATTTCCCATCAAATCCATTCCGTGAACCAAACGGGGCCTAAGGGTCAAAGTATCAGCTCATGTCCAGCCAGCTTTATTGCAACTATGGATGTAGGCAATTTCAGTGAAAGAACTACCTTTTACTTTCATACGACATGTTCTTGATTCAAATAATGAATGTCGTTACTACATACGAATATGGATTTATCTAGTGCCACCAGCCAAACAATAACAAGTCATAAAGGACAAAATAGGTCATACTGAGACCAAAACCACTTAAATTCTTGTTTCTTAACACATTCCCTTCAATTTCCTCCTCTTCCTTGATGTTGCTTGAGATTTCTCATGGGGTCATACTATGAAGAAGTCCCCTCAAGCCCCAATTTTGACGAAAGCCAAGCACAAACTTCATCCATCTCTTCAGGAACTGTATAATGACCAAGCCTGCATCCCCAAACAAAACATTCTTTTACTTCCTTGAACTAATAATTTATATGCAAAACTTTTAACACATAATGTCTAAATCACATACCCATTGTAGGCTTTGAATGCCACATTCTGATAGCCAGTTGAACTCAAAGCCTGTGAAGATTTCTCACCAAACTTATAAGGAACCACATCATCACCTGCAATAAATCATATCAGTAAATATCTACAACAGAAAATCTGGTAAACCAGCTTAGTTAGTACAGCAGAACCTACACCAGAAGAAGATGCTAGAGCCATGGATGCAACTCCTCTTCAATGATGACATATGCGAAAGGCAAATAAAACCAACAATATCTATGTATGAGAGGTAATCATGATTACCTTTTCCATGGCATAACAGAAGCGGCAGGGAGGCAGCACGCCTCGCAGCATCATCTACTTCTTCTAACTTCTTACTCAAGGTCCTGAACAAGAAAAGGACTTGTAACTAGTTAATTAAACTGCTAAACAACATAGATGGGGTCCAGCTAAGATGGGGAGGAGTGTTAGAAATCAAACTTGGAACATGGAAGCCATCCGCTTAGTCCGACAACTGCACTCAGATTGCATGGTATGGATTACCATTCCCGTATTTTCTTAGAGTAAAGCAAGTGGCAGAGTATAGGGCAGTAGCTGCACCCATACTAAACCCTCCAACTCCAAGTTTAACTGTAACAGAGAAAGCTTGACTTAATGACTTAATTATATCAAAATTCACCAACGGGTAAAAATATGCTTCAAAGTTCAAAAGTATAGGGTATTAGAACCATCCATAAACATAATTTTGTAGAAGAAGCGTCTAGCAAAGATTTTACTTTGACAAAAGCTACCCTTAATTTACAAGCTCATAAAAGAATCTTGGACCTGCAGAGAAGAGGGGGGTATAATGATTTGAAGTTGTCTTTTCAAGATATCTCAATGATCAAGAGGAGCATTGAAATCTTTAAAGGCTTCTATAAACATTCACAGAGACACATTTCAAACAGAGTATATCAACACCTGGAGAAATCATCAAATGCTAAAATCCAGAGAGAGGAACCTACTGTCATCAGGCTCTGTTGATAGCAAATTTGCAACATGCGCTGCAGAAGCATCCAAACCTTCTATATCATCTGGAGCATCTTCTGAAAGTTCTCCAACATCAAACCCTGTTTTAAATCACAAAAGTAATTAGGGTACTTGCAATGACTTTCAATTCTATTATTCTATCAGCAAGATGATATTTTCTTTTTTCTGTGACTATCTATGAGGATGATGGTAATTAGATCAATTGTTTTTGCTTCAAACAAGATGCTGCTCGTAGATGATTAGATATTGCTGAACATACTTCATGTGGTGATACATTAAAGAAACAAAAAACTTACAAGCAGTGGAAGGAAAGCCACCAAACACCTTAATTGGTTGAGTAGGAGCGGTTGGACAAATCCATTTAATCTGAATCATTATTTTCACCATAAATTATGACTATATCAATGATGAAAAATTCAACTTCCAAAGTTCAAATGTAAAATATTCTTACATTTGGAAGAGGGAGGGTCTCCAAGAGCTGGGACCAGCTGCCAAAGAGAAAAATTTAAAGCTTAAGTGCATATTAAAGAAAAATGGATAAATATCATATCAAAATATCACGTGATTCTCTAGAAGCAATTCAAAAATAGATTTTACTCCTCTTTGAAGCAGGAACTTAAAAATAAAAGATAGTCACTTAAATGAAAAACTTCCTCAGTTTCATGATTATTGTGCAGGCCTCTAAATAAAACAGTAAAATAAGCAATGGGGACAAAGTAACACCTTGAACCATTATCGCCAAGACCATGTAGCCAAACTACAGTGGCCTGGTGTTTGCCTTTAGGTCTGACTACATAGGTTCTTCCAAACTCAAATGCCCTTCTAACAGTTCTACCACCTGAAATCAGGTTACAATCAAGTTTAATGAGACAGGATAGCAAATAAGATAACCAACAGAATCTCGTATATCTCAACACAAAAAAACAACTAATCAACTGCTCAATACCGATATTGAAAACCCAGGCAAATTGATATGTATAAAGGAAAGCCCAAAATCCTCATCAAGAAATGGGAAGAATCAAACAAGCATCCTTAATCTTATAATATGAACAGGGTTGACCATTTTAACACAACTCAAACCCAAAACGAAGGTTAGAGGTTAGAGTTCTAGAAGGGCCAGAAAATTGATATCCCAAAATCCTGACCGAGAAAAATTGATGTACTAAAAGAGCATATCATTGGTGAAAAATAATTAGTCTTTTACCAAACCAAAATAACAACCTGATGGCCACCCCTATGTATGAGAACCCATTAACCAAACCTTTTTACCAAACTACATCAACATGAAGAAAAGGAAACAAACTAACCAGAACCCACAGATGAAGAGGTGAAGCTCATATTAGGCCCCCCAAAAAAGATAGCACAGACCAAACTCCTACTGCAGCAATCGTACAGAGCACAGATCCTGCAGTGAAGAAACACACAAAAAAAAAATCAGATTTATCATCTAAAAGCAGTTTATGGACTAATTAGAACTCTCATAGAGCATCACAGTGCCCACTAGAGGCCCTAGGTGATTTTGGCACCACAGGAAGGCTAGGTAGGTGACCAACTGTCTAGATTACCCAAGTGATCACATAGGTGCCATCCAAGATAAAACCTAACATATTGGTCACATTATAAGTATCTACATCATGGGATAACTGACAGATATATAGGTGTCATCACCCTCTCGTATATAATATATCTCCATTTATAATGTGTCATGTGCAGAGATGCAAAATAACTATATGAGCTACAAATCATTATGTATCCTTTATCATTCAAAAACCATATCAGTTAAAGTTTTCTTCTTTGCTGCCACCTAAAACCACTCACTTCTTGAGCTTTGAAACATCACATGATGTCAAAACATATAAAGTACACCTAGTTAACATGTTGGAGCCACTTCAAGAGCTTTTGAGAGAAGAACTTAATTTGCTGATACCTCAAACAAGCTGGGGGACAAAATTACTTTGGCCATGCTAACCAAATGTAAGAGCATTTGAAAACGAGTGTGGCCAATATCTAACTACTTCCTAAACTCTGGCATCTAAAATTGAAGAAGTGAACAGCCGCAATCTAATAAGAAAACTAACACAAGCACATGCAAACAATAGCAAATAAGGGCTTCTGCATGTTAGGGGTTTTGTCTTCCCAAATGTCAAACAGATACACATGAGCCAAAGGGTGCTTGAACACTCTTGTCAATCATTTGGGCTTCAATAACTAGGCAATTGGAGATACCCAGCTGTGCTTGACGCGTTTAACATTGTTCCCAAACACCCCATTAATCCAGCAAAAAGAGAAAAAACGAAGATCATTACAAGAAATTTCTAATCTTTAACACAATTCAAGCATACAAATCGAGAACTGCAAATTAAGAAAGAAAAAAGAGGCAATAACCGTTTATGATTGGAGGGTGGTTGGGTAGCAAGTACTGAAAAACTGGAGCTTGAATTTTATCAAGAGCAATACAAAAGCTTGAAGGATATAAGCATAAAGATGGTAATTTTAAGATTATGTTAAGCAACTGGAACGTAATCAAACAAAATTGAGCATAAATCAGGAGTGGGTTTTAGGGTTTTACACCATTGCTACAGAGTACAAACCTCAATTAGCTGTGGACGCCGTCTCTCTTCCTCGCTCTCTCTCCTTCCAAATTTTAAGTTCGCATCATTTTATTTGTCGTTTTATTTTCTGTCGTTAGCCTTCGGAATTCGAATCGTCTACGAGAATGTCCAGTGCGTTTAAAATCTACAATGCGAAGTACTTTTAAAAGCTGAGTATTCTCATCCATAGATGTGTGCCACGTGTCCTACGAAGAGTGGAGGATTAAAATTCCAGTCTCAGTATATAAAACAAGACGCTTGAGATGAGAAGTTGCTTGCTGGACATTGGTCCCCTATTTCAGCGATTTTTTGCTCAAGCTGGTCCCACGATCTCATCTTGTCACCTACCAAACCTAACCCTTCATAAATTTCCTTTTGTTTTTGGTTTTGGAAAAGAACAGTTCAACGTCAAGGTCAACTAATTTGTTTTTGGTTTTAATAATAAGATGCTTATACAAATCATCACTAGGCAAGCTAATATTCCATGGAGCTTATGATCTCTTGCATAAGTTATTTGGTGAATTCTTGAGAATTTCAATTCCGTGACTATTAAGCATGTTTATAAAGAAGCTAATATGGTTGTTGATTAGTTAGCTAAAAGAGGGCATGAGTATAAGAATTCATGTATTTTGTTTAGTAATTTCCCTATGAATGTCATCATACAATGAAGACTAACCGCTTCAATCTTTTTCTGAATAACAGGTACAAAATGCACACATTATACAAGCAGAAGAAAGTTTACCATGAAAATAAAAACAAAAATGGGAAGCTTTAAAAGAACCCTACTTTTAAGTTTTTATATAAAATATAGCCATAAACCAACAAGCAGCTAATCAATCCTGTTGATGGAGCTATCTTGGGGATATCAAAGACATTGCATATGAACATGTTGATGTGGAGGCATCTTTGCTATCTACTTGTTTTGTTGCCAATGCAGCAGCAATCTTTGGCCTCTCATGACCATTTGCTGGCTCTTCATCTATTGCCAAAAAATCAACCACCACCATATGTGTGTCAGGAGGCTCCTCCACTGTCACACGGCCTTCAAGCATATCAACCACATGAGACATGCTAGGCCTAAGCCTAGCCCTCTCTTGTATGCACCAGAGAGCTATGTGAACCAGTTTTTTAACCTCCCTTTCATCAATACCTCCACTTTCTATTAGCCTTTGATCAACAACTTCCATAAGCTTTCCTTCTCTCATTTTCTCACTCACAGTTTTGGGAAAATACTGCCGTTTCCTTTGAGACCTGTCATTCCCTTTTTCGACGAAGCTGATGTTTCTACGGCCTCCGATCATCTCCAGCAGAACCATTCCATAACTATAGACATCAGATTTCTCTGAAATTCCATGCTCCAAGAGCCACTCAGGGGCTAAGTAACCTCTAGTGCCTCGGATCGTTATCATAATTTTACTCTCATCTTTTCCCATTAGCTTTGACAGACCAAAATCTGCCACAACTGCCCTGTAACTCTCATCCAAGAGTATATTCTCTGGCTTAACATCAAGGTGCAAAATCCTTGACCTGCAATCATGATGCAGATAAGAAAGTGCCTTAGCAACATCAACAGCAACCCTGTACCTTAAATCCCAAGACAAGCAACCCCCACGCCGGTTAGGCCTTTCCTTTCTAGAGAAAATCCAAGAATCCAATGATCCATTTGAGATGAAATCATAGACCAAGAAACGAGGTCCTGCAGGAACACAACAATAACCGAGAAGGCGCACAAGATTGACATGTTGCAGGCTAGCAATTGCTGCAACTTCTGATCTGAATTCCTTCTCGCGGCGCTCTTCAGCATCCAGCTTTTTGACTGCCACAGGAGTGCCATCACTAAGGATCCCTTTGTAAACAGAAGCAGAAGCCCCTTTGCCAAGCAATGCCTGAAAATGGTCCGTTGCATCCTCCAGCTCTTTGTACCTAAACTTTGTGGGAACACCAGCAACTCTTCTAAGGAAACTGTACTCTATTCGCAGCTCACGGCCTTCTGATGCGTAATTTGATTCCATCAGCTTTCGCCTGCAATTGTAATGGTATCTGATTATAAGCCATGCAAACACAGCAAGGATCACAGCAATACCTGCCCCACAAATGAGAAAGAAAGTATGGGAAAGTTTGAGAGAGACACGAGCAACAATTATGAAGATGATGAGGGTGATGACTGATGATGCAGCTACTATGTTAGCTTTTTTGTCCTCCATCAGAGACTCATTCTTGTTTTCAGATAAAGAGAGAGATAGAGAGGCAAGGAAGCGTTCTCTCTTATAACATGATCCACTTTCTTTCCGTGCTGAACAAATTTACTTTTATGGTCTAATTTCCTAATTTACATTATTTAAATCAGAGGTTAGAAGCGTTTCCATCCACAGATCAGCCAAGAGTTGAAATATCGGACAGTGTTCTGTACTGATGGCCATGGGTTTTATATGGACCAAAGAGAAACAACCTGGAAGTCACCTCTAATTTATTGTCAGACTTTATACTTTTTTATGTGATATATTGGAACCTCCACCCCTCCCTTTTCAGACATACGCATCTTTATATTTAAGGCTTTTATCTGGTCAATTATTTGGAAACGTCTTGCAGAACAACAACAACCAAAAAAACCCTTCTGAAATCAAATAGCCACTCCCATCTAAACCGATTCTGTTTCACAAATGAAAAGGAAAACAAAAGAAAAAACTCATTATATGACTTGATGAAACACTGCCCATATTTCTTTCTCTGGGGTTTCATTTTGTCTTTCTCTTGTAGTTAATAGTTTTTGCTGATGCATTATGATTCACTTGTAAGATCAGGAGGATACGGTGTACAATCTGACCTAGTCATTGACCAAAAACAAATGTTGGTTTTAAATTCTTGACTCATTCAATCCCTTTAACTAAAGACAACTGCTGTTGAGATAACATTTATATATGATCGTGATGCTTTGGCCTTAATTGTACTCAAAACACAGTTTCCTTGATAAGCTTATTTGAGCACTGACAGAATTATATTATATTCCAATGCTTGACAAAACCAAAGATTAGTTTGAAAATAGCAAGACTGCAAGACCAGGTCCTGCATATGAATAATTTATACTGATGAAGAAACCTAAAAACAGTGTGTGAGGGAGAACAGGCCATGCCGATGATGCACCTAACCCCGGTATTAACGGGAGATTTCGACACAAAGCAAAGCAACAATGTGCAATGCGCCAAAACTTCCCAACTACATGGATTCATGTGATCTTTTGCTTATGATAAGAATAAAAATATTTTGTAGGGTCCCTGTTTGCTTTGTGATTACAAAAACACATAACCTTGTGGGGAAGAAAGGCCGAGGAGGGAAAGCAGAGAGTTTGAGTGAGGGAGAGAGTGATCACAACATACACCTCTCACACAAACATAATGTTGTGTTTTTGTTTTTTCTCAATTAAGAAAATGTCTATTGAAGAGTCAAAAACTTGAATATAAATCCATCATCCATTGCAAAGAATTCAATGTACATGATAGAATAAGGAGAGATAATATTTTACAGAAATGTTATTGCTTGTTTCTGTTTTTGTCATAAGAACAGTGAGTAGGCAATCGATTGAGCGTGATAAAGTTGTGTGTAAGAAAGAGGTTGTCTTATGTTTTTTTATCATAATAATTCTGATTTATTAGGGTTGTCTTATTTTTTAATAATAAATAAAGTTTTCTAAGTAAATAGTTGTAGGTTCTGAGTAAAAGTGAGAAAATTTATCCGACCACCAAAATAAAAATAAAAAAGCTTTATACTTTATAGTTGTTTATTATTATTAAGAAAGTAAGTTACCAAAAAAAAAAATTTATTAAGAAAGTGCAAGTTGCAAGTTTGCATAGAGCAGAGGAGGCAGGGCCCATGGCTAAATCGACGTTGCCCTAAAACCCAAAGCCTCCCTCCTCTCTGTCTTTCAGTTTTTCGTCTCTGAGACTGGGAGAAGGGAGCATTGACTGATAACTGCTTACGATACCTGCATAACTACATGGGGAGCTACACAAACGCTGTCGTTGGAGACCAAAGCGGCACCAGCAATGGCGGAGACGGCGGCGTGGCGGTGGACAAAGGCGTCGACTTCGCCAACTACTTCTGCACCTACGCCTTTCTTTACCACCAGAAGGAGATGCTCTCCGATCGAGTTCGCATGGACGCTTACTACAACGCCGTTTTCAAGAATAAGCACCACTTCCATGGCAAGGTATAGCTCATAAGTCATAATAATCTTTTGTCCTCTGTTCGTTTCGTTACTCAAATAGCTCCAAGAACCAAAAAGTTCTAACCTTTACTGAAAAAGCTTCACCTTTTACTTATCTTTAGACATTTGCTTATTGGGAATATGATAATTTTGCTATAGTATCGAAAATTTGGGATTAATTTGGTTAATTTATTGGAGAAGGCTGTGTTGGATGTGGGAGCGGGGAGTGGCATTCTCGCAATTTGGTCGGCACAAGCGGGAGCGAGGAAGGTTTATGCTGTTGAAGCGACTTCCATGGCAGAACATGCACGTGCGGTTGTGAAAGCGAATAACCTTCAAGACGTGGTTGAAGTGATTGAGGGCTCCATGGAGGATGTTGTTCTGCCAGAGAAAGGTTTGGCATTGTTCAAATTTGACAAATTTGGTTTTAAAATGTTGTTTCCATTAGTGTCATGCTTATGTGATTCTGCATTGTTACACAGTGGATGTGATTATTTCTGAGTGGATGGGGTACTTCCTACTGCGTGAATCCATGTTTGATTCGGTAATATGTGCACGTGACCGGTGGTTGAAGCCAACCGGAGTCATGTAAGTGTTCCCTGGCATTTACATGTTGGAAGTTTTGGTGCTATATGTAGAAGCAGGAAATCGGAAGTGTTGCAAACACACACTTTTATGATTGTTTCCTTGTTTCTAAAGTTTAAAGTTTTTTGAATATCTGTTGTACAGAAAACCATCTCGATTTTTCTGAACACAACACTTGAATCTGTTTTAAAACCATTTGAATGCAGCCCCCATATGACAAGATTATATGGGTACTTGTAGATGCAGTCAAGCTTTCATCTCTTCTTTGTCTTTTCTAAAACCAGGGCTTAAATTGTCTCTTCAAATTGTGTTTTCACCAATTCCTTATCACTGTGTTGTTGGAGAGAGGGAATTTTATCTTGAACCTGCCGCCACCACTTTTAGTATGTTAATTAGGCAATCTTCAAATGGTTTACTGATCATTTTATATTGTAATTTGGAATTAATTTGTGGTTTCACAGGTATCCTAGCCATGCTTCTATGTGGGTGGCACCTATTAGGTCTGGATTGGGAGATCAAAAAAGTAATGATTATGAATCATCTATGGAAGATTGGTACCGTTTCACAGATCAGACAAAAAATTATTATGGCGTTGATATGAGTGTTCTAACAAAGCCTTTCTCTCAAGAGCAGAAGAAATACTATCTTCAGGTGATTTCTATGATTCTAACGAGTGTTGACTTTTATCTTTTTCTATTCATCAGTCAGTGGATAGACTTGTATTTTATGTTGTACATTGTTGTGGGACGGTTACTGGCTATTATTTTTACTATTTTTTTTTGTGTGGAAAGTCACAGCCATGTAGCCTGTGAATCCCCTCCGCCCCTCCCCCTTGAAATGTTTCCTTTGCTCCTTCACCTGTGAAATGTTAAAATATCATATTTGTACAATATATTCGGTTAATCCATGCTCCTTCTGGTGTCCAATATCTTAAATGCGTGCTATGGAATTTGCAGACATCAATGTGGAACAACCTTCATCCACATCAAGTTATAGGGACAGCTGCTACAGTCAAGGAGATTGATTGTTTAACTACCTCTGTCAGTGACATCCTTGAAATTAGATCGAACTTTTTGTCAACAGTTACTCTTCAGAACACAAGGCTCTGTGGGTTCGGGGGATGGTTTGATGTTCATTTTCGAGTAAGCTGATTAAACATCTCTTTTTGTTTTGGAGTAAAAGGACTTCAATATTTGCTCGCTCAATGTAACGTGAAACTTATCCTGTTCTGGTGTATCAGGGAAGAAAGGAAGATCCAGCTGAGAAGGAGATTGAGTTGACTACTGCACCTAGTGTAAATGATGGCACACACTGGGGCCAACAGGTTTATTCTGCCAAAAATCTTTTGCCTTTTACTTTTAATAATTGTCAAGAAATCAAAGTGAGTCTTTGATTACAGCATCTAAGTTTCTTCCGTGTTTGTCTCTCCCTGTTTTATTGAACAGGTTTTCCTCTTGGACCCTCCAATTCGTGTCAGTGAAGGGGATAAACTGAATGCTTCTTTCTCAATGAACCGATCAAAGGAGAATCATAGATTGATGGAAGTTGAGTTCAGCTGTGAGATTAGACAGTATTCTGGCGAGTTACTTCCGCCTTTCAGAAATAGATATTTTATAGAATGACTGGAAGAAGGATCCTTTCCACCAGCATACTTCTGTGAGACTGGGTTGTCAGATGTAAACAGTCTAACAAATCATGTGCAAGTTGTGGGAATTTTGCAACCGTTTTGCTATACTCGAATGTTCATTATGTTTTAATTTTATGATATTTTGGAGTCAAGTTATGTCAATTTCATCGGAATAGGTCTTTATGTTGACCTTTACCTCCTTATGAGCATTTGAACCCTTTTTACCCACAATTCTATTCTCCCCCCCTCCTCTTCCCCCACTTATATTTTTGGGTTCTCTCTACGATGCAAAATGCATTATGCACATTTTGGTAAATGTCTGATGAAATGTTCAAAACAAAATATTATGTCTGGGGTTGAGAAATGATGTGGTTCTTCTTCTTAGCTGATTGTTATTTTTAGTTAACTGTTTGGTCACAATTTACACACAGTTGTATATACAGTTTCATCCGAATGGTATCTCAAGTTCATGAAAACTGGTATCGGATTTTGCAGCTCTGGTCATAATGACAGATCATTGAACCCTAACTTGATATGACTTTGACTCAACTGCAAGCAGATGAGCACTCAAAACTGAATAGTTCTAATGTTCCTATCCATTAGTTGAAAATTGCTAAAAATAAACTAGTGTGTTACACATGACAGCCTGCATAAATCTCTATTCTTAGACTAAAATAAAGTAATTTGACTTTTTTCATCACGTTACATGCACATGGTGACGTGCATGCCTTTAATTACCCTGCAAGCTGTTCTTTAGGCCAAGTTGACTTCCTTCCTTGTATGTATTCCATGACCATTCAGGAAATCAGAACATTATAAGTTGATATTTAATTGTCAAACCATATGCTTAAATAACTGGCTAACCTACCTCCCTGCATTTTTGGCTCTGCAAGCAAAGCTGTTATCCTCGATTTCCAGGCTTTCCTAAGTTCGCAAGCTCCATTAATATAGAGTATTTTTCCTCTTCCTCTCCTCCACTATAAGATCTCGTAGCACTTTGGCCTTCCCTTTTGTATATTCCTCATCATTTATCTGTTCTTCTTCTTCTCCATCGTTTTCAACTCTCTGTTGGCTTCTTGTTCCCCAATAACCCCCGAAACCCAGAAGAATGCATCGATCATCAAGCACTTCTCGAGCCTCAGAAGAGTTCTTGGTGAACTTCTCACCAGCATCCCTGTCCCTGGCCTCATCTCCACCTCTAAAAACTGCAGCAGCTTCTGAAAACTTGCCTGTGTATAATGCAAATTCGGATCATGCTACGAAAAAGGAAATTGCTCTGCTGCATCATAAGTCGTCGGGAGAGAATGTCATTCACCTAATTCCCCTTGTTTTGGCTCTCTGCGGTTTTATACTTTGGATTTTCTCTCATCCAGCTAAACTGTAAATGTAATGATATGCACCCCATGTAACTTAAAATATGTCTTCTCTAATACCCCATTCTTCCCTCTCTCTTGCAAGAGGGTCGATATTATCGCAATGTAATCACTATCACATTATATGATCACGAAAGAAAATGAGACAATCATATTTGCTTGCTTTGATTTCATGGGTTTTGTTTTGTTTTAGATTTATCTTACCAAACACTTCTTGACATTAACTAGCTCTTAGTCTAATGGTTCAGGAAGTTCGAAAGTAAAATCGCAAAATGCTTCTTAACTAATGTTAGGTCAGTAATATAGAGTACAAGGCTAATTTGACTTTGGATGGCTTGGACCAAGCCCAACATGTGCCCAACTATCTCTTCAATCTCTCAACCCACCTCCAATGCTTGCAAGGGTGTTCTTGCTATTTTCTCACCTGGGGCAATAATAGCAAGGAATGCTGTGGAAATCATGCTATAAGTACATTGCAGGATGCCCTATTCATGCCTGCCATACATAAAGAATGAAAAAAAAAATGAAACAGAAAGGTGACAGAAAAATGAAATTAATAACAATTTTGTGTTGGTTCAACAGCTTTCAGTGTGGTTCATATGGCTTATTTTGTGTGTGCGCTATATATATCAACAGTCTTTTGCTTCCAAGCAACAAATGAATATATCATCGCATATTAGGATATGATTAGGAAGCTGGCAAAAAGCGACATTCCAACTTTTATTAAAGAAATAAAGGATCCAACAAGATTAGGCATTTTATTTGTGTATTAATTTTTTAAGGAAAACAAGCTCTTGACCTAATTATCTTATATGGCATACAACATCAAAATTTGGAAATTCTTCATCCAAGCTGCTCCTAATATCCAAGCCAACATTACAACTCTAATTATAAGACAAAGCTGTTTTACAAGTAAACTATGTACACATTTTTGGTCCTATATTAATGTCCTGTTCGGGTCGTGTCATATATTGCCACTCTTTATTGAATTGCCATGGCACATATTAGGAGGCGGCAATGAAAATAAGATTAAATTGAGGGGCATACATATAAGGTGTGAATTCTATTTAAAAGATACAAACAAGTAGTAAGTACAACCAATCTAATCTTGTCATATATGCTCTCTCTCTCTCTCTCTCTCTCTCTCTCTCTCTCTCTCTCTCTCTCTCTCTCTCTCTCTCTCTCTCTCTCTCTCTCTCTCTCTCTCTCTCTCTCTCTCTCTCTCTCTCCGATAAGTGAGGGGGGCCAGAGGGCTTTGTTTTCCCAGTTGCTATCTATCCATATTGCCAATATGTGGTTTGGCATGGAAAAAATTTAGAATGTAATGCGGGTACCATTAATGATAAAAACGACAATTCGTTGATGAATGAAGATAATTAGGCAAATGTCACTAGTCACATGAGCACATTCAATTGGATAACAAACGCGTCACCATCAATTTAGGCACCCTTAAATATCTCATAACCGGTTTATTAGGAAGTAAAATTACACATTTTTGGATCTAAATTGCTCCCATAATACTTTTTTTTTTTAATTTAAAATAAAAAAAAACCCAAATTAGTAGCTTTTGATGTTTTGTTTATGTGTGAAGCTTATAACATAATGTTGTTGTTGACATGTTCTTCAGAACTGGTCTCTAGTCAAGACCGGAAACTATCGTATACATTTGTTAAATTGTTAGCCACCACCATGTTCAATTCAAAGTAAGACAACTTGACCTACATATATATATATATATATATATATCATATATTGGTGGTCTTCTTCCTCAATTGGTCTCCAAGAAAAGAAAAACCCACGTGTCCAAAGAAGCTTTTCAACGTGTTTTTGTTCAGAATTTTCATTAAGAAAATTTTATTTAGAATTGAACCTCCCAACAATATGGCATATGCTATATATGATCTACAACTAATGTTTCTTTTAAAAGGATATTTTCTAATGCGAGGATGCTAATATACTAAATTAGAACTCGAACCCATGATCTTTTTTAGAGAAGTGTTTACTCCAAATTATTACACTAGTGAGTCCTTTAGAGTTGGTTTCCCTGTTTTATTTTATTTAAAATAGAAGAAAAATAAAAGGAAAATAGAGAATTCATTCTCTATCGCTGCCTTTCTGGATGCCAAATTCGAAGCATGACAATTTTTATTTATGAAAAAAATATTCATTTAAAGAAATTAGACAATCATAAATTCGATATCCAAGTGAATCTTTACGAAATTCCTTTAGATGGAGAACCATTCATTCACCCATATCTCAATTTGGCATACAAGACACACAATTCCACAAGAGAAGACAACGTGACAATCCAATAATAATTAGCTCGTGATAATGCAGTTAAATAATATTTATTTAGTAAACTGTGATAGTAGATAAAATAAAAATTGTGAAAATTGTAATTAGTGATACTTATCGTTCCAATATTACAACAATGCTTCAATTTCGAGTGTTTTCCTTCTTCATTTAAACATAATTCTCTGTTTTTGCATACTTTGAAAGTTTGACTTAGAATCACTATGTTGACCTTATAGTTGCAAAGACAAATGTGAAGGAGTTGTAAAGTGGAATTGTACGTATTTGGAATTTACCAAATATGGATAGATATGTATCATGTGTTGTAGACGGAATATAGCCATAGCAAAATGAACCGTTAAAATACAGAACAAAAAAATAAAAAAAAAGGAGGAGAGGGTATGCGTAGTGCACACCCATGGTTTACCATGAGATTTAACAGTTAATCCCCACCTCGACAAGCTATTCTTGGGCAGATGGCAACTTGGCACAGAAACCATGCCATATTCGTTGCTTATTAAGCTAAATATTTGGACCTTTTAAATACCCACAAAAATTAATTTATTCATAAAAACAATAAAACTAAAACCAACACAACAACAACAACAAGAATCACAGAGTTCAAACTTTTTCTGATAACCAATTCCTCTCCGAATTGAAAAAGGTCAGTGAAACTCTCTCCATTTTACGTTTCTTTTAATCCTCTCGGCATTTAGATTCTGGATAAAATTCTGTGCTTTGTAATCTGTGCATCGCCTGTCAGTTTAATCTTCTTCTGGATGAAGACAGGGAATTGACAGAGAAGTTAAAATTTTGCTTCTTGGGTCAAATCTTTTTCCTTCACCCAACTGTTTGTTTGCGGAGAAAACGCTGGAAAATAAGAAGAAAACATTGGGTCTCTATTTTGTTTGTTTGGTAGACGGTGTTATGAAATTGGGTCGATGAAACTAAACCATCTACTTGCCTTAAGCTCAGTTGAGTGCTAGTTTGAGTTTTCTCAGGTCTTAATCAATGGAAAACTTAGGAATTCAGAGTATGGTTCTTTTTATCTTGTTGCATTTTCCCAGCAGCAAAGCAGAGCATAAGTTTTGGCAGTCTGATTTGAATTTCTGATCTTTTTTCAATTTTCTTCCTTTAATCTTAAACGAAAGGAATTCTTAAAGTGTTTGAATTTTATGACTGTTTGGTTGTTTAGAAGATGCAGAGAAAAATTGAAATTTTATATTGTTTTATTTTATTTCCGACTTCCAGAGAAGATACACATGGTATCTTATCTGTTTGCTAAGAATTCTCTGTACAGATGTTCTTTTTATTGATTTACGTAGTTTCAATCATTCCATCGCCAATGATCCTCACTCTTCCTTATGAGATGTCGAGATTATTATGAATTTATGATCTTATTTCAGAACTGAGACTCTTCTGTATTTTAGATTCTTTGTCTTGTGTCTTACGTTAGTTTTATTGTTGAAACAGGTTTTATAAAGCATATAGCATCATGAGATTCAAAAGTGGAAGCAGCGTGGAAGTATTGAGCAAAAAGGAGATGCCTTCAGGCTCCTGGTGCTGTGCCAAGATAATCTGTGGTAACGGCCACAACTACACTGTTAGATATGATGGATTTGAGGGTGCCTCTGATAAGGCCGCTGTTGAGAGGGTACCCAGAAATGCAATTAGGCCTTGCCCTCCTCCACTGGAAGTGTCAGAGAATTGGGTTCCTGGTGATCTCGTCTTTGACAACTTTTCTTGGAAAATGGCAACAATTTCAAAGGTTTTAGGAAAGCAGTACTTTTTAGTCAGGCTACTTGGATCCTCCCAAGAATTTAAGGTCAGAAAATTTGAAATCCGAGTCAGACAGTTTTGGCAAGATGACAAATGGGTTGTGATTGGAAAGGTAATGTCATCTGAATATATTTGCCTTCAGAATATCTTTATTTACATTTTGCAGTTTTATGTGTCTAAAAGTTTTGAAGTGTTTATTGAGGAGCTTGTGTTCAATATACTTACTTTTTTGGTCTTTGTTTTTGTTTTGCTTTTTTAAATCTGCATTGTGGACACTTACTGAAAAGAAAGCATGCATTAAGGTTAATCAGTAGTTGTACAAAATTTAGCATCACAAATGAGTGATTGATATAGACTCTAATAGTATAGATGTTTCATTTTGAACGTTTGAAGTTGGAAATTTGCGTTGGCTGTTGGAATTGTACTGATCAATAATTTAATGTAGTGCAGACCAGAAAATAACTTCCACTAGATGTCTTCTTGTTTTCATGTGCTTATTTTTTGTTTACTTTTGCATGCAGGGTTTGAACAATTATGAGGATGGAAAGCGTGGTGAAACTTTAAAGTACAACCAAAGTTCTTGTCTCAAAGCTCAGAAGAATGAAACGCACGTTGCCTTCTCTCATAATCTGAAGAGAAGATCGCCCTACTTGTATTCCCAAGATGAAGCATATGATGGATCTGCTGAGAAGTTTAGAGCTGTTGAAAGAGAGGGCAAGCATCTCCGAGTAATTTCTGCTAATTTATGCACATTTTCTGAACAGGTAGATGTTGCGGTACCAAGACATATGCAGGGTGGAAAAGAAATACGTGCTTCTCTTAACAACAGAACAACTGTATTTTCTGATGTGGATATGGAAAGAAGGAAACCAAGTGGTGACGTTGGGTGTTTCTTTGCTGTTAACTTAAGGTTGAATGATGCTGATAGTGTGACATGCTCTGTTGGTAGTTGTAGTATCGGTAGCAATGATTCCTATAAGTCACCTCCTCCTGTTTCTGCTAGTTCTACTGAAGATTTTGATGATCAGTTATCTGATGCTGAATCTATTTGTCAATTGGGATATGAGGAAGGAAACTCTCTCCTTCCTGCAAAGGAAGAATTGGCGGCTGAGATCCATAGGTTAGAGTTGCATGCCTACCGTTGCACGATAGGGGCATTACATGCGTCAGGACCTTTAAGTTGGGAACAAGAAGAATTGGTGACCAATCTTCGCCTTTCACTCCATATATCAAATGATGAACATTTAATGGAGCTTAGAAACCTAGTGTCTGGAGATAACAGCATTCATATTAGATGACAGGAAAACTGGGACCATGTCTTTTGATTCATGTTTTTCTTCTAGCTGTAGAATCTGATGAAATTTTCTTTAATGACCTTACTCCACTGTAAGAAACAAGATGAGCTGTTTTGATATCCTGTTATTTTTAGTTACAACAAATAGTTGAAACTCAATGTAGTACAAACTTTTCCAAGTATGCATTTTATCAAACTCATCTTTGTGAATCAATTATTTTCTTTTTGTGTATCTCAAGGATATATCGTGATTAAGATGTTCAACATAAACCTTACTATAGGAAGTTTTGTAGAAATGTATTATGGATGCATTTTGCAAGTAAACGACTGTGCATGTGCTCTTATAAAAATCTGATTTACATATATAGTGTGTATCTTTTCTCCTTCTGTTGATTTGTGAGGCTGATGCTTGCTCTTAGATTCTCTGAGTCATGAGAAATATGTTCCATGATTTATAACAAGTCAATATCTTGATTGTCTCCCTATCATTTGGAAGTCTAAGAAATTTCATTTGTGGACAATATTAATGCTTCCCCTGCGTTTTCCAGGGCCGAACTAGGAGGCTTGTCGCCTTTCTTTCAAGTCTCCAAAGATGATCTTGGGGCTTGCCAGCTTTCTCTCGGTCTAGACGCGAGGGTAATTATTATAGGACAGCTTCTGATTCTTCTGTTCTCATTAACATATCTGGTCTCTTCATTCTTCCATGTCAGGCCACCAGTGAGCCTTAGATAACTGTTTTGCTGAAGGATGTAAGACAAGAATCTTGTGGCTGACACAGGATGACCTGAGATGTGGATGCTTTAAAGGTTTTATTTCAAACCTTCGCCTCAGCACATCCGCCTATAACTTATTTGACTTGCTGATATCTTTCTTATTCTCCATCTGCTAGAAATTTATCATGTGAACACAGTTGCATTTCGTGGCATTCTTCGTTTATATGGTTTACTGCTGTTTTTTTTTGGGTTGTGTGTTATGTCTCTTTTTTATTTAGGCGGGGAAGGTTATAAGTTTATGAAGCCTAGTCAAGGGTCTTTCAATTTTAAAAGTTAAGTTCAAAATATTGTAATTTTCCTTAAGCATGGGCAGTCAATCTATTTTCAAGCTTAAAGTTTCCATCAAACAGGTAAGCATTGTTAATTAAGATGTGCGATATTATCCAGAAGTTTTGTATTGGGAGTGGTTTCAAACTCTAATCTCTAATCTGCAAACCAGGAATGAATTTGTCAACTCTCTGGGTGTAAGCAGTAAGAAGATATCAATGTCCTGATTATAGGCATCTGGACTGCCCTACAGCTCTTGAATTCTTTGTGATGATTGCAGTATTTGTAGCATATCACAAACTTTTTGCTTGCTCCTGGTTGACACAGATTGTCAGCCATATTCTTTTACTGCAAGTTTTGAACTGAGGTAGGCAGGAGAGGGCTATACTGAACACAGAACACTGAAGGAAACATAACTCATTTCTCCGTTAACACGACATTAAACTCTCACTGATCTCAAATTAGTTTATTTTGTCCTTATTAATTTTCCATGGAAAAATAGTACTGGATTTGGACGTCCTTTAGGTGGAAATATTATTTGTTTCTGTCCATCCTTGCAAGTCGTTTTCATTTCTCTATCTCACTTGTGTTTGTGAGGCTTCAAATTTTTACCTAAGCAGGCCTGAGTTCGATTTTTTGTTTATGGTTCCTGCTGCAGATGCTTTGTACGTGAAATATATATCAGCTTGGTTTGAATACCATAAAGCTGTGACTGGTGTCCACCGCCCATCAAATTTTTGAATTTGATGCAATTATTCAAGGATCTTGAGCATGTGATGATGACATCATATCCCTTGGAGTTGCTAAAGCAACTCCAAATGATTCTGCTAATCTGTGCTCAGTTTGTACTTTCACCCCCTGCCATTGTTTGGTCTCTCAACTTAACATGTCCTGTCGTTAATTTGTTTTTATCACCAGAGAAAAGAAGCTGGTCCTGTCGTTAATTTGTTTTTATCACCAGAGAAAAGAAGCTGGTGTAGCTACTGTTCATGAGGAGGTTGCTTGTACTTTATTTGTATATCTTGTGAAGATTTTCAGAGCATGCGAAAGGACAACGAAGATTTTCATATCAAGTGTTTTTGAAACCAAGCAAGTTCATTGTCCGTACATACAAAGCACCAATATTTTATGGGCCCCTTGACAAAAAAGAAAACAGTTTTATGGGCCCAAGTTTAGGTATTCTTGCCATGTTGGGCGAGGGATTCTTGGGCTTCACATATCCAATATTGGATAAATTTGATAAGCAGGTTAAACTACTCTAATGAGACTCACTAACTTGACCAAGTAACCTAACCCATGTATGCGTTCCTATTATCTTATTCACAAAACGTGTTTGACTGATAGTGATGAGAGAGCTGGTCCAAGGATGACCACACGACAACCTTGAAATTTATATACGCGTCGTCCTGACTCCTGATTGATTAAAATGTTGCTAAATTTCTGTTGTTTCTTGTTCAGAGTTAGAATCTTGAAACAAAAGGGCAATGAAACAGGTGGGGGTTGTCACTGAAATGACCAACAAAGTTCCAAAGGTGTCATTCTTGCAAGCAAAAGGGGCGTTTGTGGATTAACAAAATGAGTGGTGTGGTGCATTTATGTGGCTCCACCAAATCCTCTGCTCTTGTCTCACTTGCATCTCTTCATGATTGTTGTTCCCATGTGATTTTGCTCCTCTCACAAATAGAGACAGACAGATAGAGAGAGAGAGAGAGATGTCTCTGTGGGACTTCAACTGATTTGAGTTTAGGCTCCTAATCAAGCTTTCAATTTCCTCATCATCTTAACTAATAATATCTTTCCTTTCCTCAGATGACGTGGTTGGGCGGTGCTTGAGTTCTCCATCTTATCAGGTATCAACCTCAATTTGGACAAGAATGTTATTAGTGTCATTTGAAATATCTAACACTAAAAATTAGCTATTTTTTTTTATTGCAAACGATATTCTACTTTAGTATCAACTACGAAAAGAGGAATTTGAACGCGAATGTAGAGTGAAAACCGCATTTTAATCAATTTCGCTAAGTCCATATCTGAAACTTAGCTCCTTTTACCTAATAAGATATACAACTTTTATTGTTATATGCTCACTTTATCTCTGTGTCTGTATATTGAGTTTAGTTTTTGCATGCCACTTTCTTTTGGAACAGGGAACATGTCTGTGATGTGCTGCTGTTGTAAACTTGGGATGAAAGCTCAATCAGCCAGAATTTGTTATTGGTTGTCAGCAAATGTTGGGATCTGCTTGTATCAGAGGACATTAATTCATGATATTCTGTTAAAATAAACATTATCTTACAACTAACTTATATTTATATGTCTTGTGAGAAATCCCAGTAATGAAATGGTAGGTGAAGATGGGCTATCTGAGAAATATATATATATATATATATATTTGGAATTATGGATGATATAGTATATAGAAGAAGGAACGAGTGATGCATGCCAAGTTGCCAAATGGGGGCAAAAGAAGAGAAGGAGAAAATGGCCAATCATGCAAAAACAGAAAGAGCTAGGCCTTGGTCTATGGCAGACCGACAGAGTCGCATTAATCAAGGGCAGACATCAGCCAGCTAAATTTCTTTGGCATGGCTGCAAAATTGGGAGACATTTGGGGCTGATTTATATTCATATTAATATTGATATCAATATAAACTTTGTTTGATTAGGGAATTGGGATGACTCTGTCACAACCATAGATCTTAAATATTTTCTAGGGATCTATAAAACCCTTATATTTTTTAAATCTGGTAGAGTGGGGGGACAAAAAACCCAATTCCTTAGACTAGGAGGTGGACATATCTTCCATGGGCCATGGCATGGAGATAATCAATTTAATTTCTTGTTCCTGATATTGATATATATTGTTGCTTGACCTTCCTGTTCTTAGGGTTCCAACGGCTACTTGCACAAAAACAAAATATGGTTCAAATAACCATAACTTTTGCTCCAAGTTTTTCTGCATTATTGTCGTTGTATTTAACCAATATTTTAGAATGTTAGCTTGACCTTTTGAGATGGAGTCATTGGAGTGTTGATTTTGTCGCCTAGCAAAGTGGGGGAGACATTGCCTAGATGTTAATGTGGGAAGCATGCTAAAGACCAAGCACAAGAGAACAGAGAAGCCTCTAATATAAATGAAAAGCTAAAGTTAATTAAGATTAGGACATGGATTACAAAATTTATCGGGGGAAGCGTGTTACAGATTAAACAATTGGGAAAAGAAAAAAATGTTAAGGAAGAATCATAGGTACGTGAAGTATTATATATTCTTGTTTTATGTGATTGGGGTATCGTAAAGGTACTCTTCTCATGCCTTCTATTCAGATAGAAAACAAAGCAAAGAAAAGCAAAGCAAAGCAACACACTTCACCAAGATTAAGGAAGGCATACACATAACATAATAATGGTTTTCTTCTGGTCCTTAACATAGCACAATTTTCAAGATAATCCTCGTGATTAGGAAGAATAATCAGATTGTAATCACCATTAATGCATGCACCAGCATGGTCCATGATGCCCCAGATAGAAAGAGGAGGTGGGTTAATTAACTTGTGAATTGAAAATTATGAGTCATAATAAGGTAATTAGGGGATGAGTGATGAGATCACATGGTTCTTGGCATGCTATTGATTCCTTTAACACACAAAAACAGAAGAGGAGATGGAGGAGAGATTTGTTACTTGTAGAGCTCCAAACCCACATGCTTCCATGGGGACCATAAGAATTCAAAACCCCAAAAATTAGAGCTACCTTCCAAAGAGCATGAGAAGATCCCAAAAAGTAATACAAAAAGAAGGGGTTGGTTGTCTCTCAAATCTTACTCCTTACTAAACTACAACTCAAAATTAGACACGAAAAAAAAAACTGCAACTGAAAAGCCCTAAACCCCATAAAAAGGAGAATGTATCAAAAAAGTGCATCTGCATGCTGGCTTACAGTCACTTTGCTTAAAACTATCATTTTTCATGCCTTGGGTACTGCATGTGTCCTTGCTTTTACTCTTGTTTCTAGTAACTAACAATGCATCCAATTTTCTTTTTCTTTTTAATCTTGTTTAGAAATAATAATCAAGGCTCAAGAGTCTAGGATTTGAGCACCCCGTGCTTATCACAAACTGTAAACTATAAAGGGGCACCTACTTTTTCTTATGGATGTGTAAATAAAATGGCAGAAATTCTTGCGTTGTGTTTGTGAGCATAGTTTTCTAATGCTTTCTACTATTACTTAGATTCATCTTTCAACATCTAGATTTCTAGTTGTAGATGTATTATATTATACAACACTGGTTTTACTTGCAATTTAAGATAACTATTTTAATGGAAAGGAGTTGCCCTAAAAGAGTTACATTGGGTTGCTCATTCTTAACTGGTAGCCATTTACAAAAGAGCATATATATATATATATATATATATATATATATATATATATATATAGCTGCTCTAGACTTTGCCATGAAATAAGCAAATGTTAATGCATTGGTAACATACATCATACAGTTGTTTGGGTTGCAACAAACTTGTTTTCTAATCAACTGATGAATTCTCCATGAAACAAATGTATTGCCAATTGAAGATACCAAAAGAGGGTAAGGTACCCTGTCCAGGAGTCAAATCAGAGACCAATTTTGGCTCTTCAATGTTTGAAAAGGCCAATGGGATTTGTTCTGTATTTCATTCTCATCTCAGGTAGATTTCACAATTGCCATCAACCAAATGATTCTTGATCAGTTCAGCACCAAAAATGTAAATTTTTCTTAATGCAGACAGGGAGACAGAGCAGCAGAGGCAACATGGCTCGAGTTGAGAGACAACCAATTAAGGATGATGATGTTACAAAACTTTGTAGAAACAGAGGAGAATATACATTACATACAAACAGGAGAGACAGAGCAAGCTACCTACTTAATTGTTAGCAATTCACTAATTCCTAAGATTCATAAAACAAAAACTTACCTGCCATGCCATGCCAGGGTTAATATTTTTGTTTGGTAAAAAAAAACCCCATGATCATGGTCATCATGGGTGATGGGGGTCAGCAACTCTAGGTTAACTGAGTTCAACATCTTTCTCTTAAGATATTTATCTCATAAGGAAACCCAGCATGAAGAAAACGAAACAGGCAAAACAGATAAACAAATTAAGGAAATAGGCCAAAAGGGTATTTCGGTCAATCCACTTAGAATCATACGCACACTCACACGCAAACCAATGGTATGCATAATGGTAGTAATAGATCAGGACCCTTGATCTTGATCTTGATCCTGATCATGTTGGGGCAGGCGTTGAAAAATGATGGGCGCACCGTATTGAGGGTAAAGTAGCATCAGGACCGTTGGTGCGTGTTGATAGGTGGGGGCCAGCCTGAAAGAGAAGCGTTGAAGTATGATGGCCAGAGCTAATTTTGCCTGCAACAACGCTAGATTTTGCCCAATGCATGTGCGGACCCCGAGCCCAAATGGAATGAACGCCACCGGATGCTTGGCGGCTCGGGCCACGCCCTCCGCGAATCGGGCCGGATTGAACTCCTTCGCGTCATTCCCCCATATGCTCTGATCATGATGAACAGCCAAGATTGGAATCAAAAGCTCGGTCCCACGTGGGACCTTGTAACCCCCAAGCTCCACATCCGTTCTTGACCGTCGGATTGTCGCGATAGTAGGCGGGTACAACCGTAGTGATTCATTTAGGATCATATTCAGCTGCATACGAATACACCGTATCATTCCACGTATAACAACAGACAGTTAGAATTATGTATTGACCCTTAGTGCCTAACATCCGCATTTGAATGTTTTCTGTCAAAAACGTGTAACACAAAGCAAAAGGTGGCAGTTTGGTTTTGTGTGGGGAAAAAACATGGGCAAACAGACAAAGCACGATTTTTGTCCCAATATGTAAAACCAAGGTTTTGGCTTACCGTCTTAAGCTTCACAACATCGTCCTTGGTTGGTATGTCACGTGCTCCACACATCTTCAGCACCTCGGCACGTGCCTGTAGCTGCCACTGTGGGTGCATTGCTAGGAGAACCGTTGTCCATGTCAGCAAATTGGACGTGGTCTGTTTGCCAGCAAAGAAAAAGCTCTTGCACTCTTCAACAATGTCGTTGACAGTGATATTGGAGGAGGGGGAAGAATTTGAGGCTTGAATCATAAGGCCGAGTAAATCCTTGGGACATTTTTCATGCACATTGTTATTGTTATTGCCCGAGTTTGAATTCTCTCTCCTCCGGTCAATCAGCTTTATCAGGGATTTCCTGATTTCCTTGTCCAATTTCCAAGAATTTATGTTTCTCTTTGTGGGCAAAAATCTGAAATCAAATTAAATTAACCATAAGCAATATTACTTATAAAAATAAAATAAATTAAAATATGTGCATGACGTTTATAAGTTTTAATTACCTATAACCAGGGATGAAAACTTTTTGAAAAGCCTCGGCAACAAGCACCATTTGTTGAGCTTGAAGCCTGAAAATGGCTTTGCCATCCTCATAGCTGCTTCCAAAGGCTGTTCTGGTAATTATATCTTCTGTTAGGTTTTGGAACCACTCAGAAACTTCAATCTCCACCTCACCCGAGCTGGACATTGCTGACCATTTGTCCATCATATCTACTATACTTGTGGCCATCACCGGTATCAACAACTGAAAAGCATTCATTATAATCATTAATCAATCAATTAAAGGGTAATAAAACATGATTAAGAAAGTTAATTAAGTACCTTGACATTCTCCATATGGAAAGTAGGGGTAATGATTTTTCTATGGTGAGCCCATTTTTCACCTTTGAGGCTTAGGAGGCCATCGCCCTCGAGCTGTTTAACAAGTGGGTGAGCCTCATTTTTCTCATAGAATTCGGACTTTGAAGTAAATATTTCACGGATGAGATCAGGATCAGAAACAGTGAGTCGAACTGTAGGTCCAAACCACACAAGAAATGTTGCACCTGTGAAAAAGAAAAAGAAAAAGGAAAAGGAAATTATAAATAATGGAGGAGGAGGATGGATAGTGTAGACCCTACAACAGAGAGCAAAAACAAAAGAAAGTAGGAAGAAGAAGACAACCAAGCACAAACATACAACTTCATTTGGGAAACTCAAGTCACCCTTGGAAAAAAAAAACAAAACAAAAGAAAGAAGACAATTGAAAAACTGAAAAAGTAGATGAAAGCTTTACTTCCCGCAAAAGTTGAACATTTTCAGACTTCACTTTGATTGCAGAAAAAGGACATTAGCAAGATTATTACCATGCTGGAAAAGTTTTTAATTAACAATATGATAAAGTTTCAAAGGAAAAGAAAGCTGCGGAAAAGAACAAAATCTGAACTTCAACATCAAGCGTCCAAGCTCAGAAAAAAAAAGCCTGAAAAAGGCTTGAGAAGAAGTACCAAGACTAAAACCAAGCCTTTCAAAAAGCCACAAATTCAGATCATCACAAGACCAAGGTAAAGGAACAATCATGTATGGCAGAAGCTTTAAAGATTCCACCTTCCAAAAGAAAAAATAATAAGAAGAAGAAGAAGAAGAGAAGGCTCAAAAAACCATGTTAATTAATCAGTACCATTTCATCAACTTGTTTAGAACATTCAAAAAAAAAAGCAAAAGAAAGATATGGTTGTGTGAATGCAATATCCATTAAAAAATTTTGAGACAAGAGAAAAGATGATAAGCCAAACAATTGAAAACCCAGTTGTTGAATGATGATGATGATGATGATGATGATGAGAGAGAGAGAGAGAGAGAGAGTAGGAGATTAATTAATACCATATATTTTCTTCCAGTGATGGTAAAAAGGAAGAACTCTGGGGAGGATATTGTGAGAGGTGGAAGGCATGGTTTGAGAAGAGGCCTTGATCATCATCCCCACAAGTTCCTTAACATTTCCAATGAAGAAACGGTAAGGGGGTCCTCTGATCCCTTGCTTCCCAAAATGTTCCTCAATTTTTCTGGGCCTCCACCAAAGCAGCACTGCCATCCTTAGAGAAAAAACCAGCACCATCAGAGATATACAAACAAACTTGAGCCAGGAAAAGAGCTCCTGCTCCATCGTTTCTTAAACTAATTAAGCAGCTAGCTAGCTAAGCTTAATTAATTGATCCTTAAAATGATGGTGCCTAGAGCTAAGCTAGCAGCAGCTCAGCCTCTCTTCCCTCTTCCTCCTTATAAGTGTGGAGAGCAGAGCAGCCTTTCTTTGCTTTGCTTCTTTTTTATCTGCTTTGCTAGCTTGTGCTGTTGTTACTTGTTAGTGTGTCTTCTTGGGTTTTTAATACTACAAAGCTGAGAGAGAGAGAGAGAGAGAGAGAGAGAGAGAGAGAGATGGTTTTAATTTAGGAGGGAGATGAGGGGTATGAGCAAGTGCAAGCAAGGCCAACGGCGTAGGGACCGCCCTCGGAATTGTAATTTGAAAGAGGGGTCAACGAGTGGGAGTGGGGATCAATTCTTTTGAAGACAATGTTGCCCTTGTCTTTTCCTATTAGTATTATTATATCCCCACTTGATTTCCACTATCAATTTCTATTTCAATTTTCTTATACTTTTCTTCGATAAACCAAATAATTTTTTTGTTGAACATTCTAATGTAAGAATGTTCCAAGCTTATAAGACGTTTTCATTATCATTTTTTTATTGACCTTCTATCTATCCCATCAAAATTGACATTCTAATTTCTAATACACAAATTAATGCACTACTAATCCTTTTATCTACATTCATTAGTTTTATATTATTTTCCGCTTCTTCTTTTTTTTGTTATTTCCTGAGGAGGGTACATAGAATCCCATCAAAATTTAAATTCTGTTTAGATGAAAGAATTGAAAATTATATAGAATTCTAAAATGACGGAATTTAGATTTTCATCATTTCAATTTCTGGCAATGGAAGATTTTAGTGTTCGAATTTCGTTGTTGTCTGAGTTCAAATCTTCTATCCCTATACATAAAAAATTAAAATTAAGAATTCTAAAACTTTTATTCTATGGGAGCCAACTCTAAAAACTTGCGTGATGCCAAACCACAACCACCCCCCTCTCTTCGGAGGATGTAAATAATCATTGTCTTTAATTTGCTAATAATATACACTAATCACGTATGGACATAGTCATGTCATTGATTTTGAAATTTCCATACGAATCATGTCACTAACATTTTTTTCCCCACTTCAATCTTATGCGGTGTATCATGTTCACAACTAGATTTCTTGATTAAACTAAACCTATAATGAGCCCCACACGAATATATATTAACAAAAAGATCTATTTAGAATTTAGTGATCAGTCAACTCCATGATTTTATTCAATAATCATAACCCATGTTCTTAAATAGTTAATCTATATTGACATTGGAAATAATATGATAACCAAATCAACACCTTTCACTTTTTTTTCTTCTTCTCTTGATTTCGACCTAGCTAGCTAGGTCACATTTAGGAAAATCAAACAAGGTTTGTTGAATTGAAACTAAAATTATAATTACACATATATAATGTAGCTAATTAATCTTGGGTTGATGAAAAGGGGAGGATATGGATATCCAAGCTTCTTCCTTTTGTTCCCAAAAAGATGGGTTTGGGAGGGAAGGGAGAAAGATAGAGGGCACAAAGGAGGTTGTAGATTTGGAATGTTGCTCTTAAATTTGTGCACATGGAAACAAGGCTGTCTATTTTAGGGTTTCTTTCTGTGCTCTTGGTGGGGAAATATGCTCTAGTTGACCCAACACTGCAAGGGCACCCTCCCCTAATCTTGTCCTAATAGACCCAAGACATGTTGGGCCATGTGCCCTTCATGGGTCCTACAATTTTAAAACAAACTCAACGGTTACACTAAAGAGTTTTGTGGCAAAGGGTGGCAGCAGAGCAACAGCTGCTGACTTCGACCAACCCTACCTTCGTGACCAAAAATCGACAAACTAACCGTTCACATTGACCTATATTTTGATCATTAAATATAACTCAAGTAATTAAAAGCAGTTGTCTTCAAGTCTTGTGTACGAATCTCCCGGCCCCTCCCTCAAATATAAACACATGTATATCTAACAAAAAGGAAGGGAACATGTTCAAGTACATAGGGACAAGGCACGCGCGATACATGTGCTGCATGCATATATTTCATTGTACAAAGCCACAAAGGTGGGGTTGGTCACGAGGCCTCCATGGAGGGAATGCAACAATATTGGTTTAGAAACTTGAGGTCAATTTAAACAAGAGCTGTGATCAATCGATCTTAATTAAGATAATTAATTGAGCTTGCATGCATGAGAGAGAGAGAGAGAGAGAGAGAGAGAGAGAGAGAGAGAGAGAGAGAGAGAGAGAGAGAGAGAGAGAGAGAGAGAGAGAGAGAGAGAGAGAGAGAGATTGTAGATTTCAATGAAGATCTGAGTTGGATCGTCCTTGAAGGGCCTGTACTGTCTAGCTTTAGTTAGATATAGTGGTGGATACGAAATACGAATGGAGCTTTAAAAAGGGTGAATATTGACAGAATCAGGTTGGCCTAGCTAGCTAGACTCCTCACAAAACATGCATAATCTTTTGTTTCTCTGCAAAATTAAAGAAGAAAAAAAGGGCAAAAAGACAAACGAGAATATGCAACCACTTAACAAGCTATGGAGTTTTCGAAAATGACCAAAATAATCTAACCAAGAAAAGGCTGCACCCTCATCAGGTACCTTTGCTTGCAAACCTATATATATATATATATATATATACAAGGATCTAAATCCAAAATGGTACCAGCTGATTGAACCAGAAAAAAAAAGTATTTTCGTACTGTCACTTCATCAAATCAAGAAGACAATTAGTCTTAAATCGTGTCAATGTGATTAATTATACAATTAACATGAGAAGAGAATGTATGATGTTTCTTCTAGAAACAAAATTTGGATTATTACAAATCGGGGATGCAAATGATTGAGATTCCTTGATAGAGTTTTGACCCAAAATTCCAATGAAAATAATTGACAATAATTGGTGGCGAGATCATCACTTATTTTTCTTAGAGTCTTAGGATATAGATAGATAGATAGAGTCTAAAGAAGATTGAAACTTTTCCAAGGTGATAAAAGATTTAGTTGGTAAAGAAAGACACTTGCTAGCTACAAGAGCAAACCAAGGGATTTGCTACCAAATTCCTCCCCTCCCCCCACCATATAATCTCTCTCTTTCTTTTTCTTTTACTTCCAATGATCACAAAGTCACCGCTCCCCTATGCTACAATCACCCCAAATCTAATCCAGCCATTTTGGAGTAATATTATATCCACGTGTCATTCCGTATATGGCATACCTCACCAACCGGGTCCCATTTTACAAATTAAAAAAAACCATTTGACTTCCATGATGAGAATTGAAAACCCTAGTTGGAGTATCCATAGGCACTCATGCCAAATCCAAATTTGAACTCGAGCTTTGGTTATCCTTTGAGAATTTCATCTTAGTAATAATGCCATAGTAATTACGCTTGATTTAATATAGGGTGGTGGTCAAGATTTGCGCACTTAAATTAGATAGTCAATCAAGAAAAAAAAAAAGAAAGTTGAGTTTCACTATCAACTTAAAAAGAGCATGCGTATGCGCATGCTTTTAGCGAAAAGTGCACCATTCATATGTAATGTTTTTGAGAATTTTCTCCCTCTTTCTAGCTAACTTTTCACATTTTCTAAACCCACACACAACTCAAAATTCCTAGATAAGGTTCACAATCCTTTTTTTTATTATTTATTTATCAAATTAAATATTATTTTACGCGCATACGAAAATATTACATGTACTCTTTTATCAATCATATTATTGATCATATCTCTGTCTATATTTTAAATAGATCATTTATAAAATATATAAGTTTGAAACTTGGTTTGAAGAAGTTTTGCATCACATATTCGGGTTTGGTTGATTTGTGATGTCATATTTATTATGTTCAATATTTTATTACGTGAGGGCTCGGGGGGGCAATGAAGGAGTTTTCGTCCACGCAATCAAAGGTGTGACGGGTCCAGGACCTCTCCTCTTACAGTCCAGGCTCCAGCTGCACTGTCTTACTAGATCCCCATCCACATCAAATCATGGTTTGCCACGTGTCGCTCAATGATTGACTTTTCTCTACATTTTGTCCGCATACAAACGCCTTTCGTTACATCTACTCAAAAGCTTTGGCAGATTCAGATTTCTTTTCTTTTCTTCCTCAAGTTACCAAATCACCCTTCCTGCCACTACCTAAGTTATATTTATACCTAACTAATCGATAGCCGATACATGAGCAGTATCTGACCAGCTAGTTTCTATATTTGATGGGGAAAGGAAAGACTAGAGAACAAAGAGAAATGTTGGTTATGAAGTTTTTTATTCTTGAATCTCATCCGATCATTGAATATAGGGAACTTAAAGTCGAAACTAAAACCTAACATGCATACGAGAGGGACTTGAACATTTTCGTATGTTTGCAGCATTTCCTTTGGAAAAACCAAAATAGAACGAAGAAAAAAAACATTTACGAGAATCATACTCACAATTCACAAACACAACCCTTAAAATAGGGCAATTGGTGAATTTAAATAATTGACATAGATAGAAGACATATATCGACACAACAACATCCAGTAGTGTTAGGATAGGATTGGTTTGTCTTTGGTGCAAAGCAAACAAAAGTTACTGATCCGAAGTTTGTCCCGGCATAGCATGAAATAAATCACGGGCTTAAAACGAGTAGAGTAATGAAAAGAAAGATATGGTTAAGCATCATAGAGTGATGAGTTTGGAGTGTCAAAGGGGACCCCCACCCAATCGTCTAGCACAAACCCGACATGGGCAGTTTTGGAATATCACAAAGAAAAAAGAAAAAACCAGAATGGCAATGGCAATGGCAGGTCAGGTTTGTCTTTGAGTACGAAGATAACCACCTCTGGTGAGTGCCAGTAATGTACAAAGAATCACACAGTGGAAGAGGGAAAGGCAAATCCGTACTTTTTCCTCCACCAACAGAACAGGTTGGCCACAACCACAACCCCTCGTGAATCGAGGGTCACCTTTTTATTATTATTTTTATTATTTTTTTGGTTTTGTTTGTTTTGTTTACAAACCCTTTTCTTGTTCGCTGCCTTGTATGAGATGAGGCTATGATGACTACTTATTTTACCACCTTTTTCTACCTTCCCAAGATTTTACCGGCAGACCAGAGATAGATATTGTAAAGCAAAGAAGCAAGTGCATGCTACATTTTCGTTTAAGAAAAATGGCAAATGTTTTGTCTCTATAAAACCATCCTTGTCCATTTCAACGACCATGTCTTGTAATAAGTTGCCTGATTTACTGCTTAATCTCTTGTTTAAGCTTGATTTGGATCGAATTATGTGTTTCTAGATTATTCTATATAAGGTGAAGGGTGTGATATCGAGGCACGTGGTGTTGTTGCATGATTATGCAAGGGGGCAATGTTTATATTTATATTTACTGGTAGGAATTAGGAATGTGTTGGAGGAATGTTTACAGACAGTGAATCATTATGTGACACCCTCCCTCAAATTTTAAATTTGATATATACTATATACTTATGGAATTAATTATTTATCGGCAGCAGAGTGTTTCAACTTTCATTTCAATCAAAGGTTTGGAATGTTTCAATGATCTTTATGTTGGTATTATTATTTTTTCAAGTAAATCATTTTACCTCAAGTCTCAAGAAAGAGGGAACGGGGAGGTTAAAAGGATCTTTTATTTACTTTTTGCAGGATTCTCACACAGAAGCTAAGCTACTACTCATTGGAAGGGCAGTGGCATGTCATTCCATGATGTGATGTGAATGTGAGGGGCTCTAAACTAACTAATAAAAGTAAATATGGATTGAGTGCATTTGCACAACCAGAGCCTCAACCTGGACTGCAGCAGCAAAGTAAAAGCAGGTAGCTGAGAATATTAGATGAGAGGACCAAAAGTCCTTGCGTTTTCAAGTGACAATGAAGTTGAATTTTGAAAAAGAAACAAAGCATGGGATCCAGATCATCACAACAACTAAGCTGAGAGAGAGAGGTGAATTGAACTATAATAGCTATAAGTATAAATATATATATATATAGTTATTTGATGTCTGCAAGTTATTATTATGCAAATGTCATTGTAAAGGTCAGTTTGGGGTAGCTGGCACTTTTAAAAAAAGTTATTTCTGTTGTGCTTTGAAAATAATTAACTATAAAGTAAAACAACTCCATATTTGGTAAGTAATTCTTTTAAAGTGTTGTTAATACAAAAAGCAATGTCAAAACCGTTTGACAAATTTTAATATAAAACTATTGTAATTGTGAATAATGACTCAAAGAGACATGATGTTGAAAATGTTGTGCGCTAATTATGTGGTGGTTGTGGAGGTGGTGAAGATGTTGGTGGTGGAGGTGGTGATTGTGGTAGTGGTGGTGGTGGGGATGGAGGTTGTGGAGGTGGCGGTAGTGGAGGTGGTGGAGATGGAGGAGGAGGAGGTGGGGGTGGTGGAGGTGGTGAAGGTGGCAGTGGAGGTGGTAGAGTTGGATGTGGAGGTAGTGTCATTTAAAAAAATTAATAATGGTATTTTGGGAATTTAAAAAATTCATTAAAGACTTATCTTTGTTTCTTTTGAAAACAGTTTTGAAAAGCAATCCAGAGTCTACTTTTCAAAGTTGCTGTCAAAAGGCCACTAGTTTTAAAATAATCAAGATGCTTTATTTTTACCAAACACCTTAAACAGAGAGAGGGATAATAGAAAATACATGATATCCTCGTATGAGAATTTATATATATATATATATATATGTATGAATTGTGAAATGGGAATGATGGCATTAACTTCAGGTTTGGGCATGAGAAATAGATGCTGCATAAATACATGAAGGATGGATAGACAAGGACAGTTGCTTGCTATGGGTTCATTGATGGCAGTTCCCGTTATGCGTAAGCACATGCCTCCTTTGCAGAACATGTCCTGTTTCAAGTTTACATGAAATATTATTTTTTATATTTTTTATTATTAGATGCACAGACAGCAGGCTGAGGCTCCTCTCTAAACAGAGCTACAATGAATTCCTCTCATCATCATGCTCTCCTTACCCTACCCATCCATGACATGAGGAGGACAGATGAGAGGAGGAGGAGCTTCTCATCTCCTCTTCTATCTAGCTAGCCTACCTAGCTACTTTCATTATTATTTTCCTACTCCCCCCTCTCCCCTTTCCCATACCTATTTATGTGCATGTATATATGTTGTGCCAACCAAGAACATAGCTAGCTAGCAAATGCATCTTAATTTACTTTTATTAGTAGTAATATGATTAAGGAACTAGGACATGTAATTAAAAAAAAGTGACACATGATGGGTAAGTAAGTTCCTACCTAATAACCTAGATAATTATACTAATGTACAGGAAGAGAGATCGAACTCAAGTGCAAAACGACATGCACATTAATACCTTGACCAACTAGAGCAAGGAGCTTTTATATATCCAACAACATTAATAAAATTGAATACATATGCCAAAACTTATGAGAAATAAACGAATATAAGGAAGTTACAGAAAGATATGGACACTAAAAACAAGAGCGGGTGATGATGAGGGTGGAGGAGCTATCATGATTCAGAAAAGAAAAAGAAAGAATTAATAGCCATTTCACCAAAAGGAAGCAAGACAGGAGAAGTCATTGCAAAGAGAGCCCATTCAGGATAATAGCAAGTAGAAGATGACTAGTTTTGTCTTTTGAAAAAAAGATGATGATGATCTCTCTCTATGAAAATGAGAGAAGCAGCAACTGAAGTGGAGGGGAGGGGACTAGTTGCTATTGCCAATTGGGATATGATATTGTGGCCCTGCTACAAGTCATCTGCTAGCTAGCCTTAGCCCAAAGGCCATGAACTAATATTTAAGCCACACCCGACCACCTACCGACACTGAAAGCCACCTTTGTTTTAACATTTAGCTCTCTCTAATCTCCCAAATACTTGTATTCATTCATTCATTCATTCAATGAGATGAGCCCCTGAAGTTTTGGACAGTGTCCTTCAAGTTAAGGGCCATCATCCCCACAATCCCACAATCCCACAATCTCACATAACATGACATAACAAAAGATATAACAAAACATATATCAAAACATATATCATAGTGTTGTAGCTAGGCATATGCTGGCAATGGCAAGAGGGGGTAAGACCAGCTATTTCACTTGCCCCACTTGTGGTTGGAATGATGTGGATGCCTAGTGGTATGCATACCCACAGTGACACATAGACATTGGGTCTCCTTGAGTGTGCTTGGAAAACCGACACCGATTAGGACAAGTCCTATTGATGCTCATTTTGGGGCTCATTTTTTTCGTTTTTATTTGTTGGCTCTGAAAGAAAAGAAAAGAACAAAATAGCAAACAGATTTGCTTAAGTTATACTTGAGTAGTTCCTGAGACACAGCAAGTGGGTGGGTTTGGGTTGGGGGAGGTGGGGGCCCTTGTTTTTGTGTTGGGTGTACGGCCCAGAAGCACCCAGAGAGGGCAGGCAGGCAGACCAGATGCCATGTGGACTTCACATGTCGTGATGAGGCAAGAATTAAGCTTATAGTACGTTTGTAATGTAATGCAGTTAAGTGTTGCTGCTGCTTTTCCTCATTCTAAGTTACGACACAACAAAAACCACATCATTGGAAATAAGGAACGCACCCAAAATCTATCTAACACACGAACACAACACACAAATATCTACTCCTCCTCCTCCTCCTCCTCCTCTCTCTCTCTCTCTCTCTCTCACAGACGAGACGACATATCACAAAGTACCATATGCTCTTGTTTTTGCAACAAAGCTGCTGGCCTGGTACCACTGGAACTAGAAAAATCAACATCAATCATAAAAAAAAGAATCCTGCTGCTTGCTTGCTCTTACATTGATTGAGGAGCTTTTTAAAAACAGGGCTTTCAAAGTCGCCTGGCAGTGGTGGTACCACATGCCTTGTAGCTCATCTTTGCTTTTAGAGGATCTTCCAACCCATTTCCCAGTTATTATTATTATTGTCTTATCATATATGCGTATCATGTTGCAGGCTACATGTATGGACATATGCTTCATCTTTGCTACTGTGGAGCCTTTTTATTTCTGAGGTTTGGCAGCTTATCAAAAATTCACAACAATGGACCAGATTAGGCCCAGCCCTTTTCTTAGCCGGGCTCAATTGTGCTACAAAATTTTACTCCACTCCTCCGAAGCCTGAAAAGCCCATTCGATTCAATTCAGTTCAGTTCGGTTTGATCCCCTATCTGATCAATAAAAATGCTGAATTTAATTCCTAAACACACCCACTCAACATAGGCTGGATTGAAACCCTCAACACAACCGCTCCTCATTATAAAAGCTGCTCCTCTTTTCTATTGATTTTTGGTGGAATGGTATCTTCCACCATTATTTGTTCAAAAGGAATGAGATACCGCTTCCCACTAGATGGACTTTGGAGTCTTATATTTGAACTTAAGGCCGTACATTAAGGCCCAACAGCGCCTATCCAATTGCTCAAGAAGGCCTTCGGCGCCATCACATTCCGAACCGTCCAAAACCCAGATCCACTGTTTTGGACAAGACCTTACGTTACAGATTCATCTTTTTTTACAGACGAGAAATATACAAAGCCATGAACAAAGGCAAACCAGCACAGCCTTCAATGAAGGATGCTTAAAAGGCAACGACATCTGATTTTACAACCATTGATAATCAATAGATCATATTAGCTGAATTTAAATCCGCCTAAATACAGTCATTGTTATATAACATTTCCGAAAATCAAATCCTCCAATATATTGTCAACATTTCCAGGACAACTACCAATGATAACGCCTAAATAGAAATAAAGGCTGAACGAAAACCATCCTAGCGGAGTAATTAAAGCCCTCTACTCAAATGCATCATCATCGTCATCAGGAAGAGGCTGATTGGCTGCCTGTGCAAGCTCCGCTTCATGCCTGCAAGAAGCAACAAACACCGACATAAGAAAATCTTCTTCAGAAAATTCAGCTCTTAATAGAACTCAATGGCCACAAAGGATTGGTGAAGCTATGACGCTTAGCAGTTTGAATTGAAAAGTTCGATTATGGTAGCCTCAAGAACATAGGAGTCAAACAATTTCAAGATTTACACCAAAGAAGACCAGCATAGACAAAGTTCTTACTGTTGTTGAGCAGCCAAGTCAATGTGTACTTCTGGAGGAGCAAGGGCAGGAGACTCAACGAAATGAAGATTTGTGTCACTAAAATAAAACCAGCAAATATTAACCTTTAGTATTATTATCAACACTCAAGTACTGAAAGGAAAAAAGAGAATATATTATCTTAATTACCCTGCAAGCTTCCTAGCCAGGTAGAGGAAAGGCTTCTCAAAATTGTAGTTGCTCTTCGCCGATATTTCATAGTATTGCAGATTCTTCTTCCTGTGGAAGGTAACCTGCTTGGCTTTAACCTGCCTGTTCTTCACATCAACCTTGTTTCCACAGAGAACAATGGGTATGTTCTCACAGACCCTGAAATTACAATTTTTAGAGCCAAAATACCAAGCCATAATCAACAGCTGGAAAAATGAAACAATAAAAGACAGAACAGACATGACATGACATCTAGAAATTTACTCAACTCACCGACAGAGATCACGGTGCCATGTAGGAACATTCTTGTATGTCAACCTAGCTGTGACGTCAAACATAATGATTGCACATTGCCCGTGAATACTGCATAATTTAACAGATAATTTCAGGTCAGACCTTCAACTAAGCAGCACAATGAAAGGCAATTAATCTGTGAACCACCAGAGAAAAAGTTGGTGAAAAACCTAGAGGTTGCAGTTAATCACAAAATCACAAGAATGAGATTTACACTCTTCACTAAAGCATAAAAGCTTCCGTGCGATACTTAAATATTGTTCTTGCAACTAACAAATATTTCTGTGTCTATCATTCATACCATGCTAATATTACGTATCAATGAAAAAATGAAAAAGGTGATTGCATCTTTCAGTCCCATCTCCTTCATACAAAATTCCTTTATCCATCACAACATCAAATACAACTAGATACCATTGAGGTGTACGTTGTCACAATTAGTTTATCCTAACATTATTTCACATGTATAACAAATTAAAAGATATAGTAAAATGTTCTGAAAGACACAAAATATATCAAGTGTCATTTGCGGATTACATGATTTTATGTGGACGTGAAATACCAAATAAATCATAGCAACATCAAAATAAACCTCCACTTACTAGTAGCCATCCCGAAGACCACCAAACTTCTCTTGCCCAGCAGTATCCCAGCAGTAAAAGCGGATCTTTCCGCAATTTGTGAAGAAATCCAAAGGATGAACCTCCACACCAATGGTTGCTGTTTGAAAGTATAACCAAACATAACTCAATCAGGAAAAAAAAATTAAATTAAATTAATTGAACCATGTAGTGAAATGTCAAAGAGGAGTCTTACGTTCATATTTCTTCTCAAACTCTCCAGTGAGATGCCTCTTCACAAAAGTGGTTTTTCCTGCACAATTCATCACCATTCAGCCCAAGTCCAAATTACCACACAGCACACTATAGTGTAGAGAGCAACGGTAATTGCTTCTTCATTCCTTCCCATTGTAGCTCCGAAATTCCCATTAAAACGAAGGTACGAACATATACATATACTGAAAAACATGCGGGAAAGCCTCGAACCCATAGACAGCATTTATTTTAGAGTAAAATGACTCCAGAAAAATCATCAAGTTCACAGAGAAACAAATCTCAAACAAGAAAGAAATAACCCATGGAAATTCTTTACTTTTACGGGAAATTATTTCTTTAGAATCTCAGGCAGGGACCATAGTAGAACAAAGTTTTTTTTTTGGTTTTGTTTTTGTTTGCCCTTGTGCTGTTAAGTGTTGATCAAATCTATCAAAATCCAATACAAAAACTACCAGGAAACAGTGAACTTTTTATCCAAGCGAATCACATTCTTCTCAAAAACCTAATTCTAAACATGAAACACTTGTGCCAGGATAGTCAAACAAAACAGCTATTCAGAAAATCAGACAGAAAACAGGGAAACGTAAAATCTACCAGTGCCTCCATCGCCGACGATGACAAGCTTAAAGCTTGGATAATCAACAGTCTGTTGGTTTGGCAAAGCCTACAGAACAAATTTGAAAGACATGAAAAAAAAAATTATATATATTGATAATTTATTATGACCTAAAGCGAAACGAAAAAGATCGATCTCCTGAACACCTAAACCCTAACGTAAGGAGAAAAATATTAGCGAGATAGAGATAGAGATAGAGATAGAGAGTTACCATTGGGTTCAAGGTAGTGAGTGGGGAGAGAATCTAAGAGCAGCAGAGTGACAGAGACGCAAGGAGAAGACGGCTACTTGAGTTTAGAGAGGTGAGGAGGGAGGCAATTATATGGATCTCTGGCTCTGAGCGCGTGGCTTTAGATTGACGCTTTCATCTCCGCCGTTGGATTTGATTAATTTTGTTTCCTGAACGTTCTATAAGAACGAACTATTTCTATTTTCGGAATTTCACCCACTAGACGGTCCCACATATAATTTTTTTTGGTATAATAATAATTTTATGAAATTGAATTATGTAATTATAAACGAAAAATAAATAATTTTGTAGCATCACGCCGTGATTTTCGGCTTACTAGGGTGGCAACAAGAAAAAAAATGCATTTTTGGGTGTAAACAAATTTAAATTTAAAATGAATAATACAGTCGTCGAAGATTAAACAAGAAAAAAGGCTGCCGGCAGTAAGTTTTAGACCACCACATCACATCAGATCTGAAACCCTTCGACCCCGCCATGGCCTCGTGGCCTTCATCGTCCGATCCCTCTAATCAGTAAGTCCGGCGAAACCCACAACGTATATTTCTTATGTGTGTCTGTGTTTTTGCCTTTCAATTCATAGAAATTTGTTCGCTTTATTAGTATTGATATCAAATTGTGTTCATGAATATGTTGAAAGGGAGGCTGCTATAAGAAAGAGAAGCCCGGGGTCCCAATTTAAGTTCTTGGTTCCTCTTATATATGCCCCTGTTCTTCCGCTCAGTAAGTTTTGCAATTTTCTCAACTCTTTTTTTACTTGATTTTATCGATATTTCCCATCTGGGTCTTGTCCCTTCAACAATTTTCTCTGTGGATATTTGATTTTGCAGTTCGACTCTCGCTGCGTAAGAACCCAGTTGTACGGGACCGTTTGTTTACTGCTGTGTTGGTGGGAGCATTTGCTCATGGCTCTTATTTGGTGTATCCTTTTTTTTATGGTGAGTTCTTTTTATGACAGATAGATTATGTATTGAATAGATAGGTTGGTGCTACGCTGCTGAAAATTCACCATTCTAGAAGAAATGAAAAGTTTTGATCGTTGCATATAGCTTGTGAACGGAGGTTAATAGTTGGAAATAATTACTTCCTTGCTTAGAAATTGGAACTAAAGTTGATATATTTTAATATTTTCTGCCTCAAAGTTTGGATCTTTAGGGATTTGCTTTTGCAATGAGTGGCTATGGAATATGAAATGTTATGGGATCTGTGTGTGTAAATAAGATGGGGCACTTTTTTTTATCCTTTTTTGTTCCCAGCTCTTTGAGAGCGCCTATAAATGAGGGTAGAATCTATACTATAATGATGGAGCAGAAGGGGATGGTAAAGCACATTTCTTTCTTTGCATGAGATGAAGACCTTGTATAAAAGCATGCAAAATGTCTCCATCTGCTCTTCTCTCATTGTACCAGTGTATGTTCTGGTGGTAAACCAGGGGTGAGAGGAGCAAGGGTAGGGGAATTGGTTTTCGAGAAATATTTTCACTTGCAAGTTAGAATTTGTATGAATAATGTGATAATGGATTGGAGATATCAGTTGTTGAAATAGATTACCTTCAACCTCAGTTGAATACATAACAGTATGGCTCATTCTGTCTTGTGTGCTTGTGAGACAAAGTTATGCAACTGCATCCTGATGTGGTTTCTTTTGAGAATTGGAATTCCAGAATCAGATTTATGTTCCTGTAATTGCTACTCAATAATTTTCGAGTCTTATGATCTCTTCAAAACCCCAACTATTTTCTCTCTCCTTGTCGTTATTGTCTTCTCCGCATTCTATTGTTTATCCTTGATGCACGTATTCAGAACTGATCTGTATGATGCTGAAAGCAAGTAAATGTGCGGAGCATGGCTTGAATTGATTTGCGGGTTCGTTGCAGCCCAGTGTTCCAATGGCACCAACAATAGCTGAAGCCAACTTTGATATTTTTTTAGGGTAGTTTCAGATTATATCCATTTGTCATGGAGTGATACAATTTACAACACAATACATTTCATATTCTTTTCACCGGATGGAGGTGCAAGAATCCGAATCATTTTTCTGCTTATAATTGCAAGTGAAATAAATACAGAATGACTAAACTGGTTTTGGGAATTGTAAGATCTGTTATTGTTTTTGTGGATGGATGCTTGATGTGCTAAGACGGGTTGGTCAACACTCGGCTAGTTATGCAGGATATTTCATACTGGCTTAGCTGCAGTGGAGCTGGCCTCTTATCTGTTACATCTGTGCTTTATAATTTGAGAAATATTCAGGCCCCAATCATCCCAAATATGTCATCAGGGCACTTGTTTGGTGTCCCTATCATGGGCCATGTCAATGGAGTTGACCGTCGTTAGTTTCATTACCTTGTACATTCATTCAGTGCGATTCTCATAGGCATATTCCCAGTTTGGATACTTTTCTAAGTTGCAGGATCCTACCCAAGATTCAAATATACCGTATCCAACTTGAACTTAATTTGATGAGCCCCACATTAGCCCCCACTTGAGCGATATTTTGAACTTATCAGTAGGGGGATTTGCGGGGAGGGGCACCCTTGTATCGGAAGGGGATTCGAGCTCGGGAAATATTGAACCTATTGGCAGGGGGATTGGGGTTCGGGAGGGAAGGGATAGGAACACCCAAATATTTAAGGAGGGGGATTCGAATTCCCAACCTGAAATATTGAACGGTTGAACCATTCCAAACAGATCAAATTACTGATGGTTAAGCTCAGCCAGCATCATCATCATAATCAGTCATGGTCATTATCATCACCATTTCTATCAGGCACAAGCTCGTACAAGCAAATAATCCAATATCTTGTAATCGAAATAGCAAATCCAATAATAAAGAAAAAGGATTATATATACATACACACACATCAATAATTACATGCTTAATCGTCTAAGCCACGCAATTAACTAAAAACAAGCGTTAATTACATCATAGACGTCACCATCTTTCACATTTTCCACCCCTAAAATCCTACTTTATGAAAAAAGAAAGATAGAAGATTTGGGGCTTTATTACACCTAAGTCGTCGGCTCATAGATCGGATCGGTTCTTGAAATCGGAGGCCAGCCTGGAGGCAATTGATGAGTGGTACATGGCGTCGTGAAACGACTCCGTCTCCATGGTCTTGATCCGGAGCTGCTTCGCCTTCTCCTCCGTGAAGCAACCAGGCGCGAACCGAGATCTCCACGGCTTCGAGTCGGGGCCCGAGTCCGCTCCGCTCTCGGCCTTGTCCCGGGACTCGGTCTTCGAGTGGGAGTCAATGTAGTCGGGTTCGGAGGACCACCCGAATAGGGGGGTCCACCACTTGGACGCCGAGCCTTTCCGGGTAACTGAGTCGGGCTTTCGGTTTCCGGTGGCATGCGGCCCGATCAGGGTGGGCCGAAAATGGATGAGATTGGTGGACATTTTGAGAGAGAGAGAGAGAGAGAGAGAGAGAGAGAGCTTGGGAAAGACGTTGGATTAGGAACTTTGGTTAACAATTACACTTGACAGTTGGAGAGTTAGATTCAGAATTTAAAGGGAAAATTGTGTGGGAAATGGATAAGGCCGGACGCGTGTCGGTCACTATTTTACAGTTCTAAGGGACATGTGGGGTCCACGTACGCTTTGCTAATGACTTTTACCGGCTATTCCGGTCTCCACGTTAGGTTCTTCGGTTTCGATCGTGATGGCGATGTTTTAAAATGAATTGACGAAAATAACCTCATCTTTGCGGATCTTTAATGCCCCAAAGCTCCAAAGATTACGGGGCTATCTAGAGCTATAGCCTCTTTCAATTTTAGTTTACTCTTATTTAGTAAATCTTGATTTCATCTTCTTATATTACGCCAAAGACATTATACGTTGGGAAGGGGTTTGTAGGCCAAAATAATTAAGAATAATTACCTTTATTTACATCCGAAATTCTATGTTCGAATTCAATTTTTCCAAATATCGCCTGTAACAACAAATAGAAGACTCACACAGCCAACTAAATTTCATGTTCATCACAACCGTTGGGGTAAAATATAGAGCCAAAACAAAAGAAAAGTTATGAAAACACGTGAACTAGAAACCAACCTCTAAGTCAGTCTTTTAATATCGATCGCACACATAACATAACAAGTTGTCCATATCTTGAATTTGGTCTTGACCCAAGTTGTCCATATAATGCATGGCTTTCCCTAGGCTTCCTCTTCGCGCATAAGACACGCACGTGTTTCTTCATACAAAAAACAATTTTGTTTTTTTCTTGACAATGCGATATTTTATGAGTAACACGTGAACAATTATTCAAATCAGGCCCAAATTGCAAGCCCAATAAACAAACAATACCTTGAACTTTGAAGAGATGAAACAGAATCATGGGCCCAGCAAACCAAAATACAGCAGTAATATCACAAAAACAGTCATTTTATAGTGAGCCCTCACTATAGAATTCTTGCACAAAAATAAGCTGAAGCTTTGCTATTCTTGCCAATAAACTTTCCAATTAGATACGAAATATGAGTCATTCTATAGTGAGGGTCTTAGGTAAGGTCCTTAGATGATACCTATTTTTTAATCGTTTGATCAAACTAGTTAGCCGTTGAATTAAATTGATTAGTTTGGTGCTAGCTCTCAAATGCTCAAGTAGAATTCTATAGTGAGGGGGCCTTAGATGAGACCATATCTCTTAACCAATTTGATCCAACGGTTAAGAAATAGGGACTCGTCTAAGGCCTCAATATAGCCCTCAATATAGAATTCTACTTGAGCATATGCAAGAATTCTATAGTGAGGGCCTTATATGCGGCCTTTACGTGAGACTCTATCTCTTAACTGTTTGATCAAATTGGTTAGCTTGATCCAACAATTAAGATATATGACCTCACCTAAATGTCATATATAAGGCCCTCATTATAGAATGACTATGATCATATGAGAGGTAGCACCAAACATGACCAAAGAGACTTGTCTATTTTAATTGGATCTGTACAATACAACCATACAAGGCCTAAATTATGTTTGCCCAAAACGGCCTTGGAGTATTTGGGCTTGTTACTATTAAACGACTGCGTCCTAACTCAAACACAGAGTCCTACAGGAGGAGAAGGGGGTTGAGCTTCGGGCTACACACACCGAACTTGCAGCATTGGAATTTGCAATCGCAAATTTCATGTTGCCTGCCAGCTCCCAGTGCCAAATAATTCGAACCTAAACCAAAAATAACAACCTCCTCGGACAGTCATCGTGTTGCATACTTGTCTTTTTCTAAGACAAAAGAAAAAAAAAGAGTTGGCATCATCTTGGGTTTGGTCATTGATGGTGATGATTAATTAATGACAATGTGAAAAGTTGGCTGTTTTCTTCTAGTGCATCCACAAAAATCTCTTGCAAGTCTCAAAGTTAGTTTGAAACTTCGAAGGAAGAAAATGGTGGTAGGCCAGTTTATGATGGTTTAGTTGTGTTTTGTCACTTGTTAGTTGCAGAGGTTTGCATGGAATGTCAAGGAAGCTATCGGGGCCAATGCCAACTTGGTTTGGTGGTCCATAAAACCCACATGGCAAAATTATTCATTCAAACCCATCCATCCCCTATGCCTACGCCTACTCTACCTTAGTTTGAACACAATATTTTCCAGGTTTTGTCAATTTGTTTGTTGGTCAATTTCCATCCAACCCATTAATGGCATGTTTACTAATCCGGAATTGGATTAAGGGGAATTGAATTGAGGAGGAATTGGATTGAGGAGGAATTGGATTGAGGGGAATTGGATTCCGGATTCCTAATAAAGTTGTTTACTAAATCATATGGATTGAGGGGAGTTAGATTCCCAATTCCTATTGAAGTTGTTTACTAAATCATATGGAATTGAGGTAGGAGTGGTATTATTTACTAAAATGCCCACATTTTTTAGTTAAAGTAGATGACATATTTGGAATTTTGAAAATTGTGTGAGGATATAATGGGTAAAAAAGATGAATTCCTAATGGGTGAATTCTCCAGGAATTAGAATACCACCTCCTATACCGGAATTGAATTCCTCCAAAATCAGGAATTGAATTCCTAATTTTGTGTGGGCCCCGCTTACTTTTTCAATTCCTTGATGCAAGTAAACACAGGAATCCTCAAAAATGGAATTCAATTCCGGATGAGAATTCCAATTCCGGATTAGTAAACATGCCATAATAGTCACCCAAAATAAAATATTTTCCTCATTTTCCATTCAATGAACTGATGCAATGATAATGATTTGAGGTTGTCATTTGGGAATTTTGAGGGGTCCCATTGGTCCCTTCGTGTAGCTGCTTTCGTTTCCAAACCCACTCCTTTTTGGTGGGCCTTTTTCTCTCCGACGGGCTCCATAGGCTGACTGGGCTTGTCTCAGCACCTTCTTCAAAATTTTCCAGGACTATCTAATTATATACCCTCCTTGCCCCTCACCCACCGACCAAATGCTCCATCAATCTCCAATTTTTTTTTTTTTTACTTTTTTACTTTTTTCTGCCATATATATGTGTGTAAAAGTTAGGAAACACTCCAATGTAAAAGTTAATTCTCTGTCTTCTGGTCTCCCTCTCTCTATTTTTTTTTTAACTTTTTACTCTCTCTCCGTCTAGACCTGTCAATAGATCGAATTTTAATCCAAATTTGGTGTAATTAATAGGAGATAGATTGGACTTTTCAATCCTATTACAATCCAAATCCAATTATAAATAAATACGGATATGAATTATAATTGATCCGATCCAACTTAACATGATGTATCATTTTAAGAAATTTTAGTAATTGATCCGATCCGAATTATAATTGTTTTTCTATGCTTTATATTAATATTATATATATATATGAGTAATTTTGGTTTTATATGCACTAAGAATACACTTAAAACTAATTTTGATGATAAAATATCAAAAATTAATATAAAAAGTAGATAAATACAATAAAAGAACGAGGGTACTAATGACATTTTGATTTTTTATACATCACACAATAAATCCGATAATAATCCAATCCAATCCGAATCTAACCTGTTTACAAGTCTATCTCTCATATCTCACCTTTTTTCTCCCTTCCTCTTCTTCTCTCCTTCTCTCCTTCTCTCCTTCTCTCCGTCTGTTTCCATCTCCTCTCCCTCTTTCTTTCTTTTTCCTTTTTTCCTTATTCCTCTCTCTGTCCGACAAGCTTTTTGGAATTGACAAAACAATAAAGTAAATTTAGGTTTTAGCCACAAAAAAAACTTTCACTTTTGGAAAAAGCCAAATTTTTTCCAAAACAAACAAAAAAAACCTCTCAACTTTCAAACCAAAGGCATGCAAATGTAAGGAATTCCTTAGGAAATCCAAAAATAAATAAGGGCATTTTTGTCTATTTTGGCTTCTTTTCAAAATATTTCTCTCCTTTTGCCTTTTCCAAAATGTCCCAAAAAAAATAAAGAGAAGCTTTTGGGTGAAGATGCCAATAGAATTTCATTTTTCAAACTTAAAAATAATATAAAATTGGTTTTTGCGGTTTTGCCGACATTGAATGCGATTATCGGTCCAATCGCAAAGTGTCGGCCAGAGAAACGTACTGCAAGGGTTTAGGCCTCCACGACAATGAGCCGTCTCTTTACATTTAAGTTCGAGTTCATTTTCCTGTAAATTAGAGTAGTTTAGTCTATCACTATTATTATTATGTATATAAAAAAAAGTTAGGAAAACACTCATCTGATAGTTACAGAGCATCTAACTCAATTATTTTAGTTACAATTATGAACTTAAGTAGAATGCTAAAAGTTTTGGAATAATATTGTTCTTGGAGTGTTTTGCTTTCGAAGGGTTTACTCACACTTTATAGTCCCAGTGTAACCTAACCTCCAGACTGGGAAAAACAAAAGGGAGAGGTTCACGAGAGTAGAAGTGAAAAGCGGGGGCCAGAGCTTAGAGCAGCAAGAAGTGAGAGATGTCATGGCCTTTTGTGCCCATCATGTATATGTTTCTTTTTTGTTACTCATTGCCTACCGATGTGAGTGCAGCATGCTTTTCTGTTTTCTGAGGCCTAAATTATGGGGCTGCGCCTAAGCTTAACTTTACAAAGGCCGGGATCTACGCCATGCATTGCACATGGTCGGCTGCATATCATAATTGAATCTACAATATTCTCTCCTGTAGCCACAAGCTAAGTCTAGTTCTGGTCAAAAGTGTTAAGACCATTAGAGTTGGATGCTCTTTCAGTCCGTCAGCTAGCTTTTCTCTTCTTCTCTTAATTTCTTTATTTGGGTCAACTAACTCTGTCAAACCCTAAGACGGTGAACATGATTCTACTACCAATAGGAAGAATAATATAAGCTTTTCATTTCTCTTGGCATTAAGTTTTTATTTTATTTTATTCGTAGAGTATGATCAGGGAAGGAATAATTGAGTTTTTGGTTTCTTTTTAAGGCCCAGGGAAGGAAGAATATGCTTCAAGAAATGATGATGAAAAATAAAACCAGGATTTTCAGCTTGCTTAAGACAGAGTGCAAAATGTACACATGTCACAATAAGGTTGGTATGCAATCCACTTTGGCTCAACATAATGAGTAAAAAAACTGTGTGAAACCAGCCCTCAGTATAAGGTATGAAACAAAAATGAGCTTTTATCTGGTCAAATTTTCATGATTTATCGTGCCCATAAGATAGAAAAATTTTATACGCGCATAAACCACTATCAACACATACGCTCTATGGCCTCTCAAGTCTCAACCACGAAAGCACTTGTGACTTGTCCCTCCCAGCAGCAGTCCAGAAGAGACTGGTCCAGAAAAAACCCGTGTGCCTATAAATGCCAAAATGAGGAGCTTTTTAGAACTTTCAACAAAACCACTTCAAAGATATTAGTTTCAACTTTCCAAGATATGGACCCATGCAAAGCAATCAAACTGGGACCAACTGCTTCTTTCGACTTTCCCTTGTACCTGCAAAGTCCCATCTGATACAGAGAATCTCTTAAAACCCTTATTAAATTTTGGCTCCTCTTTTTGCCTACCTCTTGTCTACCCACAACACGCAGCTTCTAGCGTTAAATCATGTGTTGTCATGCATGATGTAATTAACATTTTTGGAAAATTTCAAACGTGTACAAAATTCTCTTGACAAGTTCGAATTCACTTGCTAACGTATATTTACTCAGTTGATCAGTAGTAAATTTGTCCGTTGCACCCAAATTTGAGGCATCCTTCCGTAAGTGAGATTAATTTAGAATAATTTATTAAATTATTACTTGTGTGAAGAAAAAAAAAAATCCGGAATGACCCAAAAATTAAAAGCCGTCCAGCCCAAAGTAACCTGAACTGAAGGTCAACAAAAAATTTCACCCTTATTTAGTTTAATATATAATTAAGTGCAGAAGGTAAGGTAGTTGAATTGGGGTAGGGGGAGGAGCATAGACATTGTTTGGGAGTTGACTTCCATGGATCAGAAGCATGGAACCTCTGATGACAATGACTAGAGATATATGTAATATTCAAGTTCTTTGGATTGCTTACAAAAATGCCCACTTTAAATTTGTTATTTTATTTCTTTTAATAAAAAATTTCCTTCTGACAAAATGTGACCAGCAATAAATTATCTTAATTTCAGTAATTAATTATTGTGATTAGCTAACTCGAAGAGGAAATCATCGCTTCCAACCAGTTTACTTTTTTAATACGTGGGTTAAACCCGAAGAGGATCCTTGATTAATAATAATCACGTGGAAATATGAATCAATACTCAAAATTTTCTGTTTTTAATTGAAATCATCCAATCAAATATAAATCGGTATTTAAGTTATGGGAAAATTCTAAGCGACTTGTCATCATATTGAGATATGTACCATGCAATGAGAGACGTAGATGGAAGGAGGAAGATAAGAAGAAGCCCACGCCAAAAAAAGAAGAAACTATAATAAGAAACAAAAAACTAATTCACCTCCCCTACCTATATATCATGCTCTAAATTAATAGAGGTATGTATAATAAGAAAACCATATCATTTGTATATATAGTTTTTCATACGGTCGGGTGAAATGCATTTGTCAAAGAAGGTACATGTTGAATAAAATATGACAATGGGCTATTTAATTTGTGCTTTTTTAATCAACACATAAGGAAGCCATTCTTTTGAGCAATCATCAAGAACATTGTGGAGGCGCCAATTTTGTTGCTACCGGCCTACCCGCTTTCCTTTTAGCTTATTACCTTTTAGTCCCTAATAATAACATTTTAAAATATTCAATGGTGCAACATTATGGATTTAGTCGATATGACATTATGATTCTCTTCGGATTCAACATTATGGGTTTAGTCGATATGACATTATGATTCTCTTCGGGTTCAACATTAGGGTTGCCCGAAAGGATGTGAAACAATGGTCTAATAATTCTCCATAAACTCTTTAGGAGTTTGATATGGTTCATTTTTTTTTCATATCCACAATATGCTTCTTTGTTTGGCCTTTTGATCCCCTTCAATTGCATTGTATTAACTATGCATCACATTAGGATATCAAACTGTTATATTTTCCATAGTGGTTGGTTACTTTGGCTTCAAGTTGTCGGACTCGGCGTTTGCAATGATATATGCTAATTAACCCGCCCAATACATTTTCAGGATTTAGATTTAATTAATTTTGTCATTCAATAGTGCATGTCGGCTTCCAACACAGTTTTTAATTTGTCTCTGCAGACTGCAATCAACCTTATTTTAAGTGCCAAAAAAGTAGGAACAATACAGAAAAGTTTCTAATCAAATCATTTTCCGAACTGATATTTTTGTTGGGTTTGGAAAAATAATGAACCAAGCCAAACAAATCTAAAATACCTAATAAAGTAAAGATCCTACGAAAATAAATAAAAGATTCCTAAAATCCATGAAAATCCTAATTCAATATGAAGTAGGAAATTAAAAATAAAAGCTAATTTCGGAAACTTGCTTACAAAAATAGTAAAATAAATCAAACAAATTTGGGATCTTTTATTGTGGTTTGGTACCATTAATGAACCCTTATATTTTATTTGATATTTTGGTAAGAAAAAAAGAATATAATTTTATAATTAGAAAGAATAATTAAATGCCAACTTTACTTTGTATGATGGGCACGTATTGAAAGCAAAACACCAAACCTAGGTTCTCCCAGTCCCACCTGCACTGCATGGACTAGGGTTTCGTCGTATTGAGCAATGGGCTGCTTAATTGCATCATAGTCAATTAGCCTGTTACCTTCGTTGACTTTGTTTGACGAGGGAGAAGGAGATGGCCTTCCCTTCCATACAAGCATGTTCCATAAATGGTCATGTACATAACGATGATTGAGATATGCTGCCGGGGCTTATAAGGAAAAAACTGCATTTTCTAGGAACATGGGAGGGAATATTGTTAGGTGTGATGTAACATTTTTTCCAAAAGAACACAGTGGAATATCTATCATAGAATAAAAGTATATCATAAGTTAACATCTAAATAAATATACGAAAATTCAATTGTAGCAATGGTTCCTAAACTTATATACAATACGAGCTACATGTTAATCGCATATTTATGTTCCAAATAAGCCATGCACCAATTAGCTAACACAGTGCTGCCTCGGTTCATACAGTATTGAGATGCATTTACAGAAATTGATTTCGGGAGACCGTCCAATTTTGAGTCATCTCACATCAAAGTGTGAGTGAAGTCGATCATTCCTAAATTCCAAATAATATTAAATCCCTAAATTATTAAACAAAGAAAATTTAAATTAAAAAAATAAAGCTGGGAGGCTCATTGGGACGATGGAGGCACAAACAAGGACACCTTTGTTAGGTTGCATGTCATAAACGGAAACTCATACCTGTCGATTATTCCCAAGCAGTCACAAATGGAAACTCACACCTGTCTCCCTCTGTCCCTCTGTCCCACTGTCCCACACCACACACACTGCCTGTTTCATGAGGTATACAAAGATGTTCCAAATGCTTTTGTTACATTTGTTTATCTCATCACCCAAAAAAACCGAGGTGGATTCATGAAAGTTTTGCTTCTAAAATGGATAGGGCACCGGATATTCGGACTTTAGGCTCTGTTACACTTCCACAACAACTTGGCCACAGGTAGCGTTCGCAATCTTACATCAGCTTCGATTTAGGCCGTACAATTTTGTAACTTCCATCTAACTGTATACACAATTTAGAGGAGAATTTACCAGAAAAAACAAAAAGAATCATGTAAGGGGAATATTTTAGTCGAGGATTACAGGCAAGGGAGTTAGGAATTTGTCATTATGATCGATTGCTTATTCTCCTCGTGTTCTCTTTTTACATATGAAAAAACACTTGGAGGTATTTCATCAAAACACCTTGGGTTCATCTTCGAAAGAAAAACTCAAAATTTACGGGGGTGAATTACAAACTCACTTCAAGTTGATGAGCAAAAGAAAGTTGCTATATGTCCCTCGAGAAAACCTTTGGTCACGTTGCCTGAATGCGTAGTTTGTCCCACCAACCTCACAAAAGATCAAGACCTCTTATATTTTGGTTTCACTAGATCCCACGCGGGTCCCATCCTTATATGAGAGAGTTGGGCCCACTCAAATTTCTCTTTCCTATTCCTCCACCGCTAACGGTTGTCTAGTATCGTCGGAATAAACTCCGCTCAATTTAAGAGAATTGCCTTATACGGTGGCCCTATTCAAACTCTTTCATATCTCTCAACAATCTAATTTATTCGACATCAATCCGGCCCAATATAAGAGAGTTGCCCTTTACGGTGACCCTGCTGAAATTTCTCTCTCCTATCCCTCTCCACCGGTATTGATTGCCTAATTAGTCGTCGTCAACCCCGCGGTTAAGAAATTCTGTCATACAGGGTCAAAAGGGTCAAAAAAAATTCTTCTGTATAAGTGTATAGTAAAGATGGGACGGGCAGAGAGAAACATTGTGTGAGAGAGAGAGAGAGAGAGAGAGAGAGAGAGAGAGTGCAGAGAAGAAGCAAACGGACGTGAGTCGTGACCGTGTGAAGGCGCAATAGCCAAGACCCCGTATAATAAAATATTACAAATCCACAAGGAGTCTAAGCAGACCAGGCTCCTTATTTATAGCACCTGGAAATCAACCAAATATGGACCAACGCTTGGAAACACAAAACCAATAGCCAACGCCACTTGCTGCTGCTGTGACGTCTCTCTGAATTTTCTGATTAACAATGGAGAACAGAAAAATCAGAAGCGTGTTTAGTGTCCCAATGTGTGGTGAAGAACAGCTTGAGCTCTCAAGAGATGGCAGCCAATACAGTCTCTCTACAGGGATTTTGCCTTCGCTTGGTGCAAGGTCTAGCAACCGGAGAGTCAAGCTCAGCCGCTTTATTGTGTCACCTTATGACCGCCGCTACAGGTTCCTCCTTTTCCTCTCTTTTGGTTCTTGGGTTGTCTTTGTTTCTTTCTGTAAATGCTTTTGATTTTTAATTGTGTAGTTGTTGGTTGCATTGACTAAACTGTTTGCTTGGTTATTTTTATGTTACCTTTTCTTCTGGGTATATGTGTTTGAAAAAGAACGGCATTGAATCTCGACGCGTTACAATAACTACTGCTTTGTTCTTCTTTTGTGGTTGTTTCGTTTGTATTCAGTCCCCACTGGGATTTTTGCATCGTTGAATGCATATGAGTCTTTTTTTTTCGAGTGTTATTTGGTTCTCTTTTCTTTGCTTTCTTGTTTATTCATCTCTTCCATCTTTTGTGTATTTAGAAAAGACGAAATTGAATCTTGAAGTGCCTTTTCAGTGATCAAAAGGTTTTGTTTTTTTCTTTTCAGTTTATTATTTTATTTCTTTAAAGTAGGTTTGATTTTACGCTTCTAATAAAGTGGTTGTGGGTCTGTGATGTTTGAATGGTTTTTTTTTGGTCTGAATGATGTTTGAATGGTTATGATAAAGTGGTTGTTGTTAAAAGAATTTCACTGTTATAATTCTAGGGGCCAAAAGTATCAATTTTTTTTGTCAAAAGAAATCTGGGCTGATTCTATGCTAGAATATACGTTTTCTACTCTGAAGGGCTTGACTTTTCTTCACATGAATTTGGCCGAGTTTGGATTAATATTCTAAACTGAAACATTTCAATTGAGACTTTTTTTTTTTAGTTAAAGAAATAAACTTTTTCAATCAGACAAGAGCAGTACGGAATAGGAGGCCTGGAAAACATCCTATTTGACTTGTATAGAAAAGGAAAAGTCTTGAATGCCAATCACTCAACCAAGACATCCTATGTTTTATATTGGAATGACTATATTTTTGTAATGGCTAATATTTCTTGGATTCTCTTACAAGCTGATTCGGTTTGATATGTTTGATGCGTAACTACCAGGTTATTGTGCACAATATCAGTTTCTGTGAGAAAAAGAAATATCTTTTTGCTAAATTTATCTGACTGAATTGGTTTTTGCAGGGGATGGGAAACATATCTTGTTGTTCTGGTCATCTATACTGCTTGGGTGTCGCCGTTTGAATTTGGTTTCCTTAAGGGACCAGGGGGACCGCTCTCCATTGTAGATAATGTTGTCAATGGTTTCTTTGCTGTGGATATTGTTCTTACATTCTTTGTGGCTTACCTGGATAAGTCTACATATCTACTTGTTGATGATCACAAAAGGATTGGTTGGAAGTATGCAAGATCCTGGTTTCTCTTTGATGTCATATCCACAATCCCGTCTGAACTTGCTACAAAGATCTTTCCAAAATCTGTGCAATCTTATGGCGTTTTCAACATGCTTCGTCTTTGGCGTCTACGAAGAGTTAGTGCACTATTTTCCAGGTATGGGATTTTCTTCATACAAGTAGCTTCCAAGTTCTAACTACAGACAGCATATGATTAGAAACTTGGAGTAGCTTTTTCCTTCAGTTGTTTGATTTCGAAAATGAATATCTCAAGAAGAAGTTTTCCTTTGTATTAACTTTCCCATTATTCTTGCCTGAACAGATTGGAGAAAGATAGGAACTATAACTACTTTTGGGTTCGCTGTGCAAAACTTATTTGTGTAAGTAACTTTGATGGTTCTGCGATTATTTACATGAACATAAATGCATTTTCTTACATTGCACCACCATCTTATGGGGATTTGGATGCTATTTTGTAGGTCACTCTTTTTGCCATTCACTGTGCTGGATGCTTCTATTATCTTTTAGCTGCACGTTATCGTGACCCACAGAAAACGTGGATGGGAGTAGAAATCCTAGAAGAAGACATGTGGATTCGATATGTAACTTCAGTTTATTGGTCTATCACTACACTAACAACAGTTGGATATGGAGATCTGCATCCGGTCAATACAAGGGAGATGATCTTTGACATAGTCTACATGCTCTTCAACCTGGGATTGACATCATACTTAATTGGAAATATGACCAACTTGGTTGTCCACGGGACCAGTCGAACTAGAAAATTTGTGAGTAAATCCCTAGTCGCTAAGTGCAATAAAATTAACTAAATGTGAAAATCTTATTTTATGTCGCTACTATTTTACAGAGGGATACATACAAGCTGCCTCCAGTTTTGCGCAGAGGAACCAACTGCCTGGCCGCCTGCAGGATCAGATGCTTGCACACTTGTGTCTGAAGTTCAGAACAGACTCAGAAGGACTGCAGCAACAAGAGACTCTTGATGCCCTTCCTAAAGCCATCCGCTCAAGTATTTCACATTATCTTTTTTACTCTCTTGTCGATAAGGTGTACTTGTTTCATGGGGTTTCAAATGACTTGCTTTTTCAGTTGGTAAGTTCAAACCAATCTCAAAATTTTCAATTAAATGCTTCTTTCTCCAGTGGACCTGTCCACATTGTTTGAAGTATCGCTATGTAGTACATAGATGTTTGATTGATTTTTTTCTTCTTCTTCTGAATTCAAAGGTGTCAGAGATGAAAGCCGAGTATTTTCCTCCCAAAGAAGATATAATCTTGCAGAATGAAGCACCCACTGATTTCTACGTACTTGTCACTGGTGCTGCGGTAATAATTTCACCTTTCTTTTTTGTCAAGTTTCAAGGGAATTATCAATTTTCTATACTCTTTGTTCGAGTTTATCTTCTGAATAATCTACTCTTATGTTTGAATTACTTAACAGGATTTAGTGGTTCTCAAAAACGGAACTGAACAGGCAAGTCTAACACTTGAATAGAATGGACATCTTTTCGCGTTTTTTAGTTCCATTGACCTTGGTGGCTGTGATAAATAAGATTTTAAGCAATTTTATCCTAAACAATTGCAGGTCATTGGCGAGGTAAAAGCTGGTGATCTTATTGGTGAGATTGGGGTGCTCTGTTATAGGCCACAGCTCTTTACAGTTAGGACCAAAAGATTGAGTCAGCTACTAAGGCTGAACCGTACTGCTTTCTTAAATATCGTTCAAGCTAATGTTGGAGATGGAACTGTAATTATGAATAATCTCCTCCAGGTGAGTTAGTTTGGTATAACCTTGCTATATCTGATCCATAAGTTGAAAAAAATTCTTTGGTTTCTAGTGATGAAGAATTTTGACATGTTATTGCCGTTTCTTTCTCGGTGGGGCAGCATTTGAAAGACGAAAAGGACCCAATAATGGAGGGAGTTCTGTTGGAGACAGAGAACATGCTAGCTCGTGGTAGAATGGACCTACCTCTCAGTCTATGCTTTGCAGCAAGCAGAGGAGATGACTTGCTGTTGCATCAGTTGTTGAGACGGGGTCTCGATCCAAATGAATCAGACAACAATGGGAGGACAGCTCTGGTTTGTGAAATCCTGTGCTCCTGATTTTACATTTTTGTATGTTTTTGTAATGCATTAAACTCTGGATATAATGATGCTAACATTTTACACATCCTCTTTTGTTGTTTGAAAAACCAGCATATAGCATCAGCCAAAGGAAGTGAGAACTGTGTGCTTCTTCTACTGGACTTTGGGGCAGATCCTAACAGTAAAGGTACCAATGTATTGACTTTTATTGCTTGCATGGTCTTTTTAGTCAACTGAACTGTCATTTAGAAATACTCCAGTTTTCCACCTACATGTTTGACCATTGAGAAATGGCCTCACCTGATGTTGTTGAATTGTCATATCTAAAACTCTAGTTTTCCATTCCCTTAATGGCAAGATAGAATATTATGCTTGTTGATTTTCCCCTTATTAAACTACTTGATAAAATTATTTGCTCCATTTCTTATCTTCTTTTTTTGTCTTTTTTATATATGTATGTAATTGAAAAAAAGGGTTGACTTCATAATCTGATCCAATACGAATGCATGTGCTTCCCACATCTTGCTATTTGACAAATTTTTAAGTTTATTATTACTAATACAATACTAACCCCATTTGAGAGCATCTGTTCATCTTATCCTCATCCTTTTTAACATGATATAATATGAAAATGTCGGTGTCTCGTTCCTCTATTTTATTGAAACATGCAAATATGTTGCTGCATTATTCAGTGTCAAGGAAGTCAATGCGAATGGCCTTATCTTTTTTCGAGAATGGTTCGTTTGTTGACTTCTTGAAACTATTTGCAATTGAATCTTCTGGTGCGCATGCGTGTATACGTCCTGTTTCCATTATTGGATAATCATAACCATTTCATAGGGTCGGTCATATTCTTTATAGTCCACATCAAATAGCAGAATTACTCAAATTATATTCTTTCTTAATTGCACGTAAAATTTAGTTATTTAATTGATCCAGTCTAGTCCTCCTTATCAAACCGCGGGATAAGGGTAAATGGTTCAACAATAACTTGACTTTGTTTCGTACTTTGACAGACACAGATGGGAATTCGCCACTTTGGGAGGCAATTCTGAATGGTCATGAACCAATTGCCAAGCTGCTGCAAGACAATGGTGCAGATTTCAACTCTGGGGACGTGGGTCAATTTGCTTGCACTGCCATCGAGCAAAGCAGGGTGGACTTGCTCAAGGAAATCGTTGGACACGGAGGTGATGTCACACGACCTAAAGCCAATGGAACCACAGCCCTCCATGTTGCAGTGTCAGAAGACAACGTTGAAATCGTCAAGTTCCTGTTGGACCAAGGGGCTGACATTGACAAACCAGACCTCCATGGCTGGACCCCAAGAGCTCTGGCAGACCAACAGGGACATGAAGACATAAAGAACCTTTTCCACTCAAGGAAAGAAATATCCAAATTTCTTTCTGTTACCACTCCCGAGCACCAGCAGAATGGAACCCGTTTCATTGGAAGGTTTACAAGCGAGCCAAACATCCACCCTCCGTCCCAGGACGGCTCATTTGCAGGAGCAGACGGAGGACCTTGGGGACGAAACCGGCCACGGCGCAGGACTAATAACTTCCACAACTCACTCTTTGGCATGATGTCAGCTGCCCACACCAGCGAGAAAGACTTGTTTTTCGCGATGAAGGGGACGAGAAGTCCTAAGAGTAAAAACTATGGGAGTAACCCTGCTAGGGTGACAATTAGTTGCCCTGAAAAGGGTGAAGTTAAAGGGAAGCTTGTGCTGCTTCCGGTGAGTTATGAGGAGTTGCTTGAGCTTGGTGCCAAGAAATTTGGCTTATCACCGGCTAAGGTCGTGATCAAAGAAGGAGCTGAAATTGATGACATAGATGTAGTTAGAGATGGTGATCATCTTATGTTTGTAAGCGCTGGTGAATCACAACAAGAACCTGAGACGCAAGATTCTCCAATTCAAGGAGATTAACATATTGGGTTTTGAGATGGATAAAAAAAAAAATAGGCCGTGGCTAACCTTTGTTTTTTGGGTCATATTTTCTCCATTTTTTAAATTTTTTTTGGAGGAAAATCAATGTGACAACAAATGTAGGGCTCTACATGTTTCTAGATTCAGTCACTAAAGGCTGTAATGTAGGAAAATGAAATGTCTATAAATTGTAAACTTTGTGTACGTATTCAATGATAATTAATCAATGGGCTTGTAAAAATTGATTAATCCCAAAATTATATCTTCTTGCAAATGAGAAACTTTCGAATTTGATTTTTGTGGTGAACGGTTAAATCGCTGGATTTTCACTGCAGTTTATGCAAGCACAGCTCCAGTTCAAAGGAAGGAGCCATGGCAGATTTTTTATACTTTGGTTGATAACAGGACGCTACCTTGAGATCAAGATCGGTAGCTTTTGAAGAAGAAGATAATAGTAATTTGGGTTATGTATTAATTATCCTATAATCCTACCAACCCCAAAGAGTGGCCGAGGGTGGAGAACAGATGGCAGCATTGAGGTAAAGCATACAACACCAGCCTAAAATCCACTTCATGGAAGACAAATACACGCAGGCTTCATAGGACTCGGGAGGAGACAAGTCCAAGAATATCCAAACTGGTACAATATCAGAGCAGAGCAAAATCATAAGAGACTCGAGAGTATAAAACTACTGCACAGGTGGTCACATTTTGGTGAATTCAAGGAAGAATGAGACTAAAATCTTTTCCTTCTCTGCTCCTTTAACGTCAAGCAAATACACATCGCCGATTTCATTACCTGATAAATTTATTTTACCTCCTCATCCATCACTACAACAACTTGAGCATTTTCAGACGTGCTTCATGTTCTGGATCCAATTTTGGTGGGGTATAACATCCATGAAGATCCTCCACTATGTACTCCTGCAAAATTTTGAAAAGATAAGCACTCTTGGACTTCTGAATGATGCAATATCTCAACAGTCAAAAGTTGAGAGATTATAAGTATCCAGACCTGCACAGGAGAAGAGCGTCTAAGACTAACCTTTGTGAGTTCCCTCTTGGTCAGGATGTGATAATGTCTCTGCCAGATCCTCTGAATAGCCATGGTAGCAGCAAGGAAACCATAAGCTATGCCAAGTATGGCAAATATGACAACAAAAACGATAACTAAGGCAAAGCAAGCCTCCATAGACGCAGGGAAACAATCCAAGATTCCCCAACCATAACAACAATTCTGGCAGCCAGCCATTCTCGGGTCATTGCTATTGAGGGATGAACAGTGTAGTATAAGCCCAAAAAATCCAAGCAGCACAAAAAAGGCCAGTACCCCTGGTATTTACAAGTGCACAGTGGCAAAAGTAGAAATGTTTTTAATACGAGGCCATAGATGTAAGAGATTGATAACAAGTGCATTATTCATTTGTTTCTATATTCCTTCTCATATAAAAAATGGTAGAAGTAGAAAGCCTTGACACTGTTATACCAAACAAGATGATACGACCAGATTTTCCATATCAACAAAAGATATTAACAGAAAGCAAAATCAAAGCACAGCCTGTAACAAATTTACTGATTACTAACATAACTGACAATTAGCTTTCACAGTTTCTACTATTATGAAGAAGGCAAGGCCAAAACGGTGGGAACGGGGGAGTCATTGATATTTCTTAGCAATGTCCAAAATATTAGGTAGAAACAGCACAAAGATTGATGAACCAAAATTACTTAATGTCTTCGGCACACATCTGTCATTGATATTTCTTAGCAATGTCCAAAATATTACTTCAAACAACAAAAGACTTTTATGCTTACTGAACAAGAAATGGCAAAGAAAATAGCACAACTGTCTTTATTCTATCAGAAACTAAAAATTTCCCTAAGATCTACGATTCTGACATATTCGATGCCAAACATTAAGTAGCAACAACTTCTCGACCCAGTAAACTGTCTCATGTTTGTTATTAGATATGAGCATTATAAAAGAATTGATCCAAAACTTGCTTCAACTGAATTGTTAGTCATATACTTTTGAAATGTGAGCACCAGAGTCAGAAAAAACTCTGAACTACATAAGTTTTTCAAATAACATTTTAAGGTGTAAAGAGTTTACCTATACAATAATAAAATGGTATAGGATGTTTTGACAAGATACGATCCCAACCATCACTAAATGAATTCCTGAAGGCACCATCTTTGTCCATGACATACGCAAAGCCACCAATTGCAGCAATTACCTGGATAAAAGTTAATCAGAGACAGGCAGAGGGTTATTATTGCCTTTCGAGAAAAAAGTATACCACAAGAATTACAACAGAAAAAGAAAGTAAATAAATGCCAGAAACGAGAACATAACTGCTTAATTAATTAAAGAATGACATTGTGTAGGAACCCTTTTATGGAACATAATCCAAAGGACAATTGCTTACTGATTGTACAGCTAAAAATACGAGGAAAACATCCCTTGCCACAAAAACTCTGAATTTTATTTTACGCCAAGAATTGTCCTCATATGATTCAACTCGAAGGTGAAATTGGGCTTTGCAAGTTGTGCAGTGTGAGAAAGCAAATCCCTCCTAGAAAAAGCAGAGGGAAATTCAGTAAATAATAAAATAAACTGCTCACTTTAAGAAAAAGGGAAAGGCAATTTCCTCACTGTAAGGAAAAAAAAGAAGAGGTTATTTACCTTAACAGAGCGCCAGTGGTCAAGACAGGAGCTATGAACAAACTGCTGGGTGCCTTTACACATGCAAGGTGAAATCAATTCATCCCCTGAAAAGTTAAACAACAGTAATCAGGCCAATAAATATGCCTGGGCAGCAATGAGTGCATCATGACATACATTTAAAAATATATATAAAAAACTCGGAATCCCCACCCCGGGACATATGAAGATTACAGTTTTCCCAAATGGACTAAATTACTGCAACCTACAAACATAGACTAACACCACACAAGATACAGTCTTTCCAAGTTCCCAAGTACGATTAAAACACAACAATTTAAACCACAAAACAATAAACAATATTCATGAAGAAAAGAAAAATCAAATTAAGCTTAATATCTTTACGCGAGATTGACCTGGTTCAGCATCGCTTTCAAGACAAATGCGACAACAGGGAATGGAGCCAGACTCGAGGTCTTCATTGTAAATCTCAGTCGAGCTTCCAGGTGACGAATCTTCCTGGTTCTCTAGCAGAGGGTCCACGTCAGTAGGGTCTCGTTCCCTTTCACCTGCTGGCTCTAGCTGCACTTCTCCTTTCATTGATCGGCCTCAGAAATCGTTCAAACCACTGAAACAACTCCCAATTACAGCAAGCAAACATCAAAAACCTAAACTTTGTCAAAACGCAAAACGCAATAAGAGAAGGGCTTCAATTCAATTCAAGTGCAATTCGAATCTCTGAGTGAGCATTTGTTTCTTCTACACAAGTTTCTCAGCGATTCCAATGGAAACTCAAAAATTAATTCATGAAACAATTTGCGATTTAATTTTAAATAAATACCTGAATTTTTGCAGAGAATTATCAAGGCAAAATCGTAAATCGGTGATTTTACGAAATCGAGACGTATAGGCTGTTGAAGGATTTTGATCTTTTCTATACGACGCGCGGTGCGTACTGCGCGCCTGGATGACTTGACTGGGTAAACTTGGGTTCTGTTTTCTATGGGCCCCATGGAGTTCTTTATGTGGATGGATGGGCCTTGAGGCTGAATATTGGGCCACTTGACCCGCTTCAGTTTCCATGTCTCTAAACTTCAATTCAAAATTTTGTGGACATATTTTTGGAAAAAAGAAAAATTGGATATTGATAAGAAAGTAAATAAAGTAGCAAAATATTAAAGCTAAAAGGAATTATATTAGTTTTCATATCCATAACTTGGCTTAAGAGATGGGATCCATACGTGGTTATGAATTGAGTCATATACACACACAGTTTTTCTCTAATTTGAACATTCAGACTGTATTAAAGTCCGGTTCTCTAGACTTAAGTTATTGTCTATTGCCATCAATGAATTCCTTGGCTCCATTGATCATGGTAGACATCAAACTGAGCATCCTACCCTCTCTAATGACAACCAGCATCATCTTTGGAACCCCCCTGCCCCTCCCTTTGTCAAAGTCAACGTGGATGCATCATGGAATCCAAACTCAAAGAGGGTTGGCATTGGTATCCTAATTAGGAACACTCATGGAGACTTTATCAAGGGTTCATCCATCCCATCAGTGGCAAACTCTGCTATTGAGGCTGAGGCACAGGCTTGTCTTGAAGGCTGTAGGCGCGCTGCTGAGTTGGGTTATCATCATGTAACTTTTGAATATGATTGCAAGGAAATAATCTCTCCTTTGAAGGGCCCCTTATCCAATGGAAGGTGGGAAATCTATCATATCCTAAGTAATGTTCGAGATGTTTTGAACTGCTTCCAGACCTACGTTTGGACGTGGATTCCTAGAACCGCCAACCAAGCGGCAGATCATTTGGCAATGTTTGCCATTTCGAGGATGAGCTCGGAAGTATGGGTCAACCGACCCCCATCCTCTCTAATGCATATCTTGAACAAAGATGGTTTACCATGCCCCCCAAGGAGTGCTTAATGTTTGCGGATGTGTGGGCTTCTCGACGTATCCGGTTGTCTTATGACTACGTCTTTCTATTAGTCCTCCTTCCATGCAGCTGTGATGTTTTATTTCCTGTTGTTCGTTGTGCCTAGCTGCTATATTGGATGTGTACTTCTCTTGGCTGTTTGCCTTTTTATGAAATTCCATATTTCAGACCCAAAAAAAAAAAAAGTTATTGAAAAAGTGCAATGTTGGTTGCAGATTGAAACAGTCGTGCCGTGATTGAATAGCGCACCAATGACTGCAATATGAAGTAAGAAATGTATTCTTTATTTTAGTTTGCATCAAAGTACGTATATTCTTTGTACATTTTTTGCATTTTGTCAAAAGAAAGTAATCAAAGGAGCAAAACAAGTATTAAGAACAAGAAAAGTAAAATGTGCGTAATTTCCTGTATGTTTCTAGATTGTTATAAAGCTACACAAAAAAACACGAACTAGGTAGTGACTTTTACACAAACGACCGTAGCTTGGACGTGTTGACTACGTACGTGCTTGGTTAGATAGATGGTTCCAAATTTGATTTGAATGCTCAAAAAGTCATCATCACTATCAGTCTTTGGAATATTTGACTGGTGTGGAATTTACTTGGCTTTCCCTTTACATGACCTGACCCCCATTCATTTCCACGCACCCAAATTCCTCACAAGTCAAGCATCCCACATGCAGCTGACACAGACACCTTGTGGATTTATCTAGCCCAGCCCAGACCTTTTGCATCATTGCATGACTCCATCTCCACGCCCCCATCATTTGAGTACCCTTCTGCGTCGTGTCGTGTGTTATCTTAATTTGTTTTGTGTTTTTTACTGCTTGATGCGAGAAATATGAAAATTCCATGTCAAATAAATAAATGAAGGATGAGAGAGAGAGGGAGGGATTATAGCAATGATTGATTCAAGTATTTAATTCCCACCAAACTTAGAGGAGAAATTGACAAAGATGGTTTCGTAGCTTCCAAAGCGCAGCAGCAAGCGGGAAATTTCCGGGATATAATATGAAAAGTAATAAATATTTAATGTATAAGAGAAAATGAAAATGACATATTTTTGTAGACATTTGCTGAATATTTCATTACAAGTAACAATGACCAATAATCAATATATATATAACTAGAATACAAAAGCACATGAATTTTCTCCGCCATCTCCTGCACCTTCCACCACTCATCACAGGGTCCCTTGCACACATGACATGATTGAAAATTCAAGCCCACCCCAGACCTCGTCATTTCTACGTTTCCCACATCACACCCTGCGTAAAATAAAATAAAAAAATAAAATAACCATTAAAATGATCACCCACCGTATTTATGGAGATAATAAAGAAATGAATCCGCTTACTGTTGGAACTCAATGTTGATTGATTTAGCCGTTGAATTTGCGATGGCTCCGAAAGCTGTTTGGGACAAGACCATGGTGGTGGCGGGAGCCGATGGCTCAGAATTAACAGAGCCGACATAATCCACGATTCTGATTTGAATGGTCTTGTCGGGAACACACGTCCCCGTTCGTGCAGCGCTTATGCACCTCACCAAGTACTGCCTCCCGCAGGATGCCCCATTGTCCCATATTCCGTCTCCAGCCGCCGCAAATAAGTTGCTCGAAGGAAACTGGGACGAATCGCTGCCGTAACACGCCGTCGCTACATATGTAAAAGAAAAAAAGCATTACATAACATACATGTGCATCGAGGTAAGGTAGAGAAGAGAACATAGATATAAACATGATGGGGAAAGGATATATAAGTAAATATACGTGGGATGGGATGGGACGTTAACTTACGTAAATATGGAGGAGGGTACTGTGCAGCAGAGCCCACGTCAGCGTGAGATGTGTGCAAAAGGTGTACAAGGAAGAGGATGAGCAGGGAGACCCATTTTTGTGGTTGCGCTCTCGACATTTTTGCAGAAACCAAAAGGGTCTGGAATTTGGAGGATAAGCTGTTTTATTTATTTATTTGAATGACCAAGAGCATTCAAAGTCAACGTGCAGGTTTAAGTTGGAAGCAGGCTTTTAAATTAGAATAATTGACGGCTGTGGGCCAGACACTTGAATTATTTAAATAATAATTACGACACCGCCAACTCACCACGCGGCTTTAGCCGTAACGTATCAATTTGAACTAACATCGCACGTTGATTACTGAAATGATTTGAACTAACATCGCACGTTGATTACTGAAAAAGAGTATTGATTTGCAAATCATTCCAACCTCATGACACATTAGTAGTATATGTGAAAATTTTCCCTCCCATTATAACTTAAACTATTACTTGTATTAAAAAAAAAATTATATTCATATATGTATTAAATTTGTACTTGTATATTGTATTTATATATATAATATATATATATGGGCAGTTCTTGCACCCATACGAAGATTTGACTAGTGATTTTATAATTCATTTGCCATATGCACTTTCACATGCCAATAAATCGGATAGCCGATCGTAATCTTATCAATCCCATTGAGAATTGACCCAATGATTGCTCCAGTATAAAAATCAATATGATATGTGGCACAACTTGTCTACTGAAGTTCTCCTGGATCAGTCATCAGTGTCAGAGATAATGGAGCTAATCAGATAATCAAGTCTAATAATCACTCGACTAGGGGGTAAATTTTAGGGTTTTACCCAGCATTCAATTTGATTGGAAGGAACACGGGTGAATCATCATCCCCAAATCTGATTCAATGCATTTAACACCACAAGCAACATAAAAAATAATTTCAAGTGAAGAATATTTATATAAACCTAAAAGTTTAAAACGAATACCACAAGTCCACAGCTCTTTTAACTTTCAAATCAGGAAAGTGGTATGTATGCAACTAAAAACTCCCCCACCAAGCAAGCAAAATGCAAAGCATAGTAGCAACAAAGGCAAGACGGCCATGCTTGCGTGTATCCTCTTCTTAGAATTTCACTGCCCTTTAAACATCTGTCTTTTACGCCTACATTGCCTCCCAAGAACACCACCATAGTGTGCATAATTACTTCCACAACTTGCGCAATGACATGTTCTTCTCGGTCTCCTTCTTCATTACCTTGGCAACTGCCATCTCAAAATCTTCTTGTGTCACATGAACTCTTCTCTCCCTCAAAGCAAACATCCCCGCTTCTGTGCAAACAGCCTGCATGGCGGAAATAGAAAGCAAGCGTAAAGATTTGATACTGCACACAAAACCTCGATTAGTTATAAACCACTGAGGAAAAACGAAAAAATTACCTTCAGTTCTGCACCAGATGCACCATTCATCTTCTCTGCAATCTTCTTCAAGTCAATTCCACGCATTAAATTCATTCTTCTTGAATGGATTTTCAAGATATCCCAACGAGACTGCAATTTTTTAAAGGCATTACTAAGTATTGTATTCATCACGACAGATAAAATAGGCAATGCCAACCATCAAAAGTATTATAAAAATGAAAGTTTAGTACATGCACTCTGCTAAGTGGACTTAGTATTGCAAAAATGAGAAACCATTTACTGCTGACCAACCTCAGTTGATGGCATACGGACAATCAATATAAAGAGTAAACAGAAATCTTGACCTCTGAATATATAAACCTATTGAAAACATTAATCCTAGTATAGCGACTGGAACATACCTCTTCATTAGGATTTGGGAATTCAATCTTCCTGTCAATTCGTCCTGGCCTAAGGAGGGCTTGATCCAGAATATCGATACGATTTGTGGCCATTAAAACCTGTCAAGGGATGAATTTAAAGATGGTGGTGGTCAGATAAATAATAACGTTCAGAATTATTATATTGTGTTTCAAACCAGTGAATCCACATCTGTTCAGTACCTTGATCTTGTTTGATGCCTCAAATCCATCCAACTGGTTAAGAAGCTCCAGCATAGTCCGCTGCACCTCACTGTCACCATTGCCACTACCAGATTCCATACGAGCAGATCCGATACTGTCGATTTCATCCATAAAAATGATAGATGGAGCGTGTTCCCTGAAGGAAAACCCAAATTAAAATAAAGTGAGCAAATGGTAAGCAAAAAGATGGGAGCAAATCAGATTAGAAAATGTAAGTGCATGAATCCCATAATCATTATGGAGGCTTAACAAGAGGTAGATCATTGAATGATTACAGATTCATCCACAACCCAGATCTTTACAGTAGAGAAAGATAAACATATAATCCAGAGTTCAGGGACACCCTATAGTTCCTTTTGTTTCTTCAAGGTGCCACAGATCGGATGAACATACATGCCTCGGACAATCCGAAAGTATGACTATTTTAATAATACTGACAGCCCAACATTACAATTATGGGTAAATAGCTTATTCTAACTTAGAATTTCCCTCCACGAATTAAAGCCTCAACAGCAAATCTGAGCATAGAATAAGTTAAAGTTCAACACATAGAGCAACAGAATTTTAAATCACGGCAACAAAAGTAACATGTGCACATAGAAACAGAAACCAAAACCAATCTCAATAACAATAGATCAAAACAAACCTGGCCATGACGAAAAGTTCTCTAACCATTCTAGAGCCTTCCCCAATATATTTCTGAACTAACTCCGAACCAGAAACCCTGATGAATGTGCAGTCAGTGTGATGGGCCACAGCCCTAGCCAACAGTGTTTTCCCAGTGCCAGGTGGCCCGTAAAGCAGCACGCCCTGTTGTATTGAAGAGTGAGTCACAGGGCACAAATGTAACAGTTAGTGCCTATCTAGTAAGCAAATAATCAAACATAACAACTTGGCAACATAGTTCTACCTTTGGCTGAGCTATACCAAGACTCTCGAACAATTCAGGATGTTTAATTGGAAGTTCAATGACCTGGAAAAATGATTATATGTTATTTACAACACATGTAGAAGAAAGTGCAGAAGTAAAATATCACACAAATCCAGCAAGCAATGAAATGCGATTTCAGAAAGTAGGAATGTGCAGAAGCAAAACCTCCTTTATTTCTTTGATTTGCTGATCAAGACCACCAATCATATCATATGTAGAATCAGGAACTTTTTCAACTTTCATAAGGTTAACCAAAGGATCTACTTTGCTGGGCAAGATCAAATGAAGAACATAGCTGTCATTGCGGAGAGCAACTCTTGTTGATGGCGTGATCTTTGTGACATCAATGTTTTTATCAATATCAACGACATATTTCCCTTCTGGATGAACCTGGAAATCGAAAAGACATGAAGTGAGTGAAAAAAGCATCAAGGAATTTGGTTAGCATAATTAATGAATGGTCTGTAATTAAGACAAGAGTACATAATATCAACTTGATGTTAGCGAAGAATGTAAAACTACTTACCTTAACCAAAACCTTGTTCTTCCCCATCACTTTAACAACTTCCCCAACATATGATCCAGGCTCCTGAAGCAGCTGTAGTTCTTCCCTGAGCATTCTCACTGTTCAAGTTGCAAAGTTAGATAAATTTAATTGATCAATCCAATAGTTCCAACTTGACTTACTACAATATGTATAATGAATGGATAATAAATATGGGGAAAAAAAAGGCTTCAAGAACTCCATCAAAACCAGATCCACATTTCATATTCGCATTGCAACAAAGCAGAAACACTGATTAAATGACATCGTGATTGGTACAACCAAATAGATATTGCTTACTAGCTTAAGCACATAACAAATAGATGCTTTTGTTAGAAAATACTGTTAAATCCTCCGAGTGATATTTTGACTACATATGCATTCATTTTATCTTCTATGGTATTTATACTGGATTAGCTTCCTCCAGTTAAACTGGTTTGATTTTCAGCATTTATTCTTTATAATTACTCTCGGACAACAAATGGGAATATGACTGGGTTGTTAGAAATGTTACTTCACTCATCAACAAACTCGGTGTCAGCAAGCGCAATTCCTATATCCACAAAAATTAGTACCAAGTATTTCCTCAAACAAAAGAATGCCATAATTCAGATTGGAAAAGACTGAAGTCTTCCCTTACTATCTCGAATTACTCTAGAGAATTTGTTGAATCATCTTCCTCGTCAAAATCTACATTCCCATATACTAGTAAACTCGCCAAAAATAAAATCTTTACGCTTGTTTTCATCAAATTATAAGTACCAATAACCAACACCACTGTGTCAGAATCAAATAAAAAAACATACAATAGCCGAACTACAAAAATCCACCACAATCGACAATTGACTAACCCAAACCCAAAATTTCCTCCAATTATGTAAAGAAAACCCATAAGAAAAAATTAGGGTTAGCGCATCACAGGTGTGAATTAGAAAACAAATCGATCGAACCTCGGGAATTGAGCTCGTTACGCTGAGCTTCGAGACGATTGAGGTTGTGGGTCTTCTGGCGGACCTGGAGCTGAAGCTCGTGAATGTGCTGGAGATAGTACTGCCTGAGCCCCTCGCCTTGCTTGGTGGCCTTGGCGGAGCAGGCCTCCTCCGGCACGGCCTCCGGGTGCTTGATCTCGACTCCTACTGCAGCCATTGCGATCCTTTTCTTGCGACAAAAACCTGAGATTTGTGAATTTTGGAGAGCTTTTTTATGCTCCTCTGCCAATTTGGGTTTTATAAAGAAGGGAGGTGTTTGGTGTTGGTGTCGGTCTATGGGCGAGGCTGTGTTCGTGTCGTTCAAGAATTCATATTTCTTTTGGTTCTTTTGTTTTTTATTTTCCTTGGGTGTAAAGGATTGCTACGCAATGCCCCGTTTGTGATTTTGGGTCGAACTTTGATTGGGTCCAAAGCAATGTGGGCCATAATTTTATCTTGTGGCCTCTCTTTGGAGGCCCAATTCATTTGCTACGAGGATTAACTTTTTTCTTTTGTTAAAGGGAACGGCAATAGATTGTATTTATAATTTAGGTCAAAAGGTCATTAGTTACAATAATCAATACAAATACATGAAAAAACCATACATATACCTCAACTAACCAAACTATTACTGCAACTACAACATTTTAATTATCGCAAGTATAAAATACAAGTATATACTATAAAACATGCAACAAACTCATAAGAAGTTAACTCACTTATTACAACTGAAAAAACTAAAACAAAACAAGGATATAAAAGTCGACCTACCACCACGTCATCACCAAGACTGCCAAGCATCCACCAAACTCAACTAAGACGAAGGCATTAGAGGGAATGAGCGAGGATTAGAATGGAGAGAGGATGGGAATGTTTGTGAAGGTAAGGAGGAGAGCGAATGGGAGGAGGAGAAGGAACTAGGCCTCCGATTCCCAAAGAGGACGACAATTGAAACGTTTCTCTCTTTAGGGCTTTGTCTGTGTGAACTTATAATCATGGATTAACTAATGTTTGTTTGTTGTCAGGACAAGAGATATTTGGTGAGAGGGAATTCAATCATAGGACCTTGGTGGAGGAGTAAATGCTCTTAACCTTAAGCTACAAGTCCCTTGCGATAATTAACTCCTTAGTTTAACTATCATTTAAAACGGTTCGATTTTGTTCTAAAAGAAGTGTTTAATTTTAAACGTTTTGAAATATTAATTGCTTATCTCATAACAACTCAAGATCATCTTCAATAAACAGTCATGAACAAAAAATCATGAAAGAAGATAATTAGATCTTATTGATAGTTCATCAAAATAAAGTTTTGAATTTGAATTTTGCAAGGAAAGAATCAATAATAGAAAGTGCCTCGGATGCTTAAAATTCACGATTTTTATAATGAATGATGTTACAAATTGAAGTGAATTATGACCATTCGTTGATGCATTGCCAGACTCAAATACATTAATAATCAAACCATGAGATGTGGTGTGGTGGAAGCTCACCTCATCCCTTAACCATGAGGTTGGGAGTTTGATCCCCGCCCATGGGAATGGAGCACATTTCGTGGCCAGCTGTTTACCTCCTTTGTGAGAGCTCCCGCAGCGAAAGGGATTAGTCACTACTGTCGGCGGTGGACACCCTTGGGTCTAACAAAAAAAAAATACATTAATAATCAGGACTTGCCGAATACGCGCGTGGCAATATCTCTTTCCATAATTTAACTAATGGGTCATAATCAAAGCTAGACCAGGAGAATATTTTTAGTGGCTGGGTTGTACGGATCCGGGCCAGGAAGCCCATCCTGAGGAATAGAGATCCAGAATCTAAGAAATGGAGCAAAAAGCCCAAAAGGCGAGCCTATAAAAAGCAGAGCGTATGCCCAAACTTGCGCTTGCGCCTAGCCCTTTGTTAGTCACACACAGCTCTGTTCTGTTCTCTAACATTTACGTTTTCTTTTAGATTTTCAATTTAGGTTTTTCTGTCTGTAATTTGCATTAGATTTGATTCAGTCAGAGCCATTGTAGAGGGTTAGGAGGTGTGGATTCTTTTCAATTTCTTTACTGTATCGTTTCCCACCTGTGTCAAAATACCGCCATTTTCTCGCTCCAAAATCAACATCTTTGTGTACAATAATCCTAAATTAACACCCAGAGACTTGTCTCAAGGCAATTTTATCCTTGACTGCTTGTTTGATTACGCTTCAATTTGTATAGAGAAATAGAAACCTGTTAAGGGTTAGGGTTTTTTTTCTTTGAATTTTTGAGATACAGATCAAGAAAAAATAAAAAAAATAAAAAAGTTTATTTTTGGGATTAGCTTGTAAGTGATGGATAAGAAGAAGGTGGCCGTTCCGCTGGTTTGCCACGGTCATTCCCGTCCGGTTGTGGATCTGTTTTACAGTCCAATCACTCCCGATGGTTTCTTTCTCATCAGTGCCAGTAAGGGTATGTATCGATATTGAATGCTTTCTTGTATGCGTTTGGATTTGTGTCAATCCTTACTTTATAATTTGACATATGTATTTATGTATGTGTATGAATGAGTTGATGGGTTTATAGCATTGGGTTCTTATTTTTCCTATAACTTTGGATGAAAATTGCATTTGTTGTCATTGTATTTCCCTGGAAGTAGTATATTGACTGTTATCTGTGACCTTGTTACTTATAGGGTTAATAGTAATGGTTGTGGAAATCTGGTGAAACCTGTTGTTAGGATGTTGGGCACAGCTGAAACAAATATTTCCTCCTTGAGACTGTGACATGCTAACACTCATAAGTGCTCTTAAATATTGTTATGTTCATATATCTGAAGTTTTACTTTTTTTCCTTTAGATTCTAGCCCCATGCTGAGAAATGGAGAGACTGGAGATTGGATTGGAACATTTGAAGGACATAAGGGTGCAGTATGGAGTTGCTGCTTGGATACTAATGCCCTACGTGCTGCAACTGCTTCTGCAGACTTCTCTGCGTATGGCTTTATCTTTTATATTTCTGTATTGTTTTAATTCCTAGATCGATGCTTAGTCGCTTTTCTTGTTTCTTTTCGCAAGTCCTATATACTGTTTTGGTTAGAGTTAAGTGGGTTTTAGCAGGGGAACTTGGCGTTGCAATCTATATTGAGTTTCTATTACCTGAAAAGTCCTTCTCCTGTTCTTAGAAGTTGTAGTTAATTTAATCGAAAGTTGATGTATTACGTGCATGAAATCCATATGCAGGAAAGTTTGGGATGCATTAACAGGAGATGTGCTACACTCATTTGAACACAAGCACATTGTTCGAGCCTGTGCTTTCTCAGAGGTGGGTTCTTCTATCATCATCATCGAACTAGAGTTCTATTTAAGTGCAAGGAGCATACAAAAGATGCTAATTTCCATTTCAAAGATCTTATCTGCTATGTTGGTTTCTTGCTTCAAGCTAAATGTGATATGTGATGTTTATATTTCACTGTATTCTAAATCATATCCACTTGAAGTAGCTATCTGCTTAACTTTTGAGTTTGAAATGTTTTCTTATTGTGGTTGGTGTTATCCTGGGGTAAGAGGGGACTTCTAATATAAATGCTAGACTTTTGGATATTTCACCTACCAAGCTCAGTTGTAACTTGTAAGGTATCAACGTTTTAAGTTTTTTTTAAAGGTATTTGGCCTCCAAACTAGTTACTCTTGGTTCAAATTTCAAAAGTTTCTGAGATGTCATGCTGGAATCATTCAGTGCTTGTGAAAACTGGTTAATTGGTGCTGAAAACATTAGGTTATGGTATGCCCCCTTTTTTTTTTAATGTACTTTTGTAATCTCATTTGATTTTATTTAATATGGTAGCAGGATACACACCTTTTGCTTACTGGAGGAGTAGAGAAAGTTATCCGTATATATGATTTGAATCGTCCAGATGCCCCTCCAAGAGAAGTGGATAAATCCCCTGGTTCAGTCAGAACTGCTGCATGGCTACACAGTGATCAGACCATACTAAGTTCTTGCACTGATATGGGAGGTGTCAGGTATGCATGTCCTTGAAACCATCTGATGTTAAAGCTACTCTTTGATTTTTGTTTTAATCTCTTATGGTGCACACATATATTTATTTAAGAGAATAATGTTTTTCTTATTCTATACTAAACTTGGTAGTGGCTGGTGAATGTACAGATTATGGGATGTAAGAACTGGTAAAATAGTCCAAACACTTGAGACCAAATCATCTGTGACCAGTTCCGAAGTGAGTCAAGATGGTCGTTATATCACAACTGCTGATGGGTCTACTGTGAAGTTTTGGGATGCAAACTAGTAAGTTATGAGTTTGATTGTTCTGTATTTTGGCAGAGTTTCTGCTTGGATGACTTATGATATTTTACTTGATTCCAGCTTTGGGTTGGTGAAGAGCTACAACATGCCGTGCACAGTAGAATCAGCTTCACTGGAACCAAAGTTTGGGAACAAGTTCATTGCTGGGGGAGAAGATATGTGGGTTCATGTATTTGATTTCCATACTGGTGATGAGATTGGTATGTGCTCCAAAACAATAATCCTTTTAAGTGAATTTTATTGGGGGAATAAGACATGTTGTCTGGCAATATCAACTAAACAAAACATTTCTTAAAGCTTGCTTAAACCCTGGTAAAGGCAGGATTTAATTGTAATAGACTACTAGTTAGGCAATATGGCTGCTTTTAGTCATAGTCCGTGTAGGTTAAATTTCTACGTTCTGTCTGGTGCTGTTATGATCCTTGTATCTTGTGTGGGGTTTCTAACTCCAAATTCTCAATTAATCCAATTGTATCTGGATGCAGCGTGCAACAAGGGTCACCATGGTCCTGTTCACTGTTTGCGTTTCTCGCCAGGAGGAGAATCATATGCCTCAGGATCCGAAGATGGTACCATTAGAATATGGCAGACTGGCCCCTTGACTCAAGACGAAACCGAGGCACTGGCAGCAAATGGAAAGGTGAAGGTACCTGCAGAAGAGGTTTCTCGAAAGATCGAGGGCTTCCACATTGCAGACGAGGGGAAATCGAAGGAGAAGGAAGAGGCAGGGAATGAGTGACTGGCTGGTCCAGAGTATGATAGCCATGCCTGTCATCATAGTTCAGAGCTATCCTAGTTTGATTACTTCATTATATAGACAGAGACTAAACAAGAATTTTTGTACAACTTTTTAGTTCACTGTTTCGTTGCTGCTGGGATATCGACTGGAGAAATGATTTGTTTTCTGGATATTCAGATTACCTATAAAGTTGAGTTCTGCGCCCCTTTTTCTGTTATATACATCTATTTTGTATACGACAAGCCTGGAATTTTGTATTTTCTTCTTCCCTGCTTCATTTTCAACATGTTCTGATTTTCGCATTTTACTCACTCTTGCGGGTTTCCAAAATTGCTTTTGTGCTTGAAGAAACTTGAGAAAAATAAAAATATCAAAAGTTGGGAAATGACTGGTTTGGTCATGTTCTGAGATAAATGTTACATTTTGATACATTTTTGTGTTGGAAAAGAATTCGAAGACATTAATAAAAAAATTTCGTAAATTGGAAAGGCCAATGTATATAAAAACAAAAAGAAAAAAACAACCAGGGGTACCAGTATCGTAAATTGAAAAAAGTACGAGGGTTAGTTTAGTCAAAGTGGGCTTGAATAAGTAGGCGTCCAAACTCTAGCCGACCATTTGCGAATCGCGACCCTCTCTTTGGCTGTGTTGGTGTCGCGAGAGACCAGAGAAGAGAGTGCTCTAAGAGCGCATCATCTTTGATTCTTTTTCCAATTAAATCATATATTATATATGTTATCTGATTAATATCTCCCCCATAAGTAAAACCCTACCAAAAATCCTTTTGCTTTTTCGCGGGAAAAGATGTCGGGGAAGGGCGCGAAGGGTCTGATAATGGGCAAGAGTGCCAGCAATAGCAACAAAGACAAGGACAAGAAGAAACCCATCTCTCGGTCCTCTCGTGCTGGGCTTCAGGTTTTTACTTCTTTCTCGTTTTCAATTTCTTCTTTTCATTTTTGGGTTCCAAAACTATCTGGGTTTTGCTTCTTTAGGATGAGTTTTTGGGTTAAATCTATGAAACATTCAATAAATAAAGAATAAAGAAGATAGCTTTCTATTTGGAGCTGGGACAATATTAGCCGTGGGCTTTGCTTCTTTTGGTGATAAAAACAAGATAGAGTCCCGAATGCTACTCACTAAAACTGTTAGGCCTAACTTGACTGTGCTTTTCATATTTTGGGAACAAAATTGATGTAGTGATGACTGGTGTTACATCTCAGTTGTCTGAGCAACCAAAGGAGGTGATTTTTTTTGTTTCTTGTTTACAATGATGGGGAAAAACAATGGTTTTAATAATATCTTTGGTGGTTTTCCATTTAAGATTGTTTGGGGGAGAAATATGTTTCAATAAGATGGGAGTGTCAGAATCTAGAATGCACAGTTTGCCCTTCATGGTTTAGTTGTTACCTGGTTCTGGTTGGCTTGGAGAATGTGTCTGAGAACATGTTCTTTTGAGACCTTATGCCTTCCCACGGATGACAATACAAACAACTAGCTTAGCTTAATCACTACATTAATTGGTATTAGATTTAATAGAAATATTCGTGCTCTTGGCTTAAGTTATACAATATATTAGAATATAAAAATAGTTTTAACTCACTTTCAAACATCTTAATTTGTAGCAATAGTGGTAAATTCAACAAAACTGATGGTGGTATTAGAGTGGGGAGATTCTGAGTTTATATACCAGCAACTGCGACCTGTCAATCTATGTTCAATTCCATATGTTGGGCTCTCTAGTAGTGAAGAAAGTTCCACGCGTGAGGGGTCTTGAAATATAAAACCAATAGTTGGCCCACACCTTGACAATTCTAACTTCTAAGGAAAACATAACCGAAAATAACTTATTATAAGACACGTTTTAAGATGTTGCTAATGAATATATAGTTTCTTTCGTGATGCTTTGGAGTCTCTTTCTCTCTCAGTTGTCTATAAGTTTGTATCCTAGGTTTCTTTGATAGTAATAGTTGGCCTTGGTGAATAAATGTTCAGAATTATGTTCTTTGGAATTTTTTTCTGGGTGGTGAGCAGGGATGTGACCTTGTTCCTAGTGAATAGTTTGTTTGAATTTACCACATGTGATGCTGGCACCCATCTTTTTTTTCCTAGCGGTTTATTTGGATTGTAAACCTGTTCTGTATTCTCTGTCTTTCTTCTTTTTGTTTTATCCCCTCATTCCCATTGTCTAGAATAATAGTAGTTGCTGGTGAGGGTCTCAATTTTTTAATTATTGAATCTCTAAAACTAGAGACTGGAAAGTTTGTTGCTGGATGTTCATCCATTTACTAACGTATTATGTATTTCTAGTTCCCGGTGGGTCGGATCCACCGCCTCTTGAAGCAAAGGACCACCGCTAATGGGAGAGTGGGAGCGACTGCTGCGGTTTATTCTGCAGCTATCTTGGAGTATCTGACTGCTGAGGTGTTAGAGTTGGCAGGCAATGCGAGCAAGGATCTGAAGGTGAAACGTATCACTCCCAGGCATTTGCAGCTTGCTATTCGTGGTGATGAAGAACTTGATACCCTGATCAAAGGAACCATTGCTGGTGGAGGTGTGATCCCTCACATTCACAAGTCACTAATCAACAAATCGACCAAGGAATAGTTAACAGATGGACTATAGCTGCAGAGGAATGCCAAATTTCTTCAAGGAACAGAGTCTCCCAGTGACTTTAATTACGTGCTTAGTTTGCTGTTTCCGCTGCTTAATCTTCTTCATTCTGTATGTCATTATCTGACATTTTTTATTAAATCGTAGGCTTACTTTTAGGAATCTTGTCATCAAGCGGTATTGCCATCCCTGTATCAAAGACATTTAGACAACCCGTTGTTATTTTTCATTTATAGAAAGATGTACCAAACTATGATCTGCATGAATGCAGTTGATGATGGGGTCCGATTTGCCCTTTAAATCTTCAGGTTGTGCACTTTTTATATGCTATAAGAAGGTGAAAGTGGAACCCCTCTGCTTTCATTGGGGATGTCTAGACACACTTGTAGGTAACAAACAGGATCTCTATCCAAAATTTTATAGGATATTATCTGCAGTTGTTGACCAACCATGAAGTTTTGAAAATGCCTTCCAGGCAGATAGAGATCACAAAGATGATCACAAGGATTGTTTTGGCCCCCACAAAATTCCAGTAAAAAAGTCCTCAGGGTGGTCATTTTCAACTATTCTATGCGTGGTGATAGTTTTGTAACAAACCTCGCACTATTTCAAGTACAAGATTTTATAGCAGTAAGAGCAGAAGCAAATATATCAAGTAGATTCAAATAGTCCCAACATCCAAGTAGATTTACAACATACAGGTCCTAATTCGAAATGTTCGAATTTAATGTCCTAAAATCACCAATAAATAAATGTCCCCAGACAATCCCTACCACCGCACCCCTTAGTAAGTAAGTGAAATTTGGCTGCTCTCCACCCTACTAAACCACCAAAGACCTGTCCTAAAAGAAACAATCAAATTCCTAGAACCTCAGACACGGCAAAACAAGAAAACCAATTCTAAGACCTCAATAAGAAAGAAAGCTAGCAAAAGCCACCCCCAAAATGCGGTGGCATAAGAATGGGGAAGACCATATTAAATTTAGAAGGTTGACACCTTTGGAACATCTACGGGGAACCGATCAATTTCATCCATCCATGGGTTCTTTTCCTTTGCTGGATTTATGCTCTTAAGAGCCTTCCACACAGCACTGTTACACTTGAATCCCGACCCAAAAGCTATCTGCCATGTTCTATCTCCTTTCTTCATCCTTCCCTTGGCTTCTGTATAAGCTAACTCATACCAGAGAGAACTGCTCGATGTGTTTCCAAATCGATGGAGTGTCATCCTTGATGGCTCCATATGCCAATCAGATAGATGCAGGTTCTTCTCCAATTCATCCAATACGGCTCTTCCTCCAGCATGAATACAGAAATGCTCAAAAGCTAGTCTGAAATCTGGGATGTAAGGTTTGATCTTCCTTTTGAAAAGTTTCTTCCCAACCAATGTAGCAAAGAAAAGCAGCTGTTCAGACATTGGCAGAACAAGAGGCCCCAATGTGGTGATGTTGGTCTTTAAAGCATCACCTGCTACTGCCATCAGATCCTTTGACAAAGTAACACCAATCTTTCCATTGGAGTCTTCTTCTTGGGTAACACAGCTAAAGCACTTATCATCAGCACCCTTGTGGGTTCGAACAGTGTGAACTAATCGATATTTGGACCGTCTTCTGTCTGAGCTTTTGTTTGAAAGCAATATAGCAGCCCCTCCCATCCGAAATAAGCAATTTGAGACAAGCTTTGAGCGATCATTTCCAAAGTACCAGTTCAATGTGATGTTCTCCATGCTGATAACCAGTGCATAAGAGTTAGGATGCACCTGAAGAAGATTTTTAGCAAGATCGATTGAGATCAGACCTGCACTGCAGCCCATCCCACCAAGATTATAGCTGACTATGTTCCCTCGAAGCTGGTAATGGTTGATAACCATGGCAGAAAGAGATGGGGTCGGATTGAACAAGCTGCAGTTCACAATCAAGATTCCAATGTCCTTAGGTTTTACAGCTGTCTTAGCGAAAAGCTCATCAATGGCACCAAACATCACAGCCTCAGCTTCTTTTCTAGCTTCTTTCATTGACGGATTTGGAGGAATGTTGAGTACAGCCTCTGGAAGGTAAGTTGAATCCCCAAGGCCAGATCTCTCAAGAATCCTTCGCTGGAACTGAAGATTCTCCTCTGTGAATGTACCAGTCAGTTGAGACTGATCCATAAAAATCTTTTTCGTGCATTTTCGAGATTCTTCTGGCTTGTAGCAGGAAAAGTTAACAAGGTACACCGGGCAAGGGCGGGTGACAAAGTAGACAGTGGATAGGAAAACAAGGAGAGTCGAGCAGATAATCACCGAAATTAGGTTGTATTGGAGATGCTCCCAAAGATCATACAGATCTCGGAGAGAAAATGTTGAGATCTGGGCAGCGATAACAACAACAAGAGGGGAAAGAAAGAGGTACATTCCATGGGTAATGAGAATATGGTAACCAAGCTTCACATATTTCAGTTTAACTGAATTTTTGAAGTCGGGAAGGTTTCGCGATGATGATGATGATGAAGATGGTGGGATCAAGGGTGTGTCTGGTTTCGGCTCTGTCATTTTTCCCTGATAGATATACAACAGTATGGATGAGATCAAATGCACGACAAGATCATAACAACAGTGAATTAATAGTTGATTCTAAGCGCACAAGAGGAACTGCCAAAAGAACAAACAAACAAAAAAAAGGCAAAACGAGGTTCTTAACCATATAGGCAATTTGCATAGAATTTCAATTGCAATTGGGCCAGAAATCCCTTCCCAAGAAATACATACTTTCTACAACTTTTAGATGTCAATATAGATTTTTGAAAAGAGAGGGTTCTGCCGGATTTACAACTACAGATCACTGAGATGATGGAAAAGCGAAAGCAAAACAAACTTACAGCACATAAATCCAAGGACCGAATATATAAATTAAAAGGATACTGAGAAAAAAATAAAGCCCCTCTTTTTCAGACTTTTATCCCAGCAAAGTAATCCCAGAACATAATTTACCACAAAAAGAAAATATTCTTAAAAAAAATTACTAGAACTAATGGAAGATAACGATAATCGCACGAAACCCAGATGGAGATGGACATCAAGGATTGAACTTTTCAGAGATTCCAACAAAATTTCACAGCAAAAAGCATGCATAAAACGATCACAGACCAAATATTCATGCGTAAGAAAGCCGCGAATCCCATAATGCAGCAAAACCCAGAACAAAAAACTCACCTTTAATCGTCAGATCCCACCACCAGATCTCAGAATGTCTCTACAGAAGCCAAAGGGAAAGGGAGAACAAAAGAGAGAGAAATCTATAGGCAGAGAGGGAGGGGAGAGGAGAGAGAGAGAGATAACGTGCAAGGTGCAAACGGTAATAAACAAAATACCAATTTGAAATGAAACTTGCAAATTTAACTAAAATTAGGATAATGAGAGCGAGGAGAGGTTGAGGTTGGTGTTATATATATTTAATTCAGTTTAAATAGGAGCTGAGGACTACAAGGCAAGGGGAAGCCATGAAAGCAGCGAAGAGTACGCGTTCGGCGTTTACAAAGCGGCGCAAGCTGCCTCTTTGACTTTTCAGACCTTCTTATCATGTTTTTTTTTTCCTTCTTCTTATCAAGTTTTACTCCACTGGATTTTCTTATTTTTTTATTTTTCTACCATTAAGAAATTTCCGTAATTTGTCGTCTGTGTGCTGGAAAAGTCCTTTTTCCGAATTTTCATTTTGCATTTTCTAATTTGTAATTTAATTTGCTTTTGGTTATTAATTTTAGTGTGCGTCACCAACAAATTCTAGGACTTAAATTTGATAAATTTAATAGACTTTTAATTAGTCAAAATTAAATCCGGACAAGACAAAGCAGCTTTTGTTGATAAATTTGATAGACTTTTAATTAGTCAAAATTCTGAGTATATGTCATCAACTACAAGTCGACAACCTGAACCAAATTTTATTGATATATTTGTGAATATGAATAATTAATTAGATTTAATCTCCCTTTAATTGAATGGTTATGCGTAGCTCATTCGAGATTGAATTTAACCATGAAAATATGGTATTGTAGAAACTTGAGCATAAAAATTTCTAGTGTCATAAGATTTTGATAAGAAAATGGCGGCATTATTATCGGAGTAAAGATGTTCTAAAACTGTTCTTAATTAGATCACAAATCCCTCATTAGAGATCACAACTAAACTAAGTATTGGTAAAATACATTAAAATTGAGAGGCACATTGCACCGGCAGACTGCAGTCATGAGGCGTAATGTACAAAGCCTGAGTGAGTAAATGATATTAAATTTGGTTCGAGTATATGTTAGCTACATTATGTAATTTATGCATATGGGACGGTTCATAATTGATTATGATTTTGAGGGACCATTTCCATGAGGTTGATGAGTTGTTCACATGGATGTAACTTTTCTGTCTTGTCTCTTTGTCTCTCAGTCTCTTTCTCGAATATATGTTGTCTGTCTGTCGGGTCCACGTGCCAAGCTGTTCTTCCATCCCATCCATGAGCAAAGCTACCCAGCGAGCAGGGAGTTGCATTGCATTGATTGATTCAACTTCAATGATAATCACCTTGTTTCATAATCAATACATGAGTTTAACAGAGACAGTATTGTTTGAACATTGAAAGTTGTTTGATGATTAAAAGCTTTCAGCAGAAACTGTTTGATGATTATAAAGTACGAAGCATCCGTTGTCAGCAGAGGCAAATAGTTGAAAAGGAAATGCGACCAACTTTGTTGGCTTGGGTTGGCATTTGGCAAACTTGCACTTGCACATGCGCACGACCTTAGGCATTAAGCAAAAAGCAGAGAGACAGAGGTGCTTATGCCTTTTTAAAAAAAAAAAAAAACTGGCAGGACAATGGTTGAGGACAGAATGAAAACACCAGGACAGGATGTGAGTTTTATTCTGCATTGGGAACTTCTGAAAACGACCAAATTCGATCGGGCACCACAATTGTTTCAAGACTTTGTCTCAACATTTGACATTTGAAAGCAGCAGATAGTAAATCTGATTTCACAACTCAAAGGAACACTTTACAACAATCAACAATGTGTAATGGGAAGAGAAAAAACTCTTACCGTAAGTTGTGGAGAAAAATGATCAACAGGAAGAGTTAGAACGAAGAAGAACGGCCATGTTCAACATGCTAGTCCAATGTAAACTCCTCCAGCCATATCAGTACTTCATTCCTCTACAATGCAATCAAACCCACAACAAATTCAAAGTTCAATAGTTAGAGCGCAAAATGAAAATGCAACCAGCAAGTACTGAAGGCGGCAGACACCAGTGTCCTTAGTTGTGCTTCCTACAGTAAATTTTTCATGCTCAAGTATAATTTCATATTTTCAAGGGGTAGATATCCTTTTTACCAAAGTTATATTATGCCTATTCTCACATCTGTCCAACCGGCTGAAGTCAGGTCTCAAGGAAAACAGATATCTAAGAATTATGAGCTTTGAGGTTACAACAACCATACCATTACAAAGCTCTTAGTTCGGCCTGGATCATTGTAACGAGCAAGCAAGCAACCATTCTTAGGTTTGAGACCATCTCTAATAAGATTAGAGCGCAACACTTTCTCCTTCTCGCGAACTATCTCTTCAGTAGGCTTTCCACTGAACTTCAGAACTGCAGCAGTGCCTCCTTCCACCTTTTTTAACCTAATTGTTTCTTGATTGGGATCTGGTAAACTGGCCACAGGTATTTTCTTATTACTAACTGCATCGCATATAAATAAATGCGAATTGACATATCATATCTATTAATTTCCCTCTTTTAATATTTTAGAACTAAACCCAAAAAAGGAATCGCACCTGCTTATATCCTTCTCCAGTGGAAGACATATTTTGATGGATACTTGGGAAAATTCAGCATCAGATGCCTCAGTGAAGACAGGGGTAGTCATTGGTATCTTCTCCATTTTGGAGTTCTTCCCAAAGATGTACCTAAACAGAATCCATTATGCTTATCATCCAAGAGAAGAAAGGGAAGAATAACATATGAATGGCTAGGGAAAGCACTCACCCAGTAACATCATTGAAACCGGCCGACCCAGACAGCTTGTCCACAGATCCTTCTACCACTATAAAAGGGGAGTACTTTCTCACCTGTAGAATCAGGACATGGTAATAAAGTCTATAAGCCTTGAGTTTTGATGAACACAACGTTCATTGAAAGGCTTACACACCTCGTAATTCGCTGTTCGTTTTAATATCTCATATTTGGGTGTTTCCAAGTCTGGAGTTTTGTAATACCGCAGCTGCAGAGTTTTACATACAATACAAGAAGGGACTTAGAATCTCTGTACCAGATTCTGATCATATAATGGCAACTTGGCAAGTGAATAATGGACCAGTACCTGCTTGAAAACATCTAACAAACCTTCTACTGAAAAATAGTCATTCGTCTTTATCGAATCCCAGAAGTCCTACACATCAAAGGATAGTGAATTACTAAAACATGTCATGAACAATGCATTCTATTGGCTTGTTATAAAAGACAGGTAAGTCTTACCACATGGCTGCAGAACTTCCCGGTCTCCGGGTTGATGCCCATAACTGAGGTTCCTGTGAAGACCAATTCTGGTTTCCAAGGCAGAGGGATGAACTTCATAACCATAGTCCACCTTGTGGTGATTTCATATGGTCCTGTCTATAGAAACTTGGTCAGTAAAACAGGCATAACCCATATGCCATTATATATAGCATTGTTCAAGTGAATACCAACATGAATGCTTCATTGCAAACTTAAAAATTAGGATCTTTGAGATATCAATGAGATCTCAAATCCTGATATACTGATCATACAATATCAGAAGAACTCACATCCAAGTTTAGCTGGTTTACATAAAGTACATTTCAATGAAGGGAAGTGCAGTTACAATTGCAATAAGTTACTTTGATGTCGGAATTGCAAATCCCCATTTACCAGAACTCAGGTTCCATACAATAATATCAACAGAACACAATCCTAAATCCAATATAAAATCTTCAAGAACATCACAGCTTCTAGAATATGTAGCATAAATGATCATTGAATTATCTATCTTTATCTCATTATCCAATCATTTCATTATTTTAAACTAACTGAAATAAGAAAAACAGAGAAAGCAAACGTGTTACCTGTTTGACCCAATGCAATTGGAACTTAGGCGTGAACACAATCTTCAAGAAGGAGATGTTCAACAAGTACCCAGTTATCGTGTCATGCTTGGTAATTGGGTCCCTGAACTTCACACGCTCATCATAAGCCGTCCGATCAATTCCCTGATCATCAAAGAGATGGACAAGATCCTCGTACAAAAAATCCACTAACCGATCCACGTCAACCGCTGGTTTAGATTTTGGCGGGCTTTGGTCCAGTAAGCTTAGCCTGACAGCCCACTTGGAGTTTTGGGTTGTTTGAAGTGACAAGTGTCTGTGTTTCAAAGCTTTCGGACGTGGGCAGGGCAGTAGCTTAGAGGTGCTCAGCCGCCGGAAACTAACACAGGCGGCAGGAATTAATGGCCTGAAAATTTGGTGTGTGCTGTTCATTTTGTGAGGCTGACGGCTAAGGTTGTGGTGTGTGTGTTGGTTTGGTGCATTGCTTTGGGTTTTGGCGTACGAAAATCTTAGCCAAAAGTTTGATTGGTTGGTGTTCAATTTTGAGAAAAGTGACATCAACCCCACCATTTTCAGAATCTCATCTCAGCTGGATCAGTCAGTCAGAATCTCATCTCAGCTGATATTTAGTCACACTCAGACACAGGGCCCATCTGAAATTAGTGGCTGCAGTGCCTTTTATGTGGCAATACATGGACGGTAGAAAATTCCATATCTGTAAAAAAGCCAGGTCAATATGGTTCCTTTTTTGGTAATATTTGCTAATTAGTGCATACAAAATCTGTATGTTAAGTGCGTATATCTATATATATACATAAATATATATGTATATGTATATGGCTATATATATAGCTGGACCACATTAGTGCTATATTAGTGGCACGTTTCACATGCATGCAGTAGGCTAGCACACCCTTGAAGCACAAGTCCACACTCTCAACACGCGACTAACTTGTGGCAAAACGAGCCCAGCAAACTTCTCCACTCTATATATACCAGGCAAACCCTGAAACATTCTTATTCAAATCCAATCAAAACCTTCCCGTTTTCCCAAACTCCAGTTGTTTTCTATTCTTCTTTCTTTTCCCCTTTCCAAATTGTTGGAAATGCTTCCCCTTTCCAAGTTGATCATCAGTGCCTCATGGTGCGAGGTGCATGGCGATGGAGTCAACGACTTCAACGGTGATGATATATTTGCCCTGGCAGCATGTATAGAAGGGGACGGCGATGACGATGATTCAGACTATGACTATGCTCCAGCAGCAGCAGCAGCCATGGAAGGGGATGACGATGACGATGATGATGGTGGTTATGATTATGCTCCAGCTGCATGACTGACTAGTAATTGTATACGTTCTTGATAGAGTGGTAATATTTAGCTTTGATAAATTAAGGAATGTACTATTAATTGCTAGGATTGTTCGATCCCTTGGAAAAATTTTGTTATGGAATTTCGAGCTAATTAATCAACGTGTACCTCCTTTGATTTAATGAAGTCATATGCGACCGATTATTATTTGTGTGGTTTCTAATGATGGCAATTATAGAAACCATATCTATAATTGACATCATTAGAAACCACACAAATAATAAGCTAAAATAAAATAATAACCATATCTATAATTGACTTCATAAGTCATCATTAAAATCTAACAGTGGTCCCTGAATTATAAGCTATTATTAAAATAAGCTAAAATCTAACAGTGGTCCCTGAATTATACCCCGACTTATATTTTCGTCCATGAATTTAAAAAATAGTTATGGTCGTCCTCTAACTATGCCTCAACTTACAGAAATTGTCATTTCTATCAACTCTGTTAGACTTAAAGAATCCAGTATGTGAAAAGACAAATATAGCCTTAAATTTTACGGAAAAATTGATAAAGTTGACAGAAAGAACTAGTTATATGCAAGTCGATGTAGTTGGAGGACGACTTTATAGTCAATTTCTCATATATATATGGTGATTAATAAGAAAAACGTGGTAGTTAATTAAAGTGGAAACACAAAGAACAAAAGGAAAAATAAAAAAGAAAAATAAAAGTGGTATCTATAGCAATTAGTAGCAACTGGATTGGATTCCGATTTGAGTGAAGCACACGTTTCATGCTCCACATTAATTTGCTTACTTCAATGGTATGATCAGCACTAAATTCATGAGAAAAAACGTCTGGGTTATTGTTAATAAATCCTTCGTATTTTGGTTGATATTTAATTTTCTAAAAAGAGGGACGGGGAAAGGCATATGCCATATGATGTGTCAAGAATCAACAACTCAAAACTGCACACTCCATCAGATTTAATCGGTTTTTAAAAATATATTTTGACTTCCAGGTCACACAATAAATAAATAAATCATTCAAATATCATTTTAGGCTCCAAGTGGAAGGCATACACATTACAAAACTATCAACTGGTATGAAGCTTCTCTGTGTCTGTATTGATCTGGAATGAAACGCATACATGGTTCCGATCTGCACCTCGTTTCCTACGCAACACTAACGCCAACGCGCTCTCTCCGAACTCTATATATATATATACATGCTTCCAAGTTTGCTACTCTTCACACTCATTCTTATTCTTCTTCATCAACTAAATTTTAGTAGCCCATAACATTTTCTTTGCTACTTCAAAATTAGTCAGTGCATCAAAATTACTACTTCATGGCTCCCGTTTTCAAGCTCATCGGCCTCTCATGCTACTCCAACCATATGCATGGTGATGGAGATGACATTTATGGCCCTGCTGTATGCTACAAGATTCGTATTGGTACTTTATGACGGGGATGATGATGACGATCCAGACTATGACCACCTTCCCGCAGCATGCACTGAATGGGACGGCGATGACCACGACGTTCCCCACTATGACTACGCTCCAGCGGCGTGCACTGAATGGGACGGTGACGACGACGACGAAGACTATCCTGACTATGATTTTGCACCAGCAGCATGACTCTGATGCTGATCATCGTGGTCCATGGCTGTTAGCCTATTATAATTACTATTTCAGAATAAAGCTTCCTGATCATTGCTATAATCACATGACATGGCTGCAACCAGTGAATGCTGTTGTTTTTTTCATGTCAATGACACATGATTCGAGTATGCGAGGGAGCTCCGTCTATTTACTTATTTATGTGTTATATTTTAATTTTGATATTCGTTAGTTTGTGAAGCTGACGTTGATTTATATTAATGAGATTGGTTTAATTAACCTAATTGTTGAACTTGACAGTCTTAAATAAAAGTGAGACTTAATTAATGTTTAAATCCCATTAATAAGCTCACCATGTGATGTTACTATCAGTGTCGGCCCTGGACCCAAAAAAAAATTAATTTTTTATATAAAGAGGTATATTATATTTATTATATATTGTTTTAATTTTTAATTTTTTAAAGTAACATGGTTGTTTTATTTTATTATTATTTATTTTATAAAGAGGTATATTATATTTATTATATATTATTTTAATATATTTTAAAAAAACAAGTAACGTGGTTGTTTCAACTCTTTTAAGTTCTAATTGATTGCAAATTTGGAAGTCATAAATTTGTTGTTGTGGAGGGGGATTTCTCAAATTCCAAATTATGTTATTTTTTTGTTTATTATTTAAAATATTAAAATTTAATTGGATTTCCTTGTACTATTTGTGATTTCAAGTAGCAATGATGCCTGGAAAAAACCACAATCTGGAAGTCAAAAAAGAAAAAGAAATGATTGAATTGTTACAAGTATTTATCTTGTCTATGCATTAGACTAACAAAGTGTGATTGAGCGCTTGTGTTAACATCCCCTCATCAGACTAGACTAGACTAGATTAGCAAAGTGCCTATATTGCATGTGCAGTCAATGCATAATATGGATATTAATTGTTGTCTAACTTAGAAGATGAAGGATGACTATTCGTAAGAGGTTGATGAGGGAATTATGTGGGATAAGTTTTAGTCATCAACCTTTTACAAATAGTCCTTATCAATCTTCCAAGTTAGGTAACATATCCATATTATACCTTGAATACACGTGATATGTACGTAGGCATTTTGCTAGTCTAGTTGTCCCTATTAAACAAGCCCTTAAATGTTGAGTGTATGGTAAAATATTAAGGCTCTCTCTGTGTAGGCTGGTCTCTTAATGTATATGCATATTATATCATATGTATAGCTGGTGGCCGTACGGTAAAGGGGTTCTCTTTATCAAGATTCTTTTAGAATAATTTTCGAGGAATAAAATTATATATATGTTATCTCACATGTGTATTTACAATATTGGTCGAAAGAGACTACTAGTGTGACATGATGCTGGTCCGGTGTATGTCCACGATCATAAATTAACGATCCGACATGATGACATTATTCCAGTGCTCATTGAAATAACAAAATCAACTCATATTGACCTGAAAGAAATTAAGAAAGAAGAATACTAAAATCTCCTTCAGTCAATTAAATAAGAACATTATCTTTATTTTATATTTGTGGCGATTGTTCTTGAGCTAAATTAATTATGTTCCGCAATCAGTGGCACAATATGTGTACATATCTTTGCTAGCTTTATGTAAATAAAATAAAGCATCGATTCGATCCATCACTTTCAGTTTCCACCAATTATATATCTCAATCGCATTCACGTATCCAAGAATGGCCCAACCCAACCCAACCATGCGCCCAAAGGGCCAAAGATCTTTTCCTTCATTTCCTTTTCTTTGAATTTTATCTTCAAAACCTACGCAGTCGCACCAACGTGTTTGCTGAATTGTCATCTGTGAATCCTAGGTGGCTGGATGACAGAGCACCACCTCTCATGGGGCAATGGTTCTTGCACAGCCTTCATGCATTATTCACACTCCCCACGTGAATGCCTTGCGCATGTATGAGTTTTACATTCTCCTCCCTCCCTCTATATATATCACCTTATATTACCTTGAAGACTCAATCTCTCCACACACACCCCTTCTAACTACTACTTATACCACCCCTTTGAAAGACATTCTTCAAGAAACCCGAAATCCAGCATTCTTCTTATTCTTCTTTTTATTCCCATACAAAAACAGAAAATGTGTCCCATTTCTAAGAACAATATTGCCTTGTGGTGCAAGAAGCATGCAGATGGAGAAGGTAAAGATGACCCTAAATTTGAGGGTCTTGCCCCTTCTGCAGTGACATGCTCAGAAGGGGACGACGACGATGACGATGATGGAGACTATGACTTTGCTCCGGCTGCATAAATAATCAATTACCTAGATTCTAGTCTCTACTACTTGTTATCATCTTAATTAATTAGTACGTACCTTTTATATTATGTATAAGTATAACCGGTGACTTGATTAGCACCATATTTAGCTAGCTCCATTCCATGTACCCAAGATGTAATTGGGACATGGGGTGGGATCGTTACAATATTATCTTAAGTTTTTGTGAAAGGTTATTAAGAGCATACTTTGAACTTTTATCGTAATGATCGAAATCTTAGGTTTGGATGTGCTGCCGTCATATGACAAGGGATGCAACATATAAATTGGGGCATAAAATTTTCAGAACATCTGCATTCATTCATCATAAACCAATTAAAACTAGGTTTTCTCTTTCCATTCCCTTCTCTTCTAAAACCAACAATTGCTTTATCAATCTGCGTAACACAATATTAATCTCTGTCACCAACAATAAACTCATGGACAATGCCATCAATCTCAATTGAACTGCTCCCAGGCACCTTTCGAACTCCAAGATCTTTCATATCTTCCTTCTCACCTTTGTTACATCTTCCCATCTGTATGCAGAGGCGTACGTATTGGCTAGAAGCGTGTGAACACTAGAGCCGCTTTAGCCACTCTTTCACCCATCTCAACCTTGCCATGGATTCTGCAAGCACTAAGCAAAGCACCTTAAAGTGGAATCATAATCTCATTGTTTTCACTTGGAACCCGCTCTATCATCTCCTCAGCTTCATCTAACAGTCCAGCTCGACCAAGGAGGTCAACCAGACAAGCATGTGTTCTAACTTTGGCTCAATTTCATACATCTTTTCATGGGTTTTGGATGTAATGGACGACTTTCTCAGTGTAATTCAAGTTTCCAAGAGGTGGGTCCGTGCAAAAGGCTATGAGCTTGCTGAGGGTGAATCTGTCTTGGTGTAGACCAAGAAGAAACATCTGGGATTGGATCTGTTTGAGCTGGTTCATGGATTTGCAGCTTTGAAGGAATTGGATAAAGGAAAATATGGATTCTCACTAACGATAATAAATTACATCAGAGTATTTATACAAAGACTAAAAACTGATTTTGCTTACTGAACAAGAGTCGTGCTCTAACAATACTCCAATAGATCATATCAAAACTACAGCTGTCTAAACAGAGACTTAACATCAATATTCTAACCAACTTTGACTTGTTTGACTCCTTGCAGAGAGGCCTCTTTACACCCCCTCAAGCTGAACTGAAGTGAAAGCTTGGACTTGAGAAAAAGGAAACGTTGCTTGCTCAAAGACTTGGTGTGAATGTCAGCAATTTGGTCTTGACTACCAATGTTTTGAAAGGCGAGGCGTTGAAGTGAGGCGTTTTATATCTCGCAAAGCAAGGCGTAAGCCTCGAGGCGATAAGGTGCAAGCCTTTTGAACATTCAATTATCACAAATAAAAATATATTAGTATATTTATAATATGTAAAACATATGATCCATATATGTTGTGAGGTCATTGATTCATAAATTGAAACATCTCAAGCCTCTTTTTAAGCCCTAAATTAATTTAGACTGTTATAAACTGGATATGAATTCAAATTTATAAGATAGAATTCACATCTTGTTTGAATAGATTGAAAGAGAGGCTTCCATTAGAAATATGTGAGTGGATATGGCTGAGAGCTAGTCAAAATTGAAACAGAGGGAAATCTGATTTTTGTGAACCTTCTATTGGGTGAGAGCAGAATATAAAAGGCACAGGAGGGACTAATTAATATAATAATTTTTTATTGTGAAGGAATGGAAGAAGTGAGACCTGAGCTTATGTTAGGCCATCTCCAGCAGTGGGGCTAAATGTAGTCCAGGGCTAAAAATTTAGCCCCCCAAAATATTAATTCTTTAAAGAATAGTGCAGGGTTAAATTTTTCCATCTCCAGCAATGCAGGGCTATATTTTTGGGTCATTCATATTTTATTATTTTGAAAAAAACTATGGTACACCACTTAAACATTCAACAACTATATATTGTTTAATTTAATTAAACTACTATTTAGAGATAATAGTCCACATATGACACGTATTAAGAACAATATTTATGATAAGATTTTGTCTAGCTTTTAAAACTCTATACATTTATTATTTAAAACTCTATATATATCTAGCTTTTAAAAGACAAGTGGGAACTAAAATATAATATTTGGTAGTTGAAAAGCATGTGGTGGGGTCCACAATGAATTTGGCCTAGGCCAAAGCTTGGCTATATTTAGCCCGGTTGGAGGGCTAAAGGGCTAAATGTAGCTCTCCAAATTTGGCCAAAATTTTATTTAGCCCACTGCTGGAGATGAGTTTTGCATTAATTTAGGGCTATATTTGGGATTTAGCCCACTGCTGGAGATGGCCTTATGTTCTTAAACTTAAAAACCATAGATGTTGAAACGCTGGCGTTTTGCTTGACTTTTTAAACACATAAGCTGTACCGTACGGGATCGTTTTGAGAGAAATAAAGTCAGGTTTCATCGTCTTCTTCTCCGCTCTGCAACGCCCCTGCAATTTCGCGAGTACGCTTTTGGAATTTGGCGTACGCCTCCGTAACTTGGCGTATGCCTTTAACAACAATCGCTAAACAGAGGTACACTTGAGGCGTTTTACCATCGCCTCGCCTCGCCTCACGCTCTCAGGCGCGCTTAGGCATGACTTTCAAAACATTGTTGACTACAAACATACTTCACAGTCAATTTTTGATTAAGAACCCGTTCTCTAATGTAGTGGAAATCTAGCTCAAAATGTTTAGTTCTAGAATGAAACACAAGATTATTTGATAGCGCTATGGCAGATATATTATCACACCATAAGATTGAAAGAGAGGGAAGTTTGTAACCAATATCTGCAAATAACTTTGCAATCCAGGAAAGCTTATGTTAAAGTGAGTGATCTGTACTCAGCTTCAGTTGAGGATCTTGCCACTGATGATTGCTTCTTTGCACTCCAACTGATGAGAGTAGATCCTAGAAAGATGCAATAACCTCCAATAGATCGTCGATCATAAGGGCAACCTGCCCAATCTGCATCAGAGTAGGCTTGCAGAGATAGAACATTAGTAGCTTGCTTTTGAATAAAAAGACCATGGCTGATTGTGCCTTTAAGGTATCTCAGAATTCTTTTTACTGCTTGTAGATGAGGGTCTCTTGGAGTATGCATAAATTGACACACATGATTGACTACATATGAGAGATAAGGCCTAGTCCAAGTAAGATACTGGAGAGCCCCCACAATAAAGCGATATTCAGCAAACCACTGTGATCCAATTTTGCAGAACCAACGGCCTTTGACTCCTTGTAGAGAGGACTCTTTATTGGATGCATGATGCTTTGGTTAGTGCGGGGTTGTGACAGGAGGTTGGGAAGAGGAATGGCTTACATAGAAAGTGGCGGGAATTGAACATCAAGGATTGACCGTCGTGTTGTTGGATGAGCATATTCGGTTGTGATTTTGCTTGCTTGCTTTGGTTCTAATATTGGGCCTAATTTGATGTGTCAATAGCTTGCAATAATTTGGGCCTATGTTGGGCTTCAAGAGTGAACATTACTTGGAGGCTTCAAAACGACCCACCAACCTTCAACTTTTTTTTTTCCTTTCTTAAATACAAGCAATAGAATAAATTACTTTATAATATTAATTCAGATGTAATGAGCCGGACTTATCATCCTGGTCAACTGGCTTAACTTATAAACCCTCTTCAACTAATAAAATAAATTACTTTATAATATTAATTCAGATGTAATGAGCCGGACTTATCATCCTGGCCAACTGGCTTAACTTATAAACCCTCTTCAACTTTAGCTTATATTCAGTGAGGCAGGTGTGAATATTTTTTGACAACATGTTTTGTCTATTTTTTTCTTTATCTTTCTTGTTGACAACATAAACCCCCGCACGACGACGTAGTCCAATCAAACCAAAACCAACAACTATTAAAACGAAGCCGTTTCACCATCTTCTTATTTAGACAAATCAACGCCATAGAAATTTGGACTCTATTATTTCATCGGTCTCTCTCCCTGTTCTGCAAGGCTCTCTCTCTCTTCTTCTCCCCCATTTCGCTTCTCTAAGCTTTCCAAAGCCCTCTCTGAGATCTCAGCCTCCACAGCGAGGCCATCCTCTGCTTCCTTCTGCTTCAAGATCCGTGCTTTTCTATGTGTCGGTGATGTACAATTTCTTCTCTATCTATACATTTCAATCCAATATATCGTCGTTTTATGTATTAATTTCCTGACCAATATAGCAGATCGGCATAATCTTAAATACCCATATGTTGGATTTTCTATGAAGTTCTTGCCTCTTCATTCTCATTCACTTAACCTTTCATAGTGCTGTCTTTCACTGTATATGTAGTTCTTGAAATTTTTGAAGATCTGCTAGATTTTGCTCTGAATTTGAATTGGGTGCATTAGTTAGTCTCAATGTCTTCGATTAGAGCTGATTTAACTAAGCCGTACTTCGCCACGAGCAGTCTCGTGGTTGGGTATGCACTCTGTTCCAGCTTGTTAGCTGTGATAAACAAGTTTGCCATTACCAAATTCAACTACCCTGGCCTTTTGACCGCACTGCAATACCTTACTTCTGCTTTGGGAGTTTGGGCTCTGGGAAAGTTTGGATTTTTACACCATGATCCCTTCTCACTCCAGACGGCCAAGAAGTTTTTGCCTGCTGCCTTTGTGTTCTACCTTGCAATCTTTACCAACACTAATCTTCTTCGCCATGCCAATGTGGATACGTTTATAGTGTTTAGATCATGCACACCCCTTTTGGTTGCGCTAGCGGATACTGCCTTTAGGAAACAGCCAATCCCATCTAAGCTTACCTTCGTGTCGTTGTTGATCATTTTGGGCGGAGCTGTTGGCTATGTGGCCACTGATTCGGGTTTCACTTTGACCGCTTATTCATGGGCATTTGCATATTTGGTGACCATTACAACTGAGATGGTTTATATTAAACATATGGTCACTAATCTCGGGTTGAACACCTGGGGTTTTGTGTTGTACAACAATCTGTTGTCACTAATGATGGCCCCACCGTTTTGGATTATAACGGGAGAGTATGCTGAAGTGTTTCGTGCTTTGGGATCAAATGCTGCGAATTTCTTTGAACCTGGTGCACTTTTCGCAGTCTCACTGTCATGTGTGTTTGGATTGCTCATCAGTTTCTTTGGGTTTGCGGCTAGGAAGGCAATCTCTGCAACAGCATTTACAGTGACTGGTGTTGTTAATAAGTTTCTTACGGTTGCCATCAATGTGCTGATTTGGGATAAGCATGCCAGTCCTTTTGGTTTGCTCTGCCTCCTCTTAACAATTGTAGGGGGTGTTCTTTATCAGCAGTCAGTGACTGGAGCTGGCAGTACTCCATCCCAGCGCGAAACAACAGTGTCTAAGCAGACTCCCGGCGAGAATGATGGTGATGACTTTCCTGAAGAAAATCAAGGGAAGGCAGTTTCTGGTAAACTTGCTTCTATATGAGAATTCCATTCCTGCTGGTCGTATTTTAGCTACTGGTGAAGCGGCAGTGCATGTTTGAAGTTTTATCTTTAGCATTTAGCATCTTAGGAATTTCTGTATCTGGTTTACACACGAATTATGTTCGTACAATTTGATATCTGAGAGCACTTCAGCTGATCTTTTCACCAGTGATTAATGACAATGCCATTGTTTTTATCTGGAAATTATTTGGTGTCTGATTCATTTCTGTTGCATGATGGTTGCATGCTCTCTTGCGTAGCCCAAGGACTATTAAAACCAAAGCAACGTGTGCCAAAAGTTTTCATGTTTTTCTTTAGAATATTGATAGGAAGATTATTTCTTCCTGAATTAAGTTTGGGATTCCAACCTGTTTGGCGATGGCCCAATGGGGTTATGTATTACAGTTCATTGTTGGTTAGATTTCATCTCCAACTATACAGGTATTAATAGCCAAATGCCGATATGAACAGTGTACCGCGGATTGTGCGTCGTTCAATGAAAATCCAGTTTGTGAAGTTCAATATATATCGTCAGTTCCATTTACACTGAATTTTATATCATTATAGTTAAGACAAGGGGAGGATCTTTAGTTTAGTTCAAAACTCCCCTGCTTCGCTGGTGTGATACTTTTTCTTTCTTTCTTTCTGTCTTTCTTTTGTGAAGATACTATTAACGTGCAGCATACAAGCACGCACAGAACTTCGTGTCTACGCATCCACTTTCTGAAGTTATATGTCTTGTAGCAGTTTCCACGTACAAATTAATACTTTTATATTCGCTTATTGATCGATCCGCTATTTGTGGAGATGCTTTGAATTAATATATAAAATTACACCAAAACTGTGTGAATTCGTGAGTGAACAAGAATTTTGAAGGCTCTTAATATATTTAACTAAAGCTACATCACCAAAAATCCTTACAAGAACAAGATCCATCCTGAAATCGATGGAATCGGTTCCTGTCCCGCACAATAATTTCTCTTTTGTAAACTTTGGAGATGATCTTGGTTGCAGTGTGGCAGTCACTGCATACACGGAGGTTTTTCACAACTCGTATTGTTGTCCCTGGGTTTGTGCTTATGAGCCCAAATGCAATTGCCAGCTTTTCACTGTGTACGCTCAGTGCAGTCTCCTTCTCTTCTTCATCTATATCCAACAACACCTCTGATTTCTCCGGAACATAACCAGCTTTCTTTAACCGCTCAATCATGTCTTGAAGCATTTCGTAGATGTTTGTCGATTGCGGGTGAGATGAATCACCCTTCACAAATTCATGGACAATACCATCAACCTCAATCAGACTGCAACCTGGAGCTTTCTTCACATTTCTTTCTGCCATGAGTTCCCTAATTCTTTTGGCCTCTTCCCACTTTTTCATAGAGCTATATAAGTTTGAAAGAAGCACATACGCTCCATCATCGTCCGGGTCAAGTTCTAGAAGCTGTTGAGCTGCTCTTTCTGCAGCCTCAAGGTTGCCATGGACTCTACAGGCACCAAGAAGACCTCCCAAAACAAAACGATCTGGTGGCATTTGCATCTTCCGAATCAACTCTTCTGCTTCAGCTATGCGACCAGCTCGGCCTAATATGTCAACCATGCAACCATAGTGCTCAATGCTAGGCTGAATGCCATACACTTCATGCATCGAGTTAAAATGCAAAATTCCTTCATCCACTAATCCAGCATGGCTACAAGCAGCCAATACCCCAACGAAGGTTATTGCATCTGGTTTCACTCCACTCATCTGCATCTCATGGAAATGCTCCAAAGCCTTCTTCCCTTGTCCACACATTGCAAAGCCAGAAATCAAGGCTGTCCAAGTCATAACATCCTTCTCAGGCAGCTTTCGAAAAACTTCCGATGCACCATCTATGCTCCCACACTTTGCATACATGTCGACAAGTGTTGTCCCGAGGGCAACATCCACCTCAATCTTCTCCTTTTCAATATAGGCATGCAGCCACTTTCCAAGCTCTAGGCACCCAAATGGCAAGCAAGCAATAAACTTACCATGGTCACCTTATCCCCCTTTTCGCCCTTAAGCTGCATTTCACGAAAGAGTAGGAAGGACTCATCATAATTACTATCCTCAACATGTCCATTGATCATAATGTTCCAACTGAACAAGTTCTTCTCGGGCATCTTGTCAAACAAATCTCGAGCAAGCAATACACATCCACATTTACAATAAACATCCATGAGTGCCGTATTGAGCTTCAAATGGTTTCCAAAACCATACTCTTCAATGCACTGGTGCACCCTTTTGGCCATTTTCAAATCCCTTGCCTGGCACATGCTGTCAAAACATTAACCAAAGTAACCTCGTTAGGATCCACACTTTCACTCTCCATCTTATCAAACAGCTTTAAAGCCTCAGTGGGTTGATCCCACTGCGCATAAGCGTCAATCATGGTTGCCCAAGAAACCACACTCTTCTCCAACATTTTATCAAACACCTTGCGAGCCGAGATCAAACACCCACAATTCGAGTACATATTCATCAACGTGTTCTGAATGTATGAATCCGAAACGAAACCCAACTTGGTAGACTGGCAATGCAGCTGTTTCCCCTCCCACAAATCCCCACAAGACTTGAACAGAGATGGGAATGTGAACCTGTCAGGCACCCAACCTTGGATGATCATTTCTTGGTAGAAAAAAATGGCTTCACGGGGCAAATCCTTGTTGGTGTAGCCTCGAATAACCGAATTACAAGTATAAGTGGTGGGATTGGGGATTTGAGTTATGACTAAACGAGCATAATGGAGGCTTCCGGAGCCTTCCAGAGCGGAAAAGGCGACGACTTTGCTGGCGGTGAAGGCGTCGAAGAAGAGGCCGGTTCGGAGGAGCTGGGCGTGGATTTGCTTAAGCTCGGACATGGTGGAGCATTTGTCTAGCAATGCGAGACATGGGTGTGGTTCAATTGGGTTGCTGGTCCTACTAGTTTTGGTGGCGGTGGTGATGGGGGCAGCGGCGATGGCGGTGGAAGTGGTTGGTTTGTTGTGTAAGATTGGATTATCTGAAGAGAAAGGTAGTCTGATGTGGTGGAGGGAAAGAGGAGCAGCCATTGCTGCTGCTCTGCAGGTCTGTGACTGTGTCCGTTGTTAGTTATTACCGTTAAAGAAGCTTACTTTAACCGTTTAACATATGATATTTTGAGTGTGGATGGATAATGCTATTTTTGCAAAAACAAATTGTGGTGACTGCTGGCTTGTGATATGATATTTCACCATCTTTCTTTTTCCTTTATCTTTCGTTGTACAGTGCTAAGACAGCATGAGCAATAGTGAAAATTCCACAACAATATTGGCATTAATTGGCTTTCTCCCTTGTTCCATCAGAGATGTGAGACCAGATTTTGATGTGCATAAGATAGGCATTTGAATTGATAGGTGGGTGGTATAGTAACTGATTTGTAAAGTTACATGTGGAGATAGATTTGCTACAAGTCTAATTTTAAGGGTTTGGGCAACTCTACTAAAATCTCAAATGTCTTACTGCAGTCAGAAGAATAGATGACCGACATAACATTGTTTTATTATCTTCATGTCAATTACGTTCTGTCAATCACGCGTGATAACTTTATTACATAACGGGACATGATCAGATTCTGTATTCTGTATTGGTCTGTCATCCATCCACCATTCAATTAATGCATCATCTGATATGTTATGGTGTTGCAGTTGCTGCATGTCTATTTAGATTGAAACAGTTTGAGTGCAGAGCTTTGGTGAGCACTCATTCTTGTGCTGAATGTGGTAAAGTTGGTTGTGGTGCTTAGCTGGATGCTGAGGTCGGTAACTTTTAGCCAAATATAAAGTTAGCTATATTATGCCGACGGTCACATGTATCTGTTAAAACGAAAATGTTGATAATCAAATAGCTAAATAATTTCCAGTTTAGCTGATTTGTTGCATGAGTAACCTTTAAGATAGAACTTGAAAATGTAATAAGTGCTTAGGTTTTATATGATCAAGGTGGATGGAATCTAATTGGATTATGTAATTGGCTAGTTTAGCTTCTAAGGAGAAAATATAATAAAAGAAAAAGGCAAGGTATAGGACTCCCGAAAATACATAACTTGATATCATGAGTTATACTATGGCACACTATTAGCATAGCCGTTGATGCATTTTGAAATACTACATGATGTTTATAAGTTACCGCGAGCATATAGTCATTGCGTGGGCAACTGATGCTAGCACAGCTCAAGTGTGATATGCATCTGATATGTGATGTGATTATGCTATGCAATGAGAGGGTGCAATAACGTGATTGTGTCAGCAAAAACAACGGAATGGGGCACACCCTAGAGATGATTGTCCCAAACACAACATGTTCTCACAGGAATGCTCTGGTCCCAACCCCAACTTCTCTCTCCTTCTCACAGAGAGAGAGAGAGAGAGAGAGAGAGAGAGAGAGAGAGAGAGAGAGAGAGAGAGACTCTGCCGTGAGAGTCTTCACAGACGCACAGTGTCTCTCACTCCCCACCATGACCACCCTGTTTGCAAATTGCAATTGCCATCTGAATGGCCAATGCCAGCGCACAGATATATTGAATTTCCCTTTTGATTCCCACACTGACTTAGTCAGTCCATATATACGTGTCAACATCCCATTCCCCTCGCAATCAAAGTTTGGCTCCTCCTCCTCCGCCTCCTCCTCGAACATAACATCTGCTATTTTCACTTAAATTCACATGCTTTTTGGGCTTTGTGAGTTTGCTCGCTCTCTGGTCTGGTCCCAAGTTCCATGTTACCCACTGGACCACCCCACACCTCTCTTAACCTCCTCGTTCGATTATTTTAAAAAAACATTTTTTAAAAAAAACCTCCTCCTATCTATTACCACATTATACATCTGCTAACCTAACCTAGATTTGCATGCGGCTCTTACTTGTAATTGGGAAGATCAAGTTGTTCCTGCATTACTTTATTTCCCCCCATATGCTCTATTGCCCTATGCTCATCACTCGACTGTTAATTATTTATTTTCTTTCTACTATATCAAGTCTATAACCATGTGACTAAGTCTAAGCATATGCAAAACAGACTGATCTTATATTTACTCCAACTTTAAGAATCTTTACTTGGATCCTTTTGGGGCTAGGTCTAATATTGGACCACCCCACCCCCACCAATCGGAGGAAAAAGCTTTTTACATATTTCGTGGAAAACTTTTGAACCATCAAAACCTCTCTGTGTGTGTGTCTCTCTCTCTCTCTCTCTCTCTCTAAATAATTGCCCATTGGTTAACCTGTCATAGATATTTTTCTGACTTCCTAAATCTCATAGAATTGTGAGAGAATTATATTATTATATATGCATGGTTTGTAAGTTTGGATTTTATATTATTAATGTACAGTAAAGTATTGCCTTGATGGCCACAAATAAGTTCACAGGTCCTAAGAATTATGAAGAGCCAGCCGCATGTCTAGAATTTGACTCGTTCAGCTTTTCAATGGCCATTGCCTATTTGCATCAGCTCTGAGCTTTGAGCTTTGAGCTTTTTCTTTTCTTTTGTTAATGAACAACATACTCATGCAGGACCGTGCGCAGATCAGAAACAGATGTTGCACAAAGGGTTTCTGATTCAAGTGCGTACCTCCTGCAAATATATTTATATATAAAAAATAAAATACTACATCAGATCAACCAACCGCATAAATTTCTAATTTCCTGTGAATAAATACGATGTAGAAAACCCTGTCTATGTATATCTTTTAAACAATAGCCAAGTTGGGGATCAATATTGAATCTTTCCTTGTCCTAAATTATCATAACACTTTAATCTATTATAATTTGATCATACATTCATATTAACAACGACACCATTATAAAATAAAATATTTATATATATGAAATATAAATATAAAAATACGACACATGTCTGGGTGATGTGGAATATTCGGCATTACAATGACGCTGTAACTATAATAAAAATACTGTCAATGTAAGTGTAGGGTAGCTAACAAGGTGCATTCTTCTTGTTATTTTTCTATACATTTTTTTTGTAGGTAAATTCATTAAGTCCCACAATCTGCTTGATGATGAGGTCCCTTCGTTCATTCATGGGAACGTACATTATTTTAAAGCAACACACATAACGTCCCTTTATGTGTGTGTGGAAGGATCATTTTTAAAGCGACCAAAATTAATATAGACATGCATGAATAGAAAGTTACAATTTTATTAATTATAAAAAAGCGATAGTATTTTATTGATAAGATAAACAAAAACATATATAAAATGAACTAAGGTGCCAAACTAAATTATTTAATCTCCTCTCACATTCAAGTGGTCCCGTTGATGGGTTCTACAGGGTGGGAGCCAATCATTCATGTCATTATATGCATAAGAGAGCATTAGGGTTCCTTAATTAATTATAGAGGACGAGGAGGGTCAATAATTATTAACCCAAACTGTTACTGTCAATACACTCAATAACTCTGTGGAGATTAAGAGATAATGAGTTTTTAAACCTATCTATTCATTTTAATTAAGTAAAGGATTCAAGTAGTTGATATTTGCTAATGGTTGAATTGAAGGTCAGCTCGTGGATTTGACCAATCAAGGGATTAGGGGATCAGTAGTAATAATCATAACTAGCTAGGGATTCCGATTAATTAAGCATAAGGTCATCATCATACTATGCATTGAGGGCTAATTAATGTTGGGTGAAAAGATCTATTTGAAATAAATGTATATGTTCACATCAAATTCAAAGGTCAAGGCTTACCAATATCACTATTTACGTTAATCACTATTAATACGTGGAGCGAGATTGGAATTTGGCCAAACTAGCCTCCTAATCTCGCATATGCTTTCCTAAGTTTCTTTATAGTTCGTTTACTTGAGATTATAAAATTAATTAAATTTAAATGATATGCTTAACAATAAATTAATATATGCACCTGCACCAAACAGATTAATACCAAATTAAGAAGAGCGAATCTTGCTTCACGATGCTTAATTATATTCTCTCCTCTTCTTTGCACTCACTCACTCACTCACTCACTCAGCACGTGTAATGTAAGTACAGATTATAGAAGTACATTATTCAACAAAGAGATCATACCAAATCAAAAGAAAATTAAAGAAATTAGAGACGATATAATCTTTTGATTAGACAAAGTTCAGATGATTTGGTAGAAAATTGCACACAAATAGTTTAGTATTAAAATAATATTGTTCCAGACCAGAGAAATCGTAGTAATTGATCAGCTTGGAAATTGCGTAGTAATTGATCAGCTTCGAATGGATGGAAAGTTTGAGTGCAGCTAATTCATGAGATGCGCAAACGGTGAAGCCAAGTTGACACCTGACTGACTCAGTCTCTTATTTTGTGCCTGCCTGCCTGCCTGCCTGCCTGCTGCCGGCACTGTGGACTCTCCTCTCTTCATGTAAATGTCTATACGTATTTTAAGATAAAATATAAAAGCAACTATTACTGGTATGACTTTTTTACGCACCTATATTTATACAAATGATTGTTTAAATTATTTTAAATTAATTTAATAAGAAAATGAGACTCGAACATAGATGCATTGCCGGACTAACACATATAATTTTTTTTAATTTACACAAGGACGATACATTTTTAAAATGCTCTTTATATAAAAGATAGATTACTTATTATGAATGAATTATTTTAGTTGAAGAAATAAGCATTAACATAGAGGCTAGTAGGCTACAGCCACAACTACTCCAAATCAAATAAAATAATGAAAGAGGAAAAACAAATCCATGAGAAATAGTGGAAGTAAAAAAGGAAAAAGGAAAAAGGAAGCAAAGCCGGTATATACACTAACTATACAGTTGGTGGGTAGTGGACCACAGGGAACATGTCAGCAGTCATCTCTGTCCTACACTACACTTCTTCCTCCCTACTCGTCCGTATCAAAACCCCCCCTCTCTCTTTCACTTCCGCCCTATTTCTTCATCCATCTCTTTCCACTCATCGCTCACTACTTCCTCACTCTCTCTCTCCCTCTCTCTCTCTCCCTCTTCCCTGATGGAAAGGGAAATGGAAATGAACACCAAAACCCACAAACACCCACCTCGTATCTAATCCATCCTCACCCACCCAATTCCTCTCAGTTTCATCAGCGCACCCGCAATTATATCTATGGGGCCCTATGGTTCCACCGTTTGCTCCGGCGTCAGCAGCAGCGCCAGCTCCTCGTCTACCTCCTCCGTCACCAAACCACCCGCCGAGATCGATGGCTATTTGGCCGACGCCGGCTACAAGGTCCGCTCCTCCGACCTACGACATGTGGCTCAGCGCCTCGAGCGCCTCGAGACCGTCATGGTCAACTCCCCCAACAACCTCTCCCAGCTCGCCTCCGACGCCGTTCTCTACAACCCCTCCGACATCGCCACCTGGGTCGACTCGCTCCTATCCGAGTTCAACCACCAGCCCCTTATCTCCTTACCATCCGATCTCGACTTCCCTGACGTCATCATCAATCCAACGGACCTCCCCAACGACACCTGGACAGAACCTCTTCCGCCGCCTCAGCAGCACCACCACCAGCTCACCGTCGTCACGGCTATGGAAGAAGATTCCGGGATAAGGCTCGTCCACTTGCTCGTCACGTGCGCCGAATCCGTCCAGCGTGGCGATCTCGCGTTGGCGGGCTCGCTGATCGAGAACATGCAGACTCTGCTCACACGTGTCAACACCAGCTGCGGCATCGGTAAGGTCGCTGGTTACTTCATCGACGCCCTCAGCCGGCGAATCTTCTCCCACCCGAGCGTCGCCTCGGCTCACGAGAACGAGCTCCTCTACCATTACTTCTACGAGGCCTGCCCCTACCTCAAATTCGCTCACTTCACCGCCAATCAGGCCATCCTGGAAGCCTTCCAGGGTCACGATTGCGTCCACGTCATCGACTTCAACTTAATGCACGGCTTGCAATGGCCGGCACTTATACAGGCCCTGGCTTTACGCCCCGGTGGGCCCCCCTTGCTCCGACTGACGGGCATTGGACCGCCTTCGCCGGACGGGCGAGACTCGCTGAGAGAAATCGGCCTTCGACTGGCCGAATTGGCTCGGTCCGTCAACGTCCGTTTTGCCTTTCGCGGCGTGGCGGCTTCGAGGCTCGAGGATGTGAAGCCGTGGATGCTGCAGGTGAGCCCGAAGGAGGCTGTGGCAGTGAACTCAATCATGCAGCTGCATCGGCTTCTCGGATCGGACCCGAACCGGAATTCCCCAATCGAGATGATGCTGGGCTGGATCCGGAACCTGAACCCGAAGATCGTGACGGTTGTGGAGCAGGAAGCGGACCACAACAAAACCGGGTTCTTGGACCGATTCACGGAGGCTTTTGTACTACTCGACCATGTTCGACTCGCTGGAGGCTTGCGCGATGCAGCCGGAGAAGGCCTTGGCGGAGATGTACATACAGAGGGAGATATGCAACGTGGTGTGCTGTGAGGGCGCGGCTCGAGTGGAGAGACACGAGCCGTTGGGGAAGTGGAGGGCTCGGCTGGGACAAGCCGGGTTTAGGCCTCTGCATTTGGGTTCCAATGCTTTCAAGCAGGCGAGTATGCTTCTGACACTTTTCTCGGCTGAAGGATACCGCGTGGAAGAGAACGACGGGTGCCTCACCCTCGGCTGGCACAGCCGTCCTCTCATCGCGGCTTCGGCTTGGCAAGTCATGCCTACGGCTGAAGCAACCACAGCCAACCAACCGGTTGGGGTTATTAATCAGAATAATAATGCCAATCATGTCTAAATTTCACCTTAGTTATTTTATTTTATTTTAAATTTTATGAGTTTCTTGCTCTTTTTTCATGTTCTGCTTTAATGATCCAGAAATGCTTAATGGATGGGGTACAATATATCTGAATATTTAGGTACAATTTTTTCCTTTGTAAAAAAATAATAATTTCTAACCCTTGATGTTATGTTACGAAACAATTTGACATGTTGTTGTGCTATCGTATTTTAAGTCAAAACAAGAGTAAATAATTTAAGCCAGTCACAAGGGAATCGAAGACGGGATCTGGAGACCTTGGACGCATGAATCTCCGGAGGCATAATCAAGCATCTCATCCGTTTTGAGTGAGTTGTAATGGCTGGGTTGTACAGAAAACCCAGGTTTCCCAATAAACTTGTGGACTGAGGTGAGGGAAGACATAACTGGAGTGATCAATGTGTTATGGAATCTTAGGAAAAGCATGTTCATGTGTATGGAATATGGATGGTGTAGAAGGCAGTCAACGCAGGAAAAAAGAGGTTGTGGTGCCTGCCGTCCAAGATTGATTTTGTAGAGAAAGAAAAATGAGAAGAAATGGAAATTGGAAAGGGAAAGGGAAAGCACACTGGTAGCTGACGTTTACCATAATGGAATAGGATACCCTCAGCCTATATTGTGCCTAGCTTAGCCTAGCCTATATATCATCGACTACTACCTGCGACCAAACACTAATAATAATTCTTCCTAGGCGTTTGGTAAACGTCTGCATTATTATCTCTCTAATTTATTTTCTATAAACCAGTTTTTATTTTCTTAATTTAATGATTGTTTTTCTATTGAAAGTTGACGTCCAACTAGTATGGAAATATTAATTAAATGGGTTGAGCATGTTAATTATGTTTCATAATCATGAATCATGAATCATGAATCATGATGATCGTTTTTGGGCTGCCGATCGATTCGAATTGTATGGTATGGTATGGGACAGTCTTTTTTCATTCGTCAAAACACCAGAAGAAACGGAAATGATAATCAATTATTCGGACCCTATGTGCGAAACTACATCAAAGAAAATGTCACTTTCAACCAGTACATAATTACAGGATTTAACTCGTTACCTACCCTGTGGAAAACGGTGAGACCAATTCTTTATGCTCATCTCTCCACGTGAGTGGATGAAACTCCATCTCCTCTAACGAAGCAAAGATTAAGCGTCACTCGATCAAGTGTTCATTCATTTCATTTTAACAAAACAAGGATAAAATAAAACAAAGCGACCGAGAAACATAAATGTAGGACGATGGGCCCATGAACAATGCAACCATTATTGAATCGTGCTTGCAAGAACATCAGGATATATTATATAGCATGTAGCTGATAAAGCTTTTGAAGTAAAAAAGCAACAAAAATGCAGACACCTTCGCCATGGCGTTGTTTGGTTGTATCTGAGCCATTGATTGTGATTTTCAAAAGAGAGATCGAGATGGGTTACGGGTACATGAACAAAACCAACAGGACAGGGATCGAGACATTGCCAACTTGGCATTCACTCACTGTTCAATGTCTGCACAACAAGAGTTTGTGACTTTAATTAATCATGTACATATGTCATATGGGTGCATGTGGCTTTGCTAACAATGGAAAAAGGAAAAGCCACTAAACCATAACGGGGCCCAGAACCCCGACCCAATAACGTAATAATGAGTCAAGAGGGACTCAACATTGCCACCCACATGACACTACCGTCCTTTGCCTTTTGCCACCTCTCCTGCGTAAAGTCCCTCTCCTGACTCATCTATAACACCTGAATTATTTTTTCTTCTCATATTTATTTCTTCTTTTGATTATAAAATTTTCATTCTTTTTTAAATACAAGCAATATTCTGAGAGGGGTTCGAATTTGAGACTATTGATATGCATATCAAAACTCTTTTTCACTAGGCTATATTCCGCGTTAACTAATTTTCCATGTTTTATAAATATTATTAGAGCTACTACATATTTTATAATTTGGGTGGAATTTGAAAAAATAAATGAAATATTGTAATGAAGAAGTTGCGTTGGTGGAGCGGGTGGGTGGGTCGCCCGGAACCCTAGAGGCCCACCGCTTAGGCCTGTTTTTTAGGTTTTCACGTGATCCCGTTACGGAAGAGGCAGAGGCAGAGCAAGTTGGAGGAAGTGGGCCCAAGTGGCCCACATTGAATTTCTTTTTAAAAAGGACCACCATCACCACGACGCAACCCAAAAAGCTAGGGGGCTGATTGATCTGAGAGGGAGGGAGAGGAGAGGGAGAGGGAGAGGGAGAGGGAGGGGCAGCATATTCACGAGTCAGTGACCTCTCACGTGTTGACAACGATATAACCTCCCTTTCTGTAAATCTTCCCCTTCTTTCTTTCTTTCTTTCTTTCTTTCTTTCTTAGGTCAATTTTTGGGGTAAGCAAGGAGGACGACTCTTTAAACAGCCACATGATAGATTATCAGTCATCAACATGTGGGCCCATCAACGAATTGTCCTTGATGTGGACCGCCTGATTTATGATAGACAGTACTTTTTTTTCTTCTCTAACCTATCTTAAAATAGTCTAATTTATATGAGCACGGACTCGAATTTAAGTGCAATGAGATATGTTCACCGTCATAACTAACCTAACTCACATTTAAACAAACAAATGTGAATTATTTCCACAAATCCAAACCAAATAGTCATTATCATTGGAACAATAATGTTAATTTTTTACAATTCCCAATCCAAATCTCAATAGAAATGCATCTTATTTTGAAAATTGAACATTGAGGGTGTCGTTTAATCTGATTGGGCAGGCCGATGTCAAATCCATCTTGTTTTGAAAGTCCACATTGAGGGTGTCGTTTATTTTGATTGGGCAAGGCCCAGCAGGGGGTGGCCGTTGGGTCCAAAGTTCAAACGACACATCCTTTTTTGGGAACTGCACAGTGAACTACATGTCGTTTGTTATTTGGTAAAGAAAACAAAATAATAGGAAAACTATTGAGAAGAACTGGGAGAGAGGCGAGTGAGGGAGATGACGATAGACGACGAGAGCTCCGTCTACGTTGGAGGCCTTCCGTACGACGCCACCGAGGATAGAGTTCGCAGAGTTTTTGAGTTATACGGTTCCGTCATTGCCGTTAAGGTCACTCCCGCTACTTTTCCTTCTTTTTTGTCCATTTTACTTTGTAGGGTTTTAAGCATTTAGGTTTTCTTTCCCTCATCTGCTGCTTCTTCAATTCTTCAATTTACAGATTATCAATGATGCTTCGACCAGAGGAAAATGCTATGGCTTTGTTACTTTCAGGAACCCTCGGTCTGCAATTCATGCCATCAATGAGATGGATGGCAGGGTATGTTTTATTTATTTAAGTTTATACTTGAACATTTATGTAGTTATGGTGTCTGTGATCGGTTTGTTTTCTTAAAAAATCTTGAGTGACATTGTTGAGCTTTGAATTAGACTGTTGATGGAAGAGTTATCAGAGTAAATGAAGTGAGGACTAGAGGTGGAAGATTGGGTTTTGGTAGAGACAGAGAAGGTTTTGGACGGAATGTTGAGAGGGGCAGGAACTGGGATAGAGATAGAGATCATGAGAGGGAGTATGATCATGATAGAGACCGGTATAAGGATCGATACAGTGATCGGTCGAGAGAGCACAGTGATCGATCAAGAGAACGTGACCGTGGCCGGTCCCTTGGGGTTGATCAAGAAAGGGATAGAGGGTATGACCGTGAACGTGATTATGATCAAGTAAGAGATCATTTCTTGGATAGAGACCGTCATCAAGACAGAGATTTGGAAGATGCCGAGCAAGGACAGAGCAGGAACCATGATCAGGGTTGGGAAAGAGATCGAGCATTGGACTCTGACAGAGATAGGGAGGTGGAAAAAAACAAAAATCATACTACTATAGCTGTCAAGGATAGAGATCAACATTCAAGGAGAAGGAACAGGTAAGATGCCCTTCTTGTTTCTAATTGTTGTTTGGCATTAAACACCTGTCAGGGTGGAGCAGGACTTCATATTTAAATTGCACAGTTGTTAACATTTTGCATACATAGATTATGTTCTTTTGTATTTTATAAGTCAAAGTTTTAATTGTTGCATCCTCTTAACTTGATCGTGAGTATGCCGGCTAGCCTTTCATATAACAACATCCAGAATAATTGATACGTGTATGTAGTTGCACATTGACTTCTAGAAAGTACATATCCTATCTCGATTACTAGATGACAGAGTCCCAAATGCTTTTAGGAGTTGAATATGACATCTGCATAAACATTGTGGCCACGTTGATCTTATTGTATTTCAGCATCAATTGTGTTTCTTGGGAGATGATCAAGAGAAAGAAAGATATGATGAATCACATAAGGGTCCTCTTATGTTCTGGTTTCTTTTCTGCAGTTTAGATTCTGTCGTTTTTCATGATGTTCTGTTTTTTTTTCCTGCAGTTCAAATTCTGTTGACCGACAAAGTAGGGACCTGTTATCCCATCCCAGTGATGATTACGATGATCAGGCAAGTTTGGCATTTTTCGCTTTTCTTGCTAAGACAGTGCCATAAATATGTAAGTTTGTGTCATCTTAATTAAAATACTTTTTGGCTTGCATTTTCTTCTGTTAAAAATATTAGGTAAAAGAACAGCTCGAGAGATCCATGCGAAGGCACGAAGAAATAAAAAAGGAGGTCTGTCTTCCCTTAAAGAATTTGAGTAAATAAAGCAATGCCTATACCTTTATTTGTCTGATTATTCATAAAGACCTATGTTGGCATCGTATGGATTTTCTGGTACCATTAAGCAAGAGGCACATTTTCTGGTAGTTCAGCATTATTTCTTGCATTTGACCTGCATGAAAGTCATAATGAAATTTTTAGGGGACACTAAGTTTCATCATATGTTGTCAGACTATTCAGATGGAGGAGAGCTTGAAAGAGAAAGGAAAACTAGTTTTGGATTTGCAAAAGAAATCTAAGGTACCCCTGATTGTACTTTGATCTGCATGCATGTCTTTATTCCAAGTCTTGTGGTTTCACATGCTAAACTTGGTTCATGTCCTGCTGAGAATTTGTTTATGCAGAAATTGGAGGATGCATTGATAAATGCAAAGAAGAACTCTTCACACCATAAGATGAAATTAACCAAGGTATTTTCAATTGCTAAGGCTGGTTGCAAATAAACTGTACTGGACACTGATTGAAGTTAATGTTTTTATTTGCAGCTACATAAATCCTTTATGCAAGTAAAAGATTACACTGAAAGACTTAAAAGCTGTGAACACGAACTTCAGGTTGGTGTCTTCTCTCCTCTTAAGCTTGTACAGAAAAACAATGCTGATACATTACCTTGTTATTCATGGTTACAAATGAGTAAAGAAATGAACCATTTAAAGAAAAATGCAAATGGGAAAGAACATTTTCCTTTATCAATATATGTGAATTGAAGTCAAATCACCTAGTTGTTTGCTTTCTTTCGTCATCTATTTTGACTGGAGTTGGGCCAATTAAGGCTTTTGTCAACTGGGAAGCCCAAAGTTTGGTCTTCTAAGATCTCAAACCCTCTTTTGATGTTATGTATCTAGTGCAAAACTTCCATATCTATATTTGGATCATTAGATTGCGATAGGAGGGTAATTTAGTGACAGAACTTAACGTATGAACCATTTTGCTTGCAGTCGCTCGTTGATACAGAAATGTTGGAAGATGAGGTTGACTTAAGGGACGGAATCTTGACAATTGGCAATACATGATGTCATGTTGAACCTTGAAAGGAGTGATCTGTAATAGAACTTAACGCATACTGTATATTGTTTTGAAGTGGGGGATTTGAAGCTTTTGTAGATATTTACTCCAAAGTCAGCTGAGAAACAGCTTATTTTATCTGAGATGTATTATATTCTACATCATGTTTTCTGGTGTGCACTTTAGCGCCGAAGATGAGAAGATGGTGATGGCAATGCTAACATGTAACCCTCTTCCACTTCCTCTGAATTGCTTAAAGCAAAGCAACAGAAAGAAAAGGCCATTAATAAAGTGCCCGTTATGTGTTTTTGTGAAAAAGCCTCTGACGAGAGATTAGGGTGGAAAGAAGTCTGAGTCAGGCACACACTTTCGGTACCTCTTCTTTCGCGACCCAAGTTTTTAAAGTAGCACAACACATGCTTCTTAGTTAATCCAACTAGTTTCCGTCTCTTATTAGACTTATTTGAAGCAATAAGCTCAAAATTTCGTTTTTTTCTTGGGTACCAAGGACGGCCAAAGCCCCATAACAAACCCAAGTAGCACATGGTTTTACATTTTGAATTAGGATTCGAACTCCATGGCACTTTGGTAATGTGTGAGAAAACTCCGTTCTTTTTTCCAATTTTGGCAAAAAAAAGTAGTGAAAATAAACTGGACAGTGTGTGAGAAAACCCCATTCTCCTTCCTAATTTTGGGTGAAAAAAAGGAAAAAAAAAAGGATCAAAGGACCTCCAGGTTGTACAGTAGTCAGTAATTCATGGTGGAAAGCACATTTTTATATATGTGAATTATTCCTTCAAATAGAATCAATCTAAAGGAAAAAGAAAAGGAAAATAAAACAAACACTCACTTTTCCCGTTATGACGTTTTTACCCTCTCTAAAGACCCTAAAACTAAAACTCACATGGTCGATATAATAATATATCATATCACATGAATAATGATAAATTGAGAATTAAACAGGATTAGCGCATACAAACATACAAATGGTAGCCCTAATTTTTAATTAGTCCTAACCCTAACCCTAACCCAAAACCTCCCTCATGCCCTGACCACCACAAGGTCAGAACTTGAGCGTGATCTGACTTCCATTACTGTCCTCAGCGTCTTCTGATCTCCTCGAAGCCACCCCTCCTTTTCTATGATCTCCTCCGTTCATCTGATCACCACCGCTCTCTGCACCCTTCCAGCTGCTGCTGTCGGACTTGCCATCTTCGATGCTCTCCGACCGTCCGCAGGCCCCGCGGCCATCGGACTCGGGGGAGCTGTGAGTGTTGGAGGTAGTGGAAGCCCTGTACACGTGAAGCTGGTGGTGGAGGGTGTGGTGGTGCAATTGCTGCGGTGGGGGCGTGGTGTAGAAGTCTTGGGGCATTGGGGTTGCACAGTAGTGAGTTGGTGCATGGGAGCCAGGGTGTGGGCTGTAAAGGGCTGTGGGGCCATTGTGTGCTGCGTTGGAATACTCTGGCTGGACCCAGATGCCACCTAGGACTACCAGTTGAGGCGTTGGGCCTCCGGCTGCTTGTGGGCTAGGGCTCGGTCGTCTTGTGTGGAGCCTGTACTTCTGTGATAAGAATTTGAAACAAAAAGAAAAGGAACAAGGAAATGTTATTTATATATATATATATATATATATATAATAAGGACAAGACAAAGGGAAGAAAAGCAAAGAGGATATGTATGCATATCAAATGTTTCATGCTGCCAGTGCCGGGCCGCAAAGGCTGCATGTATCAGAAAAAGAGAGAGACATAATATCATTTGTAGGTGCAGTAGGATAAGGTACCTGCAGATGGCTTTTAACTTCATCGTTGGTCAAACCGTCAACCTTCATCAGCTCTCTGATCTGTTTCGGGGTGGCCACTGTCAAATTGACCAAAACAAAAACGTATTTACGTAAACATCAAATCCATATGATTATATTACATATAAAAATAAATAAATAGCAAATTAATAATTAATACCTTGAGAACCACCAAGCATTTGAAGCGCATGAACGAACCGCCGGTGCAAGTCAGGAGACCAACACCTCCTTGCCTTCCTATGAGTTTGAGATTGAGATTGATTGTTGGTGGCTGTGGTTGTTGTTGTCTGTGTTTGCCCCTCTGATATATTTGAATTATTTATTCCACCGGTTGCTAATAATTTAGCTTGTTCACTACAATTGCCATTATTAGCTGATGAATTAATCATTCCATTCTCATGGGTGGTCTCGGAATTATTACATGACTTGATGATCTTGTCCTCCATTAACATCTCTGCTGCCTTGTTGTTCTCTGGGGAGGCAAGAGCCAGCTCTGGGAGAGGCCGCAAAGTTGGGCTTGGGCAAGAGTTGCGGTCTTTGGAAAATGGATGGAAAGCTCCTCCTCCATAGGATCTGTGCTGCTTGGCGTCTAAGCCGAGCTTGGGGCTGACACTAAAGCCGATATCGGTTTCTTTTGGGGATGTTATGGACTGGGGTTTGGTTGCATTGATATGATCACTTGCTTGGCTCCACAGTTGGGCAGAGGTCATCCAATTTGCCTTATCAGAAGTGGTGTTTGTAGTTTTTTCTGAGCCTTCAGTCGGTGAATGTTTAAGAGGTATGAATTCTTCGAGCACTGGCCTATTTGGCCCTTGAATATTTGCTCTGTAAGCTTGAAGCTGCTGCCTTGAAGCCTCCACCGCTGGAATTGCAATCTTGATGATTAGTACATAATGGAGAAAAACAAGATATTCTGGTACCCAAAATAAATTAAGCAAATCACCCTGAGTTTCTGTATAGATTTCTTCTATATGTAAATATATTTTAATCTCTTATATGTTGTCTTTATGATCTTTATGTTCATACCTCCTTATTCTTTTTGCCATGTATGGTGGCTTTAGTTTCTTTAGAAAATATGTTGGATATGAATTAGTAGCTACTTTGGACCCATAGAGAAACAGAAAGCTACAATCTCTCCCTTCTATAAATGAAAAAGGGATAAAGAAGTAAAGGGTTGGGAGTTAGTGCTAATTAATTAAAACTTGTAGGAAATTAAGTAACATGAATATCCAAATTGTGGCTGCATGCCAGGTGATGATGATGTATGTACCAGTGGTGAGGAGTTGCATGGAAAGAGGGAGCTCGCGCTTGAAAGCATCAATCTTGAGACGTTCTTCTTCAAGGCGGGAGAGGAACTCTTCAAGCTTCTGAGTCTGAGACTGGTCATGGTGATGAGACGCCTGCAGGTCTCCAAAAGATTTGAGGAGCATGGAGTAGCTGTGGGGCTTGCAGTCCAGGCTTAGTTCCGAAGGCGATGATGCCATTTACTGATTAACCAATTAATTTGCTTATAAATTCAGAAATGGATATAACAAGAAGCAAAACAAGAGATTTTGGATATCTAACTTTGGTAGCTAACTGCTCATAAAACTGGCCACTGTTTTTATTAGAAAATGTTGACGCCCAAGCAACAACAACAGCAACAGGGTATGTAGGAACAAACAAGAGCAAAAGAGGGTCTTTGGCTCTTTCTAATATCTAGATAGGATGGTGGTTCAACTTAGAGAGAGAAAGAGAGGGAGAGAGAAAGGGAAGGGATGTTGGTTTGTGAACACAAGGAGGATCGAGGTAGGATCGTCTTCTTTTTAGGGTGAGTTCAAGGGAATAAAGTGGCTTGCTAGCTCTAGCTGGGGGGATTTGAGAGAGAGAGAGAGAGAGAGAGAGAGAGAGAGAGAGAGAGAGAGAGAGAGAGAAGAAAAGAAAAATAAAGCAAGAGGGGAGGGGGATAAAGAAGGATGGTAACTTCTTGCAAAGAACAAAGGCAAAGAAAAGCTAAAAATGAGAGAGAGGTTCTCTCTCTCTCTCTGTCTGCTGATATATCTGGCTGTGGGAGAAGGAATCAAGGTGTCTGACACTAGAGGGGTCATGTGCTTAGAGCCTTTGTTTCAACTTAATTCTCTCTCTCTCTCTCTCTCTCTCGTCTGTACGAATTCAAATTCACCAAAATAAAAGATGATTCTTCTTCTCACTGTTGTGCCTTTTTTTCCCCTTTCTCTTTTTAATAATTATTTCCTTACTTTTCTTTGGTCCTTCGAATCGTACTCAGCTATGAACTTATTATTCTGTCAAGCCAAAATTAAACCTATATATTCATATGTTCTTCTGTATTGAATTTTAAGCTTATCCTAGGAAATTCTCATTACTACATATATATGTTGCATTTGATTTAGTATGAGATACACATGCATGGCTTTTGACATGTAACTGGTGGTGCCCATGGGATGGTTCAGATGAAAACCTCTTAGCTAGCTAGTAGCTACAACATCATCATCCACATCATCAACTACATCAGATATACTAATTATTAATAGAGCTATATTAATTTTGAGCAAATTTGTTTAACAGATTAGATATTGGTGACCCAAAATATGTAAGAAATGTGATTATATATATATACAGTGAAAAATATTAGGAGTCCACAAAATATTAAGGGTCAAAAAGAATGGTGGGGATTCCATGGTTGGTTGTGATGTACGTATATCACATCGAAAGCCTAACCACAAGAAAGCTATAGTCCAAAGCAGTAGCCAGATTGCAGATATCGGACACGTGTACGGCCAAGTAGTACTTGAGGGTACCCTTACCAAATATATACCATTCATATAATAATTAACTAATAATATTATGTATTCATGATTCTAGGATGATTAAATATTTATTATGAATGAAAAAGCCTTGGGAGGAGCATATACTATCATCCATCCTCCATGATCCATATATTAATTTTCTTTCTTTACCATTAGCCATTAGCCATTAGCCCTTAGCCATTACCCCCGAATTGGAGAAAAAAATCGAAAGAGAGGAAAAAGACGACATCTTCAAATAGGATTAGCATCAATATTCCATGCACCATGCTGCATGCAACTTTCTTTTTGGTTTCAAAAGTTGCATAATTGCTGTGAAATTGAGTGCATTCAGAGAGAGAGAGAGAGAGAGAGAGAGAGAGAGAGAGAGGGAATATCTAATATAAAAAGATGAAACATTCATGTTAAAGAATATAATATTTGCCTCCAAGGAAAGGAATATCTTCGTTCCAATTCTACGACTCTAAATTAAGGGAACAAAACCCACAAAGCTTAAAGGGAAATTGAAAAACCATTACCACTCCAAAAAAGAATAATAAAGGAGCCTAAGAGAAGGGAATCTTCTTCTGCTACTCGCTTTAATGAAGTGGGTTGGAAGGTAAGAAGATTCTTTTTTTTTTTAAAAAAAATTTAGGGGAATTTTCCTAGGGTTCTGAACCTCCATAGCAATTAATCCCGATTCGCCTTTGAATGAATATAAATCTGTATTATTTTGAGAGCTATAGCTCAAAAATCAAATAGGTTCTGGATAAGAAATACCCACTTCGATTTATAGCTCCTAATTAGACTGTCCTTTTTATTAGGAGGAAAAAAAAAAGTATCTATAAGGATTTTTCTGATTATTCAACTGCTAATAATGGATTACAACTCGTGAAAAGAGAACTTAAACTTTTCAAGTACTAATGAAAAAGGGAGAGATAAGACTTCACCCTCAAGACTAATGCATTGTAAAAAAAATGATAAAGATGCGTACCAATAGTGTATAGTAAACTATTAAAACTTGAAATAAATATTTCATAAGAATAATGTTACATAACCACGATTTTTTACTATATTATGTCAAAATTTCCTGAGCACAGACAAAGCGACCGTCTAAGGCCTCAAATTTATATAAATCCCTTATACATAACTAGTATGTCACTATATATAAAACCCCAACTCTAGATATAAAAATTATGTTATGCCCAATAATTCAATCCAAATTTAAGAAGAGCTCAGCTCGAAGAAAAAAAAACCCACTTATTCAATAAATTCTTAGTATAAGCTAATTAACAAATTTGAATCAAATTAAGAAATAAAATACATTGAGATCAATTTCACATGTTTGAACTCTGAAAAAGAATTCCTAGTATGATGATTGATAATTTCTTTTAATTTTGAATTTCATATGCTTTGGTTTTTTGGGAAATTAGTCTTGAATTTTCATTTTCAGTCAAGATTTACAACCTTGAAGACTTTTTTTGGTGCATATGTGTAAGTAAATATGTATTATTATAATAGAATTTGAGTACAAAGTTGTTTTATCCCTTTATTGTTGTGTACAATATGAATTACATATGATGTTTGTTGTTTTTAAAAAATGTTACGATCTTAATTTTGAGTTCACATAATATTTTCTCAAAATCCTTATGATAACAATAAATAGCATGAATGAATGTACATAGAAGGTCGAAGGTCGCATTCTAGTCATCCAAAACATTAAGACCGCGTGTGCTGCATGACTTGGGGTGATGACGTGCAACTAAACAATGAAAAATTGTTCTGTCCAATATCGATCCCAGCACTATTTTCAGGCAAAATAACCTTAGCATGGTAAGACAGATATATGCAATGCAGACCTTTTCTACTGAAAATGAACAAAGTCGGAGGGAGAGGGAGAGGGAGAGGGGGAGAGAGAGAGAGAGAGAGGACTTTATGAAATTGCATTTGCATCGAATTCTCTTTTATCTGTTACAAAGACAAAGACAAAGGGAGAGAGATGATAAGAGAGAGAGAGAGAGAGATAGAGATGTGCAATAATAATGATGGTTGGTCGCTTTCTAAAATCAGTCTTCTCGTACAATACTCCAACCCAAACCTTTTCTGCAGATTCTCTCTATCTCCCTCTCCCTCTCATTCTTCATTTCTTTCTTTTTTGTTTTTGTTGTTCTTTTCCAATGGGAAGTAAAGGAAAAGAAATCAAAGGAAAGAGATTCTCCTCGTGACACGTGTCGTGATATTCCACCATATCGTCCTTCTGAATATCCCTTTTGTCTGGCGCAAAAATAAAGGAATATTCCCTTTTCCTTTTCCTTTCCCGTTTTCCAACTATGAATTGCGTTACGATTTTACAGGCTACACCCAACATTAAAAATTGTGTTCAAAACAGAAACCGAGGTGCTAAAGAAAGCTCTGCCTGCCCGAATTGGCCCCTCTTTGTTGCTGAAATCCATGTAATAATGCCTATACCCTAGTCCTACTAGCCTCTACTCCACTCTGTTTCTGTCTAACCAAATGACAACAACTTAATTGCAGCTTCAAATTGATTGACATGTTGTGGAGAGACAAATCTCCTTATCCCAACTTCATGCATCCATTTTTCTTTAATCACATTATGTTACGTCACGTGAGAAGAGAGATAAAAAATATAAGATACATGCATTCGTTATACCAAGTTTTTTACACAAGCTTGTTATTTTCTTTATGCATGCGCATGCATGGCCATGGTCTAAAACAGAATGGAACCTTAGTCGTTGTTGGCATATATAGATATGCATCGGTCTTCTAATTCCTTCTTGTTTTTCAGTTTTAGATGCTTAGAAATGACAATGGGTTTCACATGGGCCAAAAGTGAGATCCCACGAATGGCCTATCTTATATTTATCACAAGCGTTTGGACACCAACTTTACTGTGAAAAGCCCAGTTATTAGGTTAGGACCACTATTTTTTCACAGAAATTCCCTCTCCACTAGTCCAAGGCTCAACTTTTCCCATGGTATGTTCATGCATAATTAAAAGGCCTCAGATGCTGCTGTATTATGATCATAATGTCAAGAATCCAAATGTTCTTTTTTTTTTGGGGGAAGAACATATATATATATATACAAAAATTCTTCCATGCGAACTTTCGAATGTTATTATCGTGTGGACGTCATGTATTTTCTATTACCAATCTCTATTTTCTCCCTCTTTACAATGGTATTCGCACGATAATAATGTGCGGACATGCGGAAGAGAGAATAACTATATACTAGTTTTAAAGTTTTTAAATTACTGGAACGCTAGCTCCAACCTAAACGATATAAGAAAATTCATCTCACTACCAACTGAAAGGTGACATGTGTACGATATTATGTAACAAACTAATATATTAAGTACATTTTAAATAAAGTCCTACTGATTTAGTATATACGACAAGGATGGAGTCCTAATCAGTCTTTCTCCTCAGCATGACCAAAAGTCTAGTTTGAAACAGGAATATTACGAATATTACGAAAATGTCAGATTCTATTCCATTCTATCCACTAATTCATCTCAATCTACTTTATTTTCAGGAACTAACTAATTATATATAGCATATAAGAGAGAGAGAGATATATATATATATATATATATATAAATTCAAGGTTGCTTCCTCAACTTGTTTCAAATTGGATGCCGAAATAATATTTATAAAAATAAAAAGAAACGAATGAGCTTTATATGAAATATTCTTAAATGTATAATTAACTTTGCGGAAAGGCAATGAAAGATACATTTACGGCCGTAAGGTTTGTCAATGAGAATCACGAACTAAATATTTCTGATGATAAATGGGTTGTTCTACTAAATTCTCTAATAATTCCACTTCTTTTTGGCATCAGAATTTCATAATTTATTCATTATTGCGAGCTAGCTGGTGGATATATATATACTAAATTCTCTGTTGATTTCTCAGTGTACAATCACAAAGTACTACTCTTACTCTAAGAAGGAAAATTCTTTTCCTTAAAAAAAAAAAAGGGAATATAAATTAAGAGGATCTTTCTTATTAAGAGGGTCGATAATATACTAAACTCACACACACACACTACCTAGATGCTAGAACTTGAACGCAGAACCTTTCCCGAACCACTGCCCTTTTAAGAAGTAGGAGTCTTGACCAAAAATATTATGGAGTGAGTGCATAAGGCATCTGAATAAGTATGAGAGAGTGGAGTATGGAATTAGAATCGCTTTGGTCGGCCTCTTAGCAAAAGATATGAACTACTTAATAATAATAATAATAAATACAAAAAAAAGGCACACTTAGAGTGTTTATGAAGACACGAATCTGGAACATATATCTTAAATGTATATTATATATATGCTGTTGACCTATTGTTGTCTTAAGATTCATCACAAAGCATTCTATCAATTTCTTTCAGTTGGTAAAAGAAAATGTGCACGTAGAGGTATATGCATCACCACAAGTTGTAAAATATCTAGCGTTCTTCATTTTGAATGAACAAGTACATAAAATAATAGTTTACCAAAGTGTAAATAAATAAATATATATATATATATAATATCATGCCCAACAAATTTTATCTATAAATAAAAAATAAAGGGAAAAAAGAGAAGCCTATGTCGAGATTATGGGCCAAGAGACCATCATGATTGAAGCCCAGGTTCAGTCTAAGGCCCAAGTTAATAATGTCCGTATTACTATTGACGATAATGCCCTTTCCCGCTTCGTGTGGCAACGACCAGCCATATCCTCCTCTTGTTTACTCTGCTTCATGCCTGGCCATGGCTTCTCTATCGTACACCACAATTCCAAACCCACAACTCTCACTTTCCAAACAGTCTATTCCGATTGAATTCCACAAACAGTCACAAGCCCATTTTACAAAACTTCAAGAAAATGCAAAAACCCATCAAATCTTGTACCAGTCTTACTTTAGCCACATGTCCTCTCTGTGTAAACAAGGTCAAATTCAACAGGCTGTGGACTTGTTCGTTGAAATGGAACTCAAAAACCTCCAAGTTGGCCCTGAAATTTACGGCGAGCTCCTTCAGGGGTGTGTCTACGAGCGAGCTCTTCATACGGGTAAGCAAATTCACGCTCGGATTATAAAGAAAGGTGGCATCTTTGCAATAAATGAGTACATTGAAACCAAGTTGGTGATTTTCTATGCAAAATGCGATGTTCCGGAGGCTTCAAATCGTTTGTTCCGAATGGTAAGATTAAAAAACGTTTTTTCGTGGGCTGCTGTTATTGGATTGAATTGTAGGATGGGTTTCTATCAAGAGGCTTTGCTAGGTTTTAGGGAAATGCAAGAAAATGGATTGTTGCCTGATAATTTTGTTGTTCCAAATGTATTGAAGGCTTGTGGTGCTTTAGAGTGGATTGGGATTGGGAAAGGGGTTCATGGGTACGTGGTGAAGTTGGGTTGTAGTGGGTGTGTCTTTGTTGCTAGTAGTCTTGTGGATATGTATGGAAAATGTAGGGTTGTAGAAGATGCAAGGAAGGTTTTTGATGGTATGCCTGAAAGAAATGTAGTCACTTGGAATTCGGTGATTGTGGGTTATGTACAAAATGGTTTGAATGAGGAAGCTATTAAGGTGTTTTATGAGATGAGGGAGGCTGGTGTTGAACCCACTCACGTTACGGTATCGAGCTTACTTTCTGCTTCAGCTAATTTAGGTGCATTACAAGAGGGTAAACATGGACATGCACTAGCAGTTGTTTGTGGGTTAGAACTAAATACCAATTTGGGCAGTTCTCTTATTAACTTTTATTCCAAGGTTGGTTTGATTGAGGATGCTGAAATGGTTTTTAGCAAGATGCTTGAGAAAGATGTGGTCACATGGAATTTGCTCATATCTGGGTATGTGCAAGTGGGGGAGGTTGACAAAGCACTCAATGTTTGCCATCTAATGAGACTTGAAAACTTGAGTTTTGACTCTGTGACTCTTTCAACCTTAATGTCTGCTTTTGCAGATACACGAAGTTTGAAATTTGGTAAGGTGGGACATTGCTATTGTATAAGGAACAACCTTGAATCCGACGTGGTTGTTGTGAGTAGCATTGTAGACATGTATGCCAAATGTGAGGAAATCGATTGTGCAAAACGAGTTTTCAACTCTTCATTTATAAGAGATCTTGTGCTGTGGAACACAATGCTGGCTGCTTTTGCAGAGTTGGGTCATAGTGGTGAGGCCTTGAAAATGTTCTATCAGATGCAGCTAGAAAGTGTGCCACCAAATGTGATATCATGGAACTCTCTGATTTTAGGATTTCTGAAAAATGGCCAAGTCAATGAGGCTAAAGATATGTTTTGGCAGATGCAGTCCCTTGGAGTCCAGCCTAACCTGGTCACTTGGACTACACTGATCTCTGGTTTGGCTAAGAGTGGTTTTGGCTATGAAGCGATTCTGACATTCCAGCAGATGCAGGAAGCTGGAATTAAACCCAATGTTGTGAGCATTATTGGTGTACTATTGGCTTGCATAAATATGGCATCGTTGCAGAATGGAAGAGCCTTACATGGGTATTTGATAAGGCATTCCCTCTACACTTTAATTCCAATTGCAACCTCTTTAGTGGATATGTATGCTAAATGTGGTAATATAGATCAAGCAAAGAGGGTGTTCGATATGATTGAACACAAGGAGTTGCCTGTCTATAATGCAATGATTTCCAGTTATGCGTTACATGGTCAAGCTGTGGAAGCTCTTGCACTATATCAGGGCTTAAAGGAAGAAGGTGTAAAACCAGATAATATAACCTTTACTAATGCCTTATATGCGTGCAGCCATGCCATGATGGTGAATGAAGGTTTGGAGCTTTTCTTTGATATGGTATCCAGTCACAATATAAATCCAAGTATAGAGCATTATGGCTGTGTGGTTAATCTTCTTTCTCGGTGTGGCAATTTGGATGAAGCTTTTAGGCTTATTGGCACGATGCCATACAAGCCTGATGCACAAATGTTGGGATCATTACTTGCTGCTTGTAGAGAACACAATAAAATAGAACTAGAGGAATATTTATCCAATCAATTACTGAAATTACAGCCAGACAATTCTGGTAACTATATAGCAATGTCAAATGCACATGCAGCTGCAGGAAGATGGGATGAGGTAACAAAGGTGAGGCAGTTAATGAAAGAAAGGGGCTTGAGAAAGATTCCGGGATGCAGTTGGATTCAAATCGGAGAAGAACTTCATGTGTTTGTTGCTGGTGACATATCACACCCTGAAACTGAAAAAATCTATATGACATTGGCTTTGTTGGGAATGGAAATATCTTTTCGCTGATGTTTTCCTTCAAATCATACTCATTATTTTATTCTGATTAATGAACTTTGCGGTGGTGGTTGTCTATCTGCTATTGCCCTCAGCCCTTGTCCAGGCTCCAACTGAGCACCTATGATGAATATATCCGCTCGTGAATGGAGAGCTCTCAGAGATGGGCATGCTTGTAAAATCTGAAATAAGACTATGGTCTATGGTGCAAACAAGTCAGGGGCAGTGCCAAATAATAAATTCATGAAGACTAAGGTTTGACTGGGAAGAAAAGGCTCCTAGCAAAAGTTGCAAAATCAACTGAAAAATGTTGGAAGATTTGTACACATTCTTCATGTCAACTTTCCCTGGGTGGGATCTGTAATTAGTTGGTGAACATAAAATTGCTTTTCAGCAGCTTTTTCTTTTTCTTTTCTCAGTTCGACACGATAGTTTAAAATTACATTTTCTGTTTAGTTTCTCTGTATCCCAAACTTCTTTCATTAAGTTATTTCTTTGGCCAGATCTTTCATAAAGTGTGGTACATGTAACGTTACAACCACGACTCTATGATATACTTGGTTTTAAATAATAAGCAGTTGCCTAACAAGGATCTACAACAAACCAACCATGTTACTTAAAGTTCCTGACTGTGACCACCAAATGTGATTTCCTTTTCTGGGGTTTTACTGATCTCTCTGAATCTCTCTGATGAAGGTGGGAAGCCATGTGAGAAAAGCTTTCCTTCGGTCACCACCACCACAAACAAACTAATTTTGTGTCATGTGGGAGCATGCGTGGGTGGAGATTATGTTACGTTTTCAAACATACCAAATTAGTTGCTTCACAATTTACATCTCATAAATGAATATGATATATGATGGAGAGATTATAGGGCCCTTTAAAAGAATGACAATACGGTACCAATTTAATTAATATTATAGCTGCAAGGTCTTGTCTTTTCAATTCTCGAATTATTTGACACCAACTCAAATTGCTATTAAATTTTGGTTAGTTGATTTGGATATGACTTGAAACGAACTCAAATAAAAGTGGAGTGGAGGTTCCCATTTCTTGCCAGATGACCTAAATACCTTATTTTTATTTGTAAATGGTACTCTTTTCCTTTGGCTTGGACGACTTCACAACCCAAATGAAATCAGAAAGCTTACAAGTTACAACCATATCCATGTCCATACCTGTTGTTGATAAACTTCAAACTTCAATCTTCATCCTTCAACTTAGAAGGCACGAAAACTGCAAACTCTTACATTATTAATATTATCCCCCCACTTCTCTTTTGTCTTTGGTTTGCTTGAGGAATAAACAAACATACATGTCACCGATTGGTATTTTCCTGTCTAATATAACTTATAAGTATGCATCATCACATAATCTAGAGGGTTAGGGCAGCTTTCTATACCCACCAAAACCTAAATATGGAAATTAATAATTACTCAACTCCAATACCAATCTACAATCAGATAAATATATAAGTTTGTGATTTATGGACCTCAAATTCTAAACGCTAAAGTTTAGGTGAACTATAACTTAACTGGGAAATCAATATGGTAAGTAAGGTTTGTTTAAATATAGATTTTCTGTAATTAGGTGAACCATGCATTACGGTATTCTCTTTACTTTACTGCAGACACCTTTCATCTTGCATGGACCACATAATAATTTATCCAAATTCCCAAGATTAGAAAACCATACACAAGATTGTGACCGTATTAGCTACTCGATAAATATGATGTGAAATTCAACCACTCCTAAGTTCTAACTAAGTAGTGTTGTTGCAGAATCCTTGGAACATCCAAGCAGTATATGACCAAAGCTTTTTCAGTGTCACAGTCACTCATATATGATCATTTTCAAGACTCATTTTATGTGGTGTCACACTCACACTCACACCTCCCTGCCTTACATCCCAAGTCTTCTGAAAGCGCATGACAAATGACAGAAAATTGGGCCATATCTGTCAGAGAGAGTAGCCCAAACCCAACAATGCTATGTTTCTAATTTGCCAAAAATCACAACAATTCCAGTATATTAAGCAGAGAGTCATGTCTAAACCTTATTATTTAACTTTATCCTCACGACGCTAACACAAGGAATATAATCTTTGAAGCATCTCTGTCGAAAAGTCACACCTAAATTAAAAAATAATAATAAAATAAAGGGATTAATTAAAGGGTAGCAAGTCAATGTCATGGCCCAAAGGAACTCCAAAAACCTCTGCACATGTACAGATGGTCCACATTTCATATATGTGTTTTACATGTGTCTTATGAAATCATCAACTAGCTAGCGAAGTAATTAGTGTTTGATACTTCAAATCTGCTGATTAGTTGCATGAATACCTTTTTGCTAATGTAATTAGTGGTACGTAATTGAAGATTAAACCAGAGACAAAACTGCAAGAGGGGGGTGGGAATCTTTGTTGCTAATAATGAATTGGCCACTCCCAATACTGCCATTGTGAAAAATGAAAAAGAAAAGTCAAATCTGTGTCCGACGACCGCAAGCTGCTCCTGTAACGTCCACTTTCGGTGCAGCAAACTATGAAAGTGTGGCTCACGGAGTCACGTGCCTAGACCTTAGATATTATTCTAGTTTTTGGAGGGCAATTTCGTGCTCAAGGTTAGGGTAGTTCTATCTGAAAAGCATGAGTTCTAATTTACAGGGAAAGAGACGAGTATTTTCCAAAATAAAATAGGATGAGCTTGCTTGAGTAATATAATAAGCAAGTTCGACTCTTTAAAACGAAGAAAAAGCTTCTTCTCAAAATAAATGGAATTTTGACTTTTTTAAAAATAAATTTAAAATGTTTAAAAGGGAGAGAGAGAGGTAGGGATTTAAATTTCTAATATTAAGGATCATTCAAACCAAGAGGGTCCAAATAGTCAAGCTTTGTTCAATGTACTTGTCCAACCACCAGAGAAAGAAAAAAAAGGGGTTAGAAGTTTGACAATTTCCTTTTGGGGTTAAGAAGTTTGAATTTATATTATTTGAAATAATACAACTTTTTTTATTTAATTTTTAATGGCTGAAGTGGTCTGAAATTCTTAAATGTCCGTTTTATTTGCTTAATTTTTTATTTTTATTTTAAATGAGGACGAGAATGATCTCTTTCATTATCAAGAAGGAAAATTACAGTTAGACTAATAGAAAATTGGTGTTGTGAGACAAATGGATCAAATAGATTACTACTATACTGCACTAGCGAGTAGCAGAAACACAAATTTAGAGGGGGCGCGTGAAGGGGATGCTTTTTGCTTCTGGAGGAAGATGAAAAAAGACGAAAAGTTATTAAAGAAAAACGGGGGTCCCCCAATGTCCCTGTGCCCTGCCTGATGATACTGGATGGATGGATGGATGAATGGATGAGGGAGAGAGAGAGAGAGAGGTGGGGCCCCTTAATCTCTTGAATCAACGGCTCACATCTCTACCGCCGAGGTCAACACTCTCTTCTCTGCTCGTCAGAGACCCATGCAATAATAAAAGAAAAAGGAAAAGAAAGAGAGAGGGATCGAGTGCGGTAAAAAGCCGGCCAGGCTGTTCCCCACTCCCCCCCCCCCCTATTCCTTCGCTGGGGCCGGTAAACGGAGACACATTACGCCACGTGGCAAGTCCTCCTCAAAACCCACCAAAATGATCCCCCACAACTACCTTCTTATACAACGCCGAACCCGGACTCGACGGTGCAGAGATTCAATCATTTTGAACTCCCTTTGATTAATTACTCCTTGGTGGGACCCCCAGCTAGCACGGTCTACAATCATCGGCCACTCTCCTCTTCACTTCTTCTTTCTTTTGTTTCATTTTGAGTGCTGCTGCTTGACATATTGGGTCCAGCCACCCGTTCAGTATTTGTTTGGAGTTTTAAATATGTTTTATTTTTTCAGAGGAAATTTTCAAAAAACTTAATTGCAACAAAAATAACATTATTTTGTTATCATTGACTAATAATGTTATATTATGTGGAAGGATTATCAAGCGTATTATGACGTTATTAGCCGAGAATAGCAATAGTGTTATCCTCGTTTCATGAAAATCTGCAATGTAGAGCTGGATTCCCTAAAATTAAAAAGGGCAAAATATAAAAACTAAGTGAAAACAAGAAAAGCCATGTGTAAAGAGAGAGAGGATTGTGAATAATAGAATTATGAAAAAAAGAAAGAATTAAATAAACCCAAAGTCCATCGAATGGTCAATTCCAATCAGCTCATGGAACTCAGACCCCGACCTCACTCCCCCCAACTTCATAAACAAGTCAAACCATCCCTCCCACCTATAAAAATAATTGCAAAAACACAAATTCAAAAATTGAAAAAAAAAACCCAAATTAAAAATACAAAAACTAAAGTTAAAAAAATAAAGGGGAGAAAAAAAAACAGATATCGGACCAACCAGACCCAATACCCCACAATTAACTATGCACTTTAGTTCCTCCTCCTCCTAATTGAGCACTGTGCACGTTTTTAGGAGACCCACCACAAATGAAATAACCCACATTGCCTCTTCCCCTTTCAATTTCAGATCCTTTACATTTTTGTTTTCTTTTTGGGATTCACAATTTTCTAAGGTGTGGGTGTCACGCTGGGTGGGGTCCTGGACTCTGCGGGAGGCGTATGACCGCTCGATTCTTTCGAAGGGTCATCGGACGACTGCCGTAAGCCATCATCGGTCTCGCCCCGGTTCATATCCTCAATCATACGGACCACCTCTTGCATGGCGGGTCTCTGATCGGGCACAGTAGACACGCACGCCATTGCGATCTGCAAAAGCTGAACCATCTCTTCCTCAATGTTGTGGTACCTCATGAGCTCCACGTCGAACACCTCAGCGGTCCACTCCTCCCGGACAACCGACTGGACCCACCGGGGCAGGTCGATGCCCTCCTCGCCCAGCGAGGCTTGATTGGGCGCTTTCCCCGTTAATAGCTCTAACAGCAACACACCAAAACTGTACACGTCGGATTTGAAAGTGACCTTGCGAGTCTCAACGACCTCTGGCGCGCGATAGCCCGCGACCCGATTGGGCGGAGTGGAGGTTCCGAATAGCGGGTTGAGCCCGAAGTCCGAAACCGAAGCGTCGTGCTCGGGTCGGAGAAGGATGTTAGAGGATTTGATGTTGCCGTGGACCACCTTTCCTGACACGTGGAGATGCGCTATGCCTCTCGCAGCGCTTAGCGCGATTTTCATCCGGTTGTCCCAGTCGAGCGGCGTGCGCCCGGAGCCTCTGCTTCCTGCAATGAAAATGATGGGAAATTCAAGTAAACGCCACCAAATTATTTGTTATTTAAAATAAAATAAAAAGATTAAGCAGAAAATCGGTCGTTCTCTATTTGGGCGCGGGGGCTTTTTCTAAAAAGAAGTAAAAGCTTTGACACAGAAAAATGAAAGGGAAAGTAAAGTAAAATGATGTCGGTGACCACTGGCCACCACCATGGCGAATCATGACGACCTACCTGTTCATGTTTTTTCCCTACCAAATTGGGATTTTTTAAATTGTTTTAAACAAGAAAAAACAGAAACATGAGTTGCGTAGCTTGCACACTAAGAATGTTTGCCCAGAAACAGCAAAATTACAGTGGAATCAGCGCAGAGGGCGGTGATTAGAAAACGGAAACAAACAATAAAAAACAGAGGTTTTTCTGGGATCAAAGATTTGCGCCACGAATGATTCCACATGCCTTTCCAATTTTCTTATTTATGCACTGTAAATAAAACCCAATAATAAATACTAAATTGACAATTTTAAATTTGAAGACTGAACTGGAACAGCTCAAGCTCCACTCTAATCTAATCTAATCTTTGGGGAAACAACAATGCAGGTACTTAATATTATAAGAAACAAATATACCTGTGACTCTGAGCATTGCATTTATTCCCTCAGACTTTAGACCAATTAAAAATTATACCAACAATTCAACAAGATTTTAAAAAAATTAAAATTGAAATTTGAAGAGCAAAATGGGGAATCGAAATCGTACCGTGAAGAAGAGCAGACAAGCTACCAGCGGCCATGTAATCGTAGACGAGCAATTTCTCGTCCTTGGAGAAGTAAAACGCCCGCAGAGGCACCACATTATCGTGCTTAATCTTACCCAGAACCTCCATTTGCATCTCGAACTCTCTCTTCGTCACCACCACGTCCTTCAGCCTCTTCACCACCACCGTCGTCCCTTCTTCCAGCACCGCCTTGTACGACGTCCCCACGCTTCCCTTCCCCAAAACCTCCGCCGACGCCCTCAACAGGTCCTCCAAGTCAAAGCTGTAGACCCCACCGTCGAAGAACACTAGCTTGTTCCTCTCCGCCTCCGTGGACCCACCCGTGATATCGTCCTTCGACGACGACGTTCCGGCTTCCGCCACCGCCACCGACCGCGCCGCCACCGGCGGCTTCGGGGCCTTGGCCTGCTGCTGACGACGTCGTTTCCGGATGCAAAGCAGGAGAACGAGGAGCAACAGAAACAAAGCCAGAGCGGACCCCACGGCGATCGCAACAATGGCGGCGGTGGATAGCTTCTTGGACTTCTTGTGGCCTGGGATTACGGGCGGGGTCTCGGGTGATGGAGCGGGTGCTGGGAAAAACGGGTTGCACGCTGTAAGTGGCTTGCCGCAGAGATTTAAATTTCCGGTGAATGCGGAGTCAGGGAACTTGGATAGGGACGCGGGGATTGAGCCGTTGAGTTTGTTGTTGGAGACGTTGAAGCTTCTCAGATTACCGGCTGAGATGCTGGGCAGACTACCCGAGAACCCGTTGTTTTCAAGGAAAAGTCCGGTCAAGTGGGTCAAGTTGGTGACGGTAAATGGGATTGGGCCGGTAAAGTTGTTAGTGCTGAGATCGAGCCGGGTTAACCGGACCAACCGAGTCAACCCGGGCGGGAACTCGCCGGAAAACTGATTGCCTTGGAGGTAGAGGCTGCGGAGCAGAGTTAAGTTTGAGAAATCAGAGGGTATCGGACCGGAGAGGCGGTTGGAGCGCAGACTCAGAACTCGGAGCTGACTCAGCCGGCCGAGTGTGTTGGGCGGAACCGGTCCCACAAGGCCGACTCCCGGGAGGCGTAGAGCAGAGACGTAGGACTTGTTGTCGTCGCAGGTGATCCCGACCCAGGTGCAGGCTGAAGCGGACGGGTTCCATTGCACGCGGTTCTCGTGTGGGGTCTTGGAGAGAAACGCAAGGAGGGCTTGCTTGTCCTGGGTCGGCTCCGAGTTGACTCGCCCGCCACTCAGTACCAAAAACGTAACGAGAAAACCAACCACACACCTAAAGCCCACACTAGCACTACCGGTCACTGCCATTTTTCTACACCTTGAAGGAAAAAAGAAGAAAACAACAATGGTGTTTATTGTTGGTTCTGATTATGCCCTAGATGGAGCGAGGTTCAATGGAGGTTTGCTATGGCGGTTTTGGACAAAACAATTAATGGTTTTCCGGTGAAAACCCATCAAAGAGAGAGAGAGAGTACTAGCTAGCTACTGTGTCTGTGTGTGTTTGTGTCAGAGAGAGAGAGGCAGGGGAGAGAGAGGGAGAGGCAGAGGGTTTTGTAAGGTGTAAAAGACAAAGGTATCACGAGGCCAAGAAAGGGGAAAATAAAGCAGAGAGAAAACAGCAGCAGTAACATATGCATTGCTATGCATTGCTGGCAGGCAGCAGTGGGAACGTTTTATTACTAATTTATTGTCCTTGTTAATTTAATTACAAATAAAAATAACGTTTATTTACTTATTTTGTCTACACTCTGGCGGTAGGCGCGTCGGTTTAGCGGCAGTGACGGGTGGCAACTTGACGACTTTGCCCCCTTCGCCTTTGGCCTATGTGAAGAAAAAAATAATAATACGGTGGAAGACGGTTAAAAATTCGAATATTAAACCGTCACACTTTTAATTTATTAAACATATTAATATGTTTTTCATTCAAAAAAACATCAATTTTTTGGTTATGAGGGTTTTATATATATATAATAAATATTAGGAGACAAGAGACTTAACCATAATACCTTACCTTGAGTGTATGAGTAACTATCTTAACAATTTAAACTACAAATTTCTTGCCGTATTTAAAATATCCGTGGAGAATTCTTGCTAGTTAAAGATTTGAACCAATAAAAAAACTTACAAAATTATTTGATAAACAAAAATACTCAAAAATCAAATTTTTTTCTTCATGAAACTTTTTTTTTATTTTTTTATTATAGCAAATGGTTTATGAAACACTTAATAATAGAAGGGCTAATGACAAAACATCCCTAAATGTTTGGAGTCATTCTCAATAGGACCCGTGATTTCAATTTCATCAATTTATACACTAATATTCTCAAACATGAACCATATGATCACCCATTAACTGTTAACGTGGCTATTGTGAGACTCACCTACTAACTGACTGACCAATTCCCTTTTTAAAAAAATTAAAAGATGTAAAATCAAATATCATAGTAGATTTTTCTTGACTAAAGTTATCATAGATTGATCCACAGTCTATAATAGTAAACATTAGATTTTGTTTGTTGATATAGGAAACAAGTGGTGAGTTGTGGATTAAATTGGTTGAGTATTAAGAGGCTCAAGCTTGGAATAAATTAAAATTTATAAATTTGAGTTTTTAAATAAATTTGATCGGTTAAAGTGCAATGACCAAGTATATCAAATTTACGCATTGAACTTAATATGTAGATTTCTATGTACCCCTTTAGTATCTTTAATCATTTCGTATTGTATTGCATGGTGTAATTATTCCCTTGTTAGGGGTATTTGGCATTTCACGTATGTTTGGTATGGCAATCGAGTGTCATGCTTAAATTAACAAAAAAATTCTTATTGTTTCATGTTTTGATGAAGTAAATAATTCATCTCAACTGCCAATGCTCACCAACTCAAGTAAGCAAAAATTAATTGCCCTTCTGTATTGTATCATAATAAGGTAAGGAACTGTTTTATTTAATTACTTTCCAAGCAAATAATTATTTTAAGGGAAACAAAACTTTAATTAGATACCTAATCAATCAGGAGTAATGTGCCTTAAAAATTACAGATGAAAGGGGTAGGTAATGTTTAACACCTTTTGGGTGTCTTGGTGGATAAATAAATCTGGCATTGGACCCTGCAGGTACAAGAGAAAGCAGCCTGAGAAGGAATTCGAGGGAAAAGGACATGTTGTGTTTCAAAAAAGAAGAAAAAAAGTTGGTTATTTCAATTCCTTTTTGTAAAGCCACCTAGTATTAAACTGAAACACCACTCCACATTTTACTCCTAGAGTGTAAATCAAACACATCATGACAAAGAAAGCTGCCACGTAACCCAATTTGGCCAAACTAATAAGCACTGATAAAAACAAAATCTTCCAAGAAGTAATGTGAAAGTAGGGCTTGTTGCAGCTGCTTTTTAAGCAAGTGATTGTGCATAAGACACATTTACAACTTCCATATACAGAGAGATGGGTCCTCCTCTCTCTCTCTCTCTGCAAAAACTCATTCTAGCAAAACAGATATTAATTACTATTAATTATGCCATAAATATGATTAAACCGATATTAATCACTCTGCCAAATATCGTTACTATTTACGAACTGTTTCTCTGTGTTCTTTTCCCCTGAAAATATATATGTCATTGACTTGGAAATAGGGTTGTGTTGGGAATTTTTCTTTTTCTTTTTCAAGCTCGTTTGAATATGTCATTCGGAAAGAAGAATAAAAACCAGCTCATGGATAGATATGGGGCCACCAGAAAGCATAATATATATCCATATGATTCATGAAGAGAAGAGACCAAGTCCAGCAAATCATAAGCATTAAGCCATATGGCACAAATGATGATACAGTTTGCCACAGTTTTTATTTTACATTACTTTATGTTTTTTTTATATTGCTGCATATGAAGAAAATAAAAAATAAAATCAAATTGAAAGGATTTTTGGGGAGGCCTTGAAAGATAAGTTTTATGCAGAAACAAGAAATGATCTTCCTTTTGGCCTGGAATCGGTCCCCCCCCAACTCATTCCCCACGGCCATCACAATACAAAAATCTGATAAATCGAGTGGTTATCAGAAGACAGGTTAGAGGACGAATGTGTATGACCAACCAATGGGCAATGGCATGTGACCAAAATGTGTCACTTTAATTTGGTACTAGAGAGAGCCACTGCCTCTTTTTTATCTTCTTAGTATGTCCCAATTCTTTTAGATTTAGACCTTTTTTTGGACTGCACTGAATTATTGATACATCAAATACCCTGAATTATATTAGATCAGATTGAAATATCTAAAAATCTTGTCATGTATTTTTATCGCAATATATAGGATATATTGTGTACAATAATGCCTAAGTGTTCGTGCTTTTTTGAATATAAGCGATAGTCTAAATTATAAGTGAGGGGAGTTTCTCACACGCACACAATTAAGGTACCATGAAGGTTTGAATCTAAGATCACCGATTTACAAGTCAAAATTCTTTCCCACTATGCTATATCTCATTGGCAAAATAAATAAATATTTGATATCATGTTTCATGAAGTTATTTTGGAGGTGAAACAAAACCTGTCCAGTTTTAATTAATGCCTCAAATTCTGTGAAATAAATCCTGGCATCCAAACTATTGTAATTATATGCAAATTAAACAGGTGGTCCATGAACCATGGACCATGGACCATGGACTAGGCTTGGATATATGTGCGTCTCAAATGAGAGCCAAGAACCACGTACTGATCAATACTATGGATGTGTGTGTATCCCATTGCTAAGGCGCTGCCCTCAATCAATATTCCGGCATTATGCATATCCAACCACCAACTTTCCCAGATTTTGATTTTCCTTCGGTCAGGAAAAAAAAGGGTGTGTCCATTTTCTGGGAAGCCAAACACAAAATACTTCAATTTTGGGTTGGACCATTTGATAAGACCCATGTTGATGATCACTGCACAGAAATTACTTAAATTTATGCTCATCAATATTTAGGACCATGTAATATAATGCTTGAGTTGAGAGTTGCAGACACAGGAGAGGATGGAGCAAAAGCAGAAAAATAAAGTCATTGGAAAGATAGCTGCTGGCGCTGGCTAGCAGATTAATCAGATGCCATGCCACAGAGCCACTGCTTCAACAGATAAGGCCATGACAAGAAGATGATTTTAATGCAGTGAGAAAACAAGGAGGAGACAGCTAGCAGCATATCAATGAAGACAAATTTTTGTCTGCAACATCAAAATCACTCAGAACAGCTAAAGATTTAAAATCAGTAGAAAGAGAAAAAGACCCTTAATTTTTCACAGTGTGGGTAGAAATTAGAAAAAAAAAAGAAAAGAATTTGTTTGTTTGTACTTGTAGAATAGAAAGAAAAGAAGAGCATCAAGAGTGACCAGACCAATGGATATGGGTCAACTCAGAAATGTCAGAGGCCCGGCCACTAAAAAAGAGTCGTTCTATGGTAACTGGAACATGGGCCGCTTTAGGCCCACATTGCAATTTGCAAGAACTATTTTCATTTTTTTATTTTTCAAATTTAAATAAATATAATTTCTTTACTAGGTATTGCTTGTTGTTAATTAGTTAGGAGTGAGTGTGACTGTAATTGTTTATGTTTTAGAAAATTACAGTTGACTCGCACTTAAATTTAGTTTTCAAAAGCCAACGGGGTCTCTAAGCTAGTGAAAAAGGGGTTCAATTCGCATACTAGTGGTATCAGATTCAAGTTCGAAGTCTATGATATTTTGATAGTGTGGGTGTGAGAAACCCCCCTTCCTTTGTAGTTAAACTATCGTGTATTAGATTGTTTAAGAGTGTGTTTATAACTTGGGTTAAATGTCAAAATAGTTCCTGTGTTTTAACCATTTGGCCAATTTAGTCATTGTGTTTTTAATTTGGCCGATTTAGTCCTTGTGTTTTACTCCGTTAACTAATGTTGTCAATTCCGTTAAATTATTATTAAAAAAGTTCATTAAAGTTTTAAAAATTAAGAAAAAACTGTAATTATTATTATTATTTTTTAAAGGGTTAATGGTTTTATTAGTCCCCCAACTTGGACCGGATTTTCATTTGAGTACCTCAACTTCCAAAATGATACCTGTGGTCCTTTAACTTTAGTTTCGTTTAGACAAATGGTCCTGTCGTCAATTTTGTTAACTTTTCTGTTAAATACAGGGGTAAAATAGTATTTTTATATTTTTTTTACATTTTAAATTTATTAAAATATAAAGGACAAAATTGATTATAAAAAAAACAAAAAAAACAAAAAACAAAAAACAAAAAACAAAAAACCAACCCAACAACCACGACGACCTTGCCCACCCCTTCCCAACCCCTCTCCGTCGCAACCCCAACCACCCTCATCGACTGCATCTTCCCTTCCCACCTCCCCTAACACCAAAACCTAGCAGCCTCCCCCCCTTCCCCACCACCTCACCTCTGGGTCCAAGATCCAGGCCATCCCCAATCGGCCTCTGCTCCAGGTAAAAATCCAAAACCCGTTCACCCATCAATCCAATTCGTTCAAGGTAAAAACTAAAATATATTTTTTGCGAGGAGATGGGGGCGTACAGAGCAGACGACGATTATGATTACTTGTTCAAGGTGGTTTTGATCGGTGACTCAGGGGTTGGAAAATCGAACCTTTTGTCCAGGTTCACGAGGAACGAGTTCAGCCTTGAATCAAAGTCCACCATTGGCGTCGAGTTCGCTACCAGAAGCATTCGGGTCGATGATAAGGTTGTCAAGGCTCAGATTTGGGACACCGCCGGCCAAGAAAGGTTTGGATCCACATTCTCTGTTTCTTTTAAATTTTGGGTTTTTTTGGATCTTGGAATCGCATTTTCATTTCTTTTTCTGGATTCTCTTGGCTGCTTGAGAAATTTAGCTACATGGGTAATATACAGATTTGATTATCTAAGTCTGGATCGGAAAAGGATCATTTTTTATGCTTCTGTTTGGTTAATGTGTATTCTTTGACCCTTTGTTTGGTTGCTTAGAATGCTGAGGAAGAAAACATGAAATTGCAAATGAAAATTTCATTGGAGAGAGGGAGAAAGGAGTGGCGAGAATCGGAAGCTATTGGCGTCGAGGCCGGCCATGAGCTCCCAGGAGTTGATAACCTCCGAGGAGGATGAATGCGTTTAGGTGGTGGTTTGTGTGGCTGGGGGCTAGGAGGAGAGGAGATCGGGAGAGAGAGAATCTGGGATGGTTTTTTTCTTTTTTATAATTTTAATTTTAATTTAATATGTTTAATTTCTTAAAATAATTCAAAGAATAAATTTTTTATTATTTTGTTGTCCACGTGGAACTACACGTCAATTAAAAGTAATAAAAAATTATTCTTTTTTTTCAAATATTAATTTAAAAAAACGTGATGTTCTTTTACAATTTTAAAGATATAATTTTTTATTCATTTTTATATTTTTAATATAAAAATACCATTTTACCCCTGCATTTAACAGAAAAAGTTAACAGAAGTAACGGTAGGACTAGTTGTCTAAACGAAACTAAAGTTAAAGGACCACAGGTACCATTTTGGAAGTTGAGGTACTCAAATGAAAATCCGGTCCAAGTTGGGGGACTAATAAAACCATTAACCCTTTTTTAAAATAGTAAATTGAGCTTAGACCCATAAAATTCATTTAAAATCACCTACAACCCTTTCTTTTAGTTTTCTATTTAAAATACCCAATTTTTTCAAATAATACCCAGTGACTAGGATCCAACTAAGCAAGTTACCTAATATAACTTAAAATCTGATTTATTATATTTTTTCGATTCCAAAACTACCCATATTTATAAGTTAATGTATTATGGGGGGTGTAACTAATGACATCCGTTGAATTTGGAAATATCCCCAAATAATTGTAATGGATGTAGGAACTAATTTAGAAACTTATTTGAAATTAAATATTAAATTCCACATTAAAGTATTACTAATCTATTTTACAACTAGTAATCTATTTTTGAATTAATATTGTTTTTCTTTTATGAATTACGACTAGTAATCTATTTAAAGTATTAATAATTTAAATTCAATATTAAATTTAGGAATTAATGTTGTTTTTTTTTATGAATTATATGACCAGTATTCTTTTTTATTATAGTTTTATGAATAATAGTGTACATTCTAATTATGTTGAAAAATAATTTGATAATCTATTTATTGTTTTATTTTTAAAACTTTTTTTTAATGAACCTATTTTTTCTCCAAATATTGTACCTTTTTTTTTTCTTTATTACTTGTTTTATAAAAAAATAATTTGATCATTTTTTATTGTTTGTTTTATGAGAACAATTTTTTTTTTAAATGAGCCTATTTTTCTTTCAAAAATAATGTACCTATTTTTTTTTCTCTAATAATGTACCTAGTAAAACTATTTACCTAGTATAATGAACCTATTTTTTTCCTCTAAATAATGTACCTTTTTTTTCTCTAATAATGTATACCTAGTAAAACAATTTACCTAGTATAATGACCTTATTTTTTTCTTATAAATAATGTACCTATTTTTAATTTATAAAAAAATGTGCATAAATTTCAATTATACAGCGTACCTATTTTCTATAAATTATTGTGTACCTATTTTTAATTTATGAAAAATGTACTGAAATTTCAATTACAAAGTAATTGACCTATTTTGTTAATTTTTTTTGGTAAATAATATACCTATATTTTTATACATATACATATATATATATATATTTATATTTTTCATATGTACATTATTGGATATGTAATTTACATTTTTTTTTATTTGCAATTTTAAGGGGCCATATGTTAGAGGGAATGGAAACCAGAAGAAATGGGGTGATTGATATGCTACAATTATGGCAGTTAATGAAATGCTTGGAATAAATTATATATAAAATATGAAGTCTGATGGCAAGAATGTAAAAACATAGGAATACTACGACCTCTTATATCCTACTGGTCATTTAAGTTTGAAATTGGGTTTTACACATAGATTTATAGAATGATGGGTATATGTCTAGGAAATAGAAATGGTAAGGACCTATATTGGACAAGCCCTTTTTAAAATTACAAGTTCACCTTAATGATTAACAAAATAAAGGTCTGCAAGCCTCAAATTCTTCAATTGATCACCACCAATTCAACCCTTTAATAAAAAGTTCTCTGATTTGCATCAATGCCGCTAGTCTCTTCTACATGCCCATAAAACAATCCATGGGGTCGATAAAAACATTAGCAAGAGCAAAAGGGCCCTGACAGCCATGAAAAGAAGGATGAACAGGAACAAATGGATTGTTGGCTCTTGCAATCATGCTTATCCTTTATCTTATTAAGCTTACCCACTAGCCTACTGCTGCACTATCTTGTGCTTATTTTTGTTTCTCTTAACAAAAAGATTAACAAAATAAAAAAAAATTTGGAAACCCAACCTCTAAACCCTCTTCTTCTCTCCAGCAGCCAACACCAAACCACCATGAGCGATCCCACCCAGCCACTTCCCCCCCGGAATGTGGTGTCTGGTCTTTTTATTTTTAAATTGAAATTTAATTTTTATTAAATAATTATAGATTTTTAATTAGTTTAAATAAAATTTATGAATTTTTTAAACAACAATTTAACGGAATGGACAATATTGACTAACGGAGTAAAACACAAGGACTAAATCGACCAAATTAAAAACACGGGGACTAAATTGGCCAAATGAATAAAATACAGGGACCATTTTAACATTTAAGCCTTATAACTTTATAGTCCGTTAAAATGGTTTTTAATCTTATCAGCAAATTATCACTTCTGTAGACGAATTAATCATAAAATACAAATATTTTGGGTTCGAATTTACCAAAAGGGTAGGTATTATTATGTATACTTTGATACAAAATTAAAGTAGAATGCATGAAATTTCAATGAATATCCCTATTTTTTTTTGTTTGAAACACTGAAAGTCAAAAGCTTTAAACTTTCTGTTACACTTAGAGCTCATGTTGCTGCGAGCTCTTCTCTGTAATTTTATTTCCCAGTCAAAAGAAAATTGCGCGAGCTCCATGTTAATTAATATCTGACACTTGGACTCGAAGCCTGCATAAACTGTGATTTTCAATCAACGACAATCCAATCGGTTTTCGTTGTATAGCTAAGAGATTTGGATGAGACACGTATAGATATGTGTGGCTCATCGGTTTCCACGACTGCCCACAACACGAAGCCAAGCCAAGCATTTTGGAGGCAAGCTTCCTGTGAAAACCCCACCAACACATCCAAAACCCCCATGCTTACCACCTTTTGAAAATTTAGCTTAAACTCAGTGCTCCTTTGATCTCCTCCCTCTTGATCGAATCACAAGTTCGATTCAATGTCGTCCATGTCTAGATTTTCTGTAAAGGATTTCAAGTTAAGAGCATGTGACACTTTCTGCAGGCCAAGCTCTTCTCTATCTGCAAGGAGGCTGCAAACTCATCTGGGTACGTGTGATTCAATTCATGCTTGGTTTCAATGCTTATTCTTTCTGGCTAGTGATTTTGTCGGCTTCTGGCAATTGGGTTCTGTTTCTTTTGTTGTTTTATTTATAAAATTCTGTGCTTTGGGACTTCAAATTTACTCAATTTCGTGTTCCCATTTTGTGGGGACTGTGACATTTCTTCTCTTTCCCTCTGTTTCGAACTTTTGTTTCCTGACATTGATTGTTGTATAGATCTTAGAGGTTTACGTTCTGTGCCTGAGAATGGAAGAAGTTGTGCAATCCAAAGCAAGCCATGGAGTCCCATCGTTGTGCAATCCAAATCAAGGTGTTTTTTTCCTTCCGAACATCGTGTTTGGCTTTCAAGTTCTTCTTTACTCTGTTTGATACGTCTTTGATGAAAGAAAAGTTAATATATCAATGTGATCATGCACAAGCATTACTGGTTAATGCTGGAGGGAACAATAGTGGAATAGGCAATGGGAAATTTTTAGTCTTGGAGGAGAATGTGGAAAAGCATACATTGATGTGCTTTATTTACACCAATAGGAGAAGAGATAGCCCTCACTTGGTTAGGGAACTGGTCTCAAGCTTTACACCAGCAGATAACCATTTACCAGTAATGCTCTAAACCATATACTGTCCGGTCTGTGTCCTCATTTTAGCCAACTATTTATAGAGATGGTTGCCCTTTTCAAGCATTATTATCTTTACTTAATAATCTGCACTTCCTGGTTAATGAACAACCAATTCCACATTCTCTATATATTATGACCAGCTTGTTGGCGGCTATATGTAGGAATTCTGAAGTTTTGTGCAAAGGGGCAACAAATTTATCTGGAGATCTTCCCGGTAGCACTTCTAGTGGGATGAGCCAGTACGAGAAATAATTGAAACTTTGACAACTCTATTTCCTGTGTGGGTAGGTATTACATTTCAACCCTATAAAAAATTTGAAACTGTTGTCCAGTTTCTCATTTTCAGTACTTCTTAATTGCTTACTTCTGTGTCTATTTTAAACAAAGCTTTCTCAAGGAACACTTTCACATTCTAAATCTAATTCCATGGACAGGTCATATTGGGCACCATCCTGGGGATCTACAAGCCATCTGCTGTAATATTTCTTTGCCTGCTACTTCAATATGTGGCATATCAACTAGTGTATAACTAGCTTATTGTTGGGGTTCCTGCAGGTAACTTGGTTGGAGACAGACCTTTTCACACTTGGACTGGGTTTTCTCATGCTTTCTATGGGTTTGACATTGACCTTCGAGGATTTTAGACGATGTTTACGTAATCCTTGGACTGTGAGTAACATCCACTCAAATTTAAGTCGTCGGACACTTTTGAAAACAGAATGATCTATTATTAAATGGTAATGAATTTTTTTTATTGCAGGTGGGTGTAGGATTTCTTGCACAGTACATGATAAAACCTCTGCTAGGCTTTGTCATTGCCCTGGTATTTCTTCTTCAAAAATTTTGTGGGCTGTCGTGTAATTTACTATTGAAATATATTAATTTCTTATAGAATTTGTCCTTTACCATTCAAGTTCATGATAACAGAATTAGAAAAGCAGGTTTTACACATACATAAAATATTTGCTCAATTCAGACTTTAACAAAAAAGCTCATGTTTACCGCCCATCCATATTCGAAGATCCTCTCTTGTATTACCAAAAAAAGGGCAGGTTGACTGGATAAGTTTATGGATAACCACATGCCTTTTAATAGTGTTTGGATGCAATGGTAGTATTGACTAAACATATCTGTTATCTAAGATTTCCTCTCTGATTTTCAGACGCTAAAACTTTCTGCACCTATTGCGACTGGTCTTATCTTGGTCTCATGCTGTCCTGGTGGTCAGGCGTCAAATGTTGCAACTTATATATCTAAAGGAAATGTTGCACTTTCTGTTCTCATGACAACGTAAGTCACATGCACTCAAATGCAAATTAAATCAGAGAACTATATTCAGCATGTTTAGAACATAAGGTTAATTCGAGGCAGTTAGGATTTTCTGTCCCAAATATATGCTACCTTGGAAATGCGATTGCACACTATCTATAATGGTAATGACTGTTACCGAAGTTTATATTATAAAACAAAAAACAAGAGTCTTTACTACATCTTAATGTGATTATTTTGTGGAATTTTGTAGGTGTTCAACAATAGGAGCTATTATTATGACACCGCTTCTTACCAAGCTTCTTGCTGGCCAGCTTGTTCCAGTTGATGCTGCGGTAAGTTCAAACATGATTGACTGATGTAGGACAACATGAACAGATAGGAAAAAAATAAAGAGATCTGGACTCACTTCGCCTTTGGCATCGCACCAAAAGTGTCCAATAGAGAAATTAGAAAAATTTCAGCATCACACCGAAGGTGCCTTGGAATCACTCCAAGTCAACTCGTGCCTCACACATAAGTTGGAGTTGAAAATAACTGTTTTTCTTTCACTAACTCTGATTTTAAAAGCTTACAAAGTAGCCCCCTTTATAGGATAATTGGTACATGAATCTTGAAAGATCCACATTAATACACTTAGGAATCCAAGAGACATAATTATGACACCTAATACATTAATCATGTGACATTGATATCTTGTATTACCACTTATGACAGTGATATTTTCCCCCACCATCTTTGCAGGGCCTAGCAATCAGCACTTTCCAGGTTGTTTTAATGCCAACAATTGTTGGAGGTAACTAGAATATTTTATAGTTACCATCGGAATCTGAAAATCAATTATCGCAAACCCAGCTTATTTCCAATATCTGGACTTACATTCATAATAAAAACCCTGCTCCCTGCTTTATGTGACAGTACTGGCAAATGAGTTCTTCCCCAAAGTCACTTCAAAAATAGCCTCAGTGACTCCTTTAATTGGAGTAATTCTCACCACTCTACTCTGTGCTAGCCCTGTAAGTCACAAAATATTAACTGAGTTGACTATTCCATATCGATAGCTTTTGTGATTTCATGAAGTTACATTGCATCTAATGGGGTAACTTGAATTCTTACATTTTTTTAAGATCGGGCAAGTTTCTGAAGTCTTGAAAACACAAGGAGCACAACTAATACTCCCGGTGGCTGTTCTACATGGTGCTGCATTTGCTATTGGTTATTTTGTTTCAAAAATATCATTTGGTGAATCTACTTCTCGTACCATATCCATAGAGTGTGGGATGCAGGTAAACAACTTCTCAGTTAGTATTTCCATACTGATTTTACACGGAGATTGTCAAGGTTGAACAAGTTCATCTGATCTCTGACGTCTTGCAAATCATGAATTCATTCGTATACTGAACTTTTACTGGATGTGTTAATCTTGACAAACCTGAAATTGTTAGATAAACTAAAGTAACCTCTAATTTACGTTCTTGATAATTTCATTTGCAGAGCTCAGCACTTGGGTTTTTACTTGCTCAAAAGCATTTTACAAACCCTCTTGTAGCTGTCCCTTCTGCTGTTAGTGTTGTTTGCATGGCGGTATGACTCTTAAAATCTCCTTTTTCTTTCTTAGTTATCCTTTTGAGTAAACCCAAGTACAATCTAATTTACTGTCATAATTGTCTTCCTAACAGCTTGGTGGGAGTGCACTTGCTGTGTTTTGGAGAAACACACCAATTCCTGTTGATGACAAGGATGATTTCAAAGAATAATTGGAGAAATCATGGCCTTCTTTTTTGTCTTTCTATTTGGGTAAAATTCTTTTTTGTCTTGGTACCCTTTCTTTCTATAATAATTGCTTGTTAGAGAGAGATGGTTAACTATTTTATATTAGAAAGTCATTTGCATCCAGACGAAAAAAGAAGAAGTCATATTTTGCATTAGACATCAGTTTTATGTGAACGGAAAAGCTTTGGATTGAGGTACAAAAAGGGACACAGGAATCTCCTTGTTCTAGAAAAAGGCCTTACAGAAGGCACTTTGGAGAAAATGCCTCTATTCAACCTTCTGTTTTATGGCAAATTTTGTACCACTAGGTTTTTTTGTTTTTTGGGGTCGAAACACAACTGGGTTCATATATCAGTTTTGGGATTAGGCATGATCTTGTTTCAGGAAATTAGAATTGAACATTATTCTATTCTTTTGGCATTAACACCAGTTAATGATGCTCATGATTTAATAACCTTACTTAACAAAATGAACGAATAAAGGGTCTTCAATCATAACTTTAAATAAGAATTTGGTGCGTTAAAAAAGATACAGACTCGGAATTTTCCCAACCACCTTTCTCTGACTTTCTGTGACTTTGCAGCAAACTGCAAAGCCTGTCGAACTTTTTTTAATCTGGCACCAATAAAGACAATTTGGCAGTAAATAATATCAAGCAATCCGTGATGTGATATGCAGACATTACAAAGCCAGAAAATGGAAAAAAGAGGGTCACGCCAAACTTATTCTGATCTATTTTGACCTCTTTATGCGTCCTACGACCGTAGAAAAAAATCGTTACCAAACAAACAAGGCTGCATTGGAAAAAAATGCATAATTTGCTTATTAGTCTGCCAATAACCAATCAATATAAAATGAAAGCAAAAAAAAGTCCCAATTGTTATGTTAATATTTGTTCTGCACAATTCTCCTTTTATAACAATATGAAATAGAAGTTCTTCACTTGTTCATATAATAATTTTAGGTGATTTTAAGTGATTTGATAGAGAAATAGATGAGAGGTGAATCTCCTCAAAAGTGATTGTAGCCTACTCAGAATCACTCCCAAACAAGCCCTACCGATGAATATACTTGGGCATTTGAGAAACATCCAGAGAATGGTAAAGTAACTAGATAAAATTTAAATAGTTGTGATAATTTATTTTAATAAGAAATGCTCACTTAATTCGTTTTTTATTCGTTTATTTTTAAAGCTAAGATAAGGAGAATAAACATACATTGTATTAAAGTAATACATCAAGATAAAACAACTTAAATTATAGAAAAGGAAACCATTTAAATTACAGATTAGAGATGTATATAGGAATGATTTAATTTTAAAAATGCATGCATTACTTGCCAACCAAGTTATTAAAAGCTTGACAAAAGAAAAAAAAAATTCAAAAAAAATTGAAAGAAAAAATAAATATAAGTGAATGCCAACCATCTTATGCACCGGTTGCGTGACAT